>CM049830.1:33875175-33978641 GCA_027422435.1 Schizopygopsis pylzovi
AACCTAGGGTTCCCCTCCATGGGAACTCGAACTGCGTCCCCTAGGGGTCGCTACGGGGAACGCCCTCAGCGTGACTCGTGTCTGAAGATACATATGTAAAAACACCACCTGTTGGCCGGCGACAGCCCATGACGTCACTACCGGCGTGCCACACTCACGGGAGGATACATCATCAGCTTTTTCGTCTTCACTGACTGGTTTGTTTGAAGCGTGCAATCTGGTAAGAGTACAGTTTTCTCTCTATCAAATGGCGAGCACTAGCAAGGCGTTTAAGATTGTGTGTGGGAAAATCGGGACCCACCGCGATGACACACACAATCTTTGCGTCTTTTGTTTGGGCAAAGAGCACGCACGCGATGTCCTTGAGGGGAAATCTGCGTGCACTGTGAGCTTTTTCTATGTAAAAGCTCCGCTCTCGTCCTGTCCCTCTTTCCGAGGAAAGAGGGGCAGCCGTCTGCTTCCCGCGATTCGGGACCCACCGCTGCCGAGGCACGGAGGTAATGAAATTAGCAGTTGGATGTGGCCGATGAATGAGAAAGAAAAGAGGGACCGCCCCTTTTCGCGCGCGTCGGTCGAGAACGAGAGTGAGCTGCTGGATTGTGACGATGCGATCTTTCTGACATAATCAGATTCAGCAGCTAGTGCTCTTCTCTGCATATGAACGAGTTTTTGGGGGTTGTGGATCATAAAAATTAATCTTTCTGGCCAATCACCCCCAGCTCGAGTGAGCCTTCCTTTCTTCAAAAACCTCGATGTGGAGAGTGAGAAGGAGTAAAAAAAAAAAAAAAAAAAAACCTATTTTTTCTCGTATTCATAGGTTTCAGCATACTAGTTATGCTGACACTGTGTGAAAATGGCTATGAGGGGATGTCCCCTGTGCAAGAGATGATAAACAGCTTATCTCTCTGTGGCAGACATCCTCTCTCAAGGCTCCCCCCTGGCCACCTAAGCCCCTGAATCTCGCTTAAATGGCAGGGTATATGCAGCAGCAGGTCAGACCGTCGCTTCGTTGCACACTAAGGCGTACCAGACTGATCTGCTGAAAGACCTGGATAAGGTTCTATATAATCCAGGTCTGAGCCCGAACAACCAGGGGTCCTAGCCCATCTCGGTCTGAGGGTCAGAGATGGGCTCAGAAGGCTAGTCTCGCGACTCATGCCCCTCCCCCTCCTGCGGCTAGGGTGAGAGAGAGGCGCGGGTCAGAGAGAGGCAAGCCCTCTCATTCCTCTCTAATTCCCCTGTAACCACCGTAGATTTCACCTGACCGAGGTTAGGTGGATATTTCCTGCTGTGATAAGTCGCTCTCCTTGCTGGTCGAGCTAGCATTGCTCCCCTCACTATAGAGGGTTATCTATGAGCATGCCGCTCCCTGCTGAGCGTCTGAGTTCCTTCTCATTCTGAGGAATGAGTTCTCCGCTCTCCAGAGCTCGTTATAGGTAGAGCTAGCATTGCTCCCCTCATTAGAGGGTCATCTTTGAGCATGCCGCTCCCTGCGGAGCGTCTGAGTTTCCCTCTCATTCTGAGGAATGAGTTCTCCGCTCTCCAGAGCTCGTTATAGGTAGAGCTAGCATTGCTCCCCTCGTTAGAGGGTTATCTGTGAGCATGCCGCTCTCTGCTGAGCGTCTGAGTTCCTTCTCATTCTGAGGAATGAGTTCTCCGCTCTCCAGAGCTCGTTATAGGTAGAGCTAGCATTGCTCCCCTCACTATAGAGGGTTATCTATGAGCATGCCGCTCCCTGCTGAGCGTCTGAGTTCCTTCTCATTCTGAGGAATGAGTTCTCCGCTCTCCAGAGCTCGTTATAGGTAGAGCTAGCACTGCTCCCCTCATTAGAGGGTTATCTATGAGCATGCCGCTCCCTGCTGAGCGTCTGAGTTCCTTCTCATTCTGAGGAATGAGTTCTCCGCTCCCCAGAGCTCTCCTGGTTGGTCGAGCTAGCATTGCTATGAGCATGCCGCTCCCTTCGGGGCGTCTGAGTTCCCTCTCACTCTGAGGAGTGAGTTCTCCGCTCTAGAGCTCCTTATTGGTAGCTGAGGTCCTCTCATTCTGAGGAATGAGTTCTCCGCTCTCCAGAGCTCGTTATAGGTAGAGCTAGCATTTCTCCCCTCATTAGAGGGTCATCTTTGAGCATGCCGCTCCTTGCGGAGCGTCTGAGTTTCCCTCTCATTCTGAGGAATGAGTTCTCCGCTCCTCCGAGCTCTGTGATCTCTCGTGCTGGTCGAGCTAGCATTGCTCCCCTCACTATAGAGGGTTATCTATGAGCATGCCGCTCCCTGCTGAGCGGAGAATCATGGTTGGGAGGTCTCACTCTGAGGAGTGAGTTTCTCCGCCCCCCAGAGCTCTGTGATAGGTCGCTCGCCCTGTTGGTCGAGCCAGCATTGCTCCCCTCAACCAGAGGGTCATCTATGAGCTTGCCGCTCCCTTCTGAGCGTCTGAGTTCCCTCTCACTCCGAGGAATGAGTAGTTCTCCGCTCCAGGGCATAGAACGTTCTTCTAATAAGTGCGCACGCGAGACTTTGGGCACTTTCTAAAATCCACTCAGTGGTAAGTCCGCACATCAAGGTTCTGCGTTCTTTCTAAAATCCCGTAAGGGTAGGGTTACGCGCACAGCTTCGTGCCCTTTTTTGAGTTGGTTAAAGCCCCGGTTTGTGCCTTGGGCCCCGCTCCCTTGTCCCACGTGTGTTGGGTCCAAAAAGGAAAAGAAAAGAAAAAGGAAAAAGGGGTGTACACTACCAAGAGGTCTGTTGAGACAGTTCCCTCAGTAAGGAGCAAGTGGTAACCCCTGAGTGATCGGCCAGGACCTAGTGAGCCAGGTGCCTGGCCATATCCCCTTAAAGGAATCTTTTCTGATTCCAAGACCTTGAGCTCTACCCTAGGCCCGGCGCCTAACAGGTAAGTACTAGGGTATGCAGCTCAGGCCTTTGGCCGAAGGGGATAATATCACTGACAGCCATCAGCCGTCCCAGGGGTAACTCCCTTAGCCGGGTAGAGTTGGCTTAGTGCTCGCCTTTTTTGCGAAATTGGCTTGCATTCCCCTCAGCATGGTGAAGTGGGTATAACGTTCCCCGTTGCGACCCCTAGGGGACGCAGTTCGAGTTCCCATGGAGGGGAACGTCTCAGGTTACGTATGTAACCATGGTTCCCCGAATGGGGAACGAGACACTGCGTCCCCAAGGCTTTGGACCATGCTTCGGACGCAAGCTTCAGACGAAGAAGCTGATGATGTATCCTCCCGGCGGCACTTATATTGTGGCACGCCGGTAGTGACGTCATGGGCTGTCGCCGGCCAACAGGTGGTGTTTTTACATATGTATCTTCAGACACGAGTCACGCTGAGGGCGTTCCCCGTAGCAACCCCTAGGGGACGCAGTGTCTCGTTCCCCATTCGGGGAACCATGGTTACATACGTAACCTGAGACGTTTTAAATTACAATTCAGCTTCTAAATTGAAATTCAGGAATTTCAGATGTAATTCAGTTCAGATGTAGGAAGTAATTCTAAAATGAATTGAAATTCAAAGAATGTTTTTTTCCCATATAACTAACTAACTAGAAAAGCAAAGTTTATCAAAACAAAAACTTGAATGTTGGCTGGACAAAGCCTTGTTTCAAAAGTTTTGAGTTGTATGAAAGTGAAAAATTATTAAAATAAATTGAAGTTTGAAGGTTTATAGGCCACAAATCATATATAGACAGATAGATTTTGATAGTTTTTGTTTGCATAACATATGTATGTGTACTGTGTATATTTACTATGTATTTATACTTCGGGGCCGTTGAATGCTTGAATCTGATTGGCTGATGAACGTTCTGAGGTGTGCAGTTATTTTCAGGGAAACACACAGTGATGACCGCATTACGTGACCATATCACTTTGCCAAATTATTTATATTATTTCAAAGGTCTTACAACAGAAAAATAACCAAAACCCACAATGACACCAGCCAAACAAATAAATACAGTGAACAAAAGGATAAAATCAACAGATCTTGTCCATGTTTTTGTCACAAAATTATGTTTTATTATGTACGGAAAGCACATAGCCTACTCTCTCTCTCCGGCTCTCGGTATAGTTTGCACACACGGCTTAACATAAGCGCTAATGTAGTTAGCACTACTCTGACGATACGGCTCTGTTCATGAAGAAAAGGAACTTAAATTCTCACTATTGACATTGCTGCCGATCACTGACTCACAGAGGTAACATTAATCTCTCTCTCTCTCCGCTTCGCGTCATGACCGCATCACCACCTCGGGTGTGCATTATTCTAATAATTCAACGGCCCGTCGTCAATTTTTTCTTAAAAATGTAACCAGGTTGAAAAGTTGGTGTCAAATGCAAGACTGGTTTTCTTTCACACCCTGCTACACATTCAAAGTACAGCGCATAGAGCATGTTTTCATGTCTTTCTCATCTGTTGCCATAATGTTATACTGGCCCTTTAAGAAACATGGCTGTGTGAGTGTCGTGAAGTGCCGCGAGAGCTACGGATGAGCAGCACAAGTTATCAGTGCAGGGTGAATGTTCCTCGTGAAGTGGATGATCGAGGTCATTAAAATCAATAAAATCCCAAAATATAGATTAATATGCACATACAGTGAGTTATATACTCGTTCTCAGTGTGATGGGAATTCAGATGGCTGTGTAATTTTGCATATCAACATCGATTGCTGACGAAGAGTTTGGTGTGGG
This sequence comes from Schizopygopsis pylzovi, assembly GCA_027422435.1. Taxonomy (NCBI): domain Eukaryota; kingdom Metazoa; phylum Chordata; class Actinopteri; order Cypriniformes; family Cyprinidae; genus Schizopygopsis; species Schizopygopsis pylzovi. The sequence goes on from CM049830.1 coordinate 33,879,865, forward strand.
GAAGCTAACTGTTTCTCAATAAAGCAGGGGAGAAAAGTGCTCTATAGGCCCTCTGAGTGTTTCCGGTGTGAGTGTGAAGCATTCAAAGGGAAATCGAGTCAGCATATGGCTGTGTTAACATGTACATGTGCTAGAGTGGTGATCAACCTTTATTGCTCTCAATGGCTGTATTTAAGTATTCATTTTTCTGTCCCAATCCCAAAAATTAGCATACTTAATGCTGCGCTGTTTCAAGTGCAATCTGAAATAAAAGGCCCAATTTAAATTCTTCATCCTGCGTCCGGCATCACAAATTAATATTTGTGATGCCGTGATGATTCAAGTGGGGTTTCCATTGCTAATTTTGGGACATTTTTGATAGTCAGGTAGAGTATGAGAGACATAGACAATGGTAGTGGTGAAGAGGGGTCGAGTAACAGTGCCAAAGAGGTTGACGACTTGAAGTGTGGCGTGCCTGGAAAGCCTGCGGGGAAGCAAGGGTAAAGCTTTCGGAAACGCAGGAGGGTGTTCACTTCACCTCTGAGATTGGTGGCAAACGAGACCGTGAGGAATCGCCTCTTCAAGTTGCACTGCAGTAACTGTGACTGTTTTCTGACCATTCAAGATAGAGGCTTCATATGAACATGGATCAGGACGATGATGTGCCAGCTGCTCGGGCTGGAAAAGCCATGATGTGGACAGTGCTGGGGCTGCAAGTCATGGAGATGAAGGTAATCCGGTGGCGGAACTACAATCACAAATATTGGAGCTAGGTCGGAGACACGACCAAGTAATGTCAACCCTTGCTAATAGGAGTAATGTTGCCACTAGGTCGTACATTTATATTCCAAGGGAGCGTCAAATTGTGCCCTTCAGTGGTGATTACCCCTGTTGCCTGATCTCACTTCCTGTTTCCTCACTTCCTGTTTGGCCTTGGCCGTGCTGCTGAGAGGTTTGGGTTTGTAGCTCCGTGTAGCTTAGTTTTTCTGTTGAATCTCTATCTTACTTTCATTCTCTGTTTAAGTAGTAAAATATAACTTAATTCCCACCATATTTTTTATATTATCTATCAAGCTAATCTGACTAATTTGATTGCTCGCTTTTAATCTAAAACCGCGAGTGCAGCGCATTGGCAGTTGTTAGCAGGTAAGCTTGTCATTCGTGTCTACTCCCGTAAATGACTGTTTTCTTATTTTTTATCGCTCCATTTCATTTCACTCTCGCTCCGTTTTTCACAAGTTCATCAAACAACAGGGGTAAACAGTGGTAAGTGGTAAGTTAAGTTGGAATCATTATCAATCACGGTGAGTAATGCGTCTTCTCCTGCTATTGTTTTTTGCACTGTTTGCCACATGTATAGTTTATCTATCTCTGTCAGCAGCGAGGGATTCACATGTGATAAATGCAGGGAAATAGTTAGGCTGACAGAGAAGATTTTAGAACTAGAGACACGCATCCAAACTTTAGTTGTGGACAGTAAGAATATGAGGGCTGTTGATACGGCTTTGGATGCAACTAGCTCAGGGAGTCCTGTACATTTTTCTGTTCTGGATGAGCCCGTGCAGCAGGGCAATTGGGTGACTGTGAGGCGGCATAGTCATGGGTCAAAACACCGCTCTTCCGCTCCGATCAAAACATCAAACAGGTTCTCCCCACTCAGTGAGGCATCCACTGAGAAACCTGATGAAAGTTCTCTTATTATTGCCGATTTTATTGCCGAACATGAAAATAGAGACACCAGCCACCATAGTCCATTGTTTACCGGGAGCCAGAATGCCTGACATCTTGACAAATTTAAAAGTGCTGGCTAATGCTAAACGTAAATTCAGTAATATTATTATTCACATCGACACTAATGATGTTCGACTTCGCCAGTCGGAGATCTCTAAAACTAATGTTAAAGAGGTGTGTGAACTTGCAAATACGATGTCAGACACTGTAATATGCTCTGGCCCACTCCCTGCTTACCGGAACGATGAGATTCATAGCAGACTGTTGTCACTCAATGGCTGGATGTCTAAGTGGTTCCCGCAGAATAACATAGGTTTTATAGACAACTGGATTAGTTTTTGGGGACGACCTGATCTGTTGAAAAGAGATGGTCTCCATCCCTCCTGGGGTGGTGCTGCTCTTCTCTCTAGAAATATGACACATAGTTTTAGAGTTCGTACTTGACTAACTGGGGCCCAGGTCAGGAAGCAGACAGACTGGCTAAACCGACCGTCTGCTAGACGCCTCACGTCACAGAAGTCAGTTAATTCTCAGCACATAGAGACTCTTTAACCTAGATATCACACTATATAGACTGTGTCTGTTCCGAACTCGAAAATACAAAAAACATTTAAACCAGTCTATGAGTAACAACATAATCGATGTTCAACAATTGAAAAATGTATATAACCCAGAGAAACAAATGATAAAGCTTGGCTTATTGAATATCAGGTCCCTTTCTACGAAAGCGCTTTTTGTAAATGATATGATCACTGATCATAAACTAGATGTGCTCTGTTTGACAGAAACCTGGCTAAAACCAGATGAATACATTATTCTAAACGAGTCTACCCCCCAAGATTACTGTTACAAAAATGAGCCGCGTCCAAAAGGCAAAGGGGGAGGTGTTGCTACAATTTATAGCAATACTCTCAGTATTTCTCAGAGGACAGGCTTTAAGTATAACTCTTTTGAAGTAATGGTACTTCATATAACATTATTTAGAGAAAAAGTATTAATGATAAATCCCCTGTGATATTTGTACTGGCTACTGTATACAGGCCACCAGGGCACCAGACAGACTTTATTCAATAATTTGGTGATTTTCTATCAGAGTTAGTGCTGGCTGCAGATAAAGTCTTAATAGTTGGTGATTTTAATATCCAAGTTAATAACGAAAAAGATGCATTAGGATCAGCATTCTTAGACATTCTGAACTCTATCGGGGTTAGGCAACACGTGTCAGGACCTACTCTTTGTCGAAATCATACTTTAGATTTAATACTGTCACATGGAATTGATGTGTTGAAGTTCTGCAGCAAAGTGATGATATATCAGATCCCTATCTAGTCTTGTGTAAACTCCATATAGCTAAAGCTGTAAATTCAATTCCTTCTTACAAATATGGTAGAACCATCACTTCTACCACAAAAGACTGCTTTGTAAGTAAACTTCCTGATTTATCTCAATTCCTCAGCATATCCAACAGCGCAGAAAAACGTAATGATATAACAGAAACTATGGATTCTCTCTTTTCTAGCACTTTAGATACGATTGCTCCTTTACGCTTAAGGATGATTAAGGAAAAGAGTCCAACACCATGGTATAATGAGCACACTCGTGCCCTAAAGAGAGCAGCCCGGAAAATGGAGCGCAGCTGTAGGAAAACAAAACTAGAGGTATTTCGTATGGCTTGGCGGGAAAGTACCCTATCCTACAGAAAATATTTAAAAACTGCTAGATCTGATTACTTTTCGTCTCTTTTAGAAGAAAACAAACATAACCCCAGGTATTTATTCAATACAGTGGCAAAATTAACAAAAGATAAAACATCAATTAGTGTTGACATTTCCCAACAGCACAGCAGTAATGACTTTATGAACAATTTTACTTCCAAAATCAACACTATTAGAGATAAAACTGTAACCATGCAGCTGCCAGCTGCAGTATCACATCAAATTGTGCACTATAGATCCCCTGAGGAACAATTCTACTCATTCTCTACTATAGGATAGGAAGAATTGAAGAAACTTGTTGATTCAGCTAAACCAACAACGTGTATGTTAGACCCCATTCCATCTAAACTACTAAAAGAGGTGCTTCCAGAAGTCATAGATCCTCTTTTGGCTATTATTAATTCATCAATATCAATAGGGTATGTCCCCAAAATCTTTAAATTGGCTGTTATTGAGCCTCTCAAAAAACCACAACTTGACCCCAAAGATCTAGTTAATTACAGACTGATCTCGAATCTCCCTTTTACATTTTAGATTTAGTCATTTTGCAGACGCTTTTATCCAAAGCGACTTACAATTGGGGAATACATAAAGCGATTAATCTAGAAGAGGGAAACAGACAGAGGAAGTGCCAATAACACCAAGTCTCAGGCATTGTTCAAATAAGTACAAGCTAGCAAGGAAAGGAGAGAAAGATAAAGAGAAAGATGAAGATTTTGAAAGAGTGAATTTTTTATTTTTATTTTTATTTTTATGATGAAGTCAAGTAGAGTTGAAAGAGATGAGTTTTCAGGTGTTGCTTGAAGATTGACAGGGATCCAGCATTCCGGATGGGGGTGGGAAGATCATTCCACCAGCCAGGAATGGTGAAAGAGAATGTTCTGGAGAGTGATTTTGAGCCTCTCTGTGATGGTACCACGAGGCGTCGCTCACTAGCAGATCTCAGACTTCTGGAGGGGATATAAATTCGTAATAGTGAGTGGAAGTAGGTGGGTGCTGAGCCTGTGGTTGTTCTATATGCAAGCATCAGTGTCTTGAACTGGATGCAAGCTGCAACTGGTAGCCAGTGCAAGGACACAAAGAGAGGTGTGACATGTGCTCTTTTGGGCTCGTTGAAGACCAGTCGTGCCGCTGCATTCTGAATCATTTGTAGAGGTTTGATTGTGTTTGATGGAAGTCCAGCTAGAAGAGCATTGCAGTAGTCCAGCCTAGAAATGACAAGGGCCTGGACAAGAAGTTGTGCAGCATGCTCTGTCAGAAAGGGCCTGATCTTTCTGATGTTGTGTAGTGCAAACCTGCAAGATCGAGCAGTCTTTGCAATGTGCTCTTTGAAGGTCAGCTGGTCATCAAAGATTACACCAAGATTTCTGACTGAAGCTGATGGGGTAATTGTTGGTGAACCTAACTGAATCATGAAGTCATGCTGTAGAGTTGGAGTTGCAGGGAAGACAAGAAGCTCAGTCTTTGCCAGGTTGAGCTGTAGATGATGTTCTTTCATCCATGCCGAGATGTCCACCAGGCAGCCTGAGATCTGTGCAGCTACCGTTCGATCATCTGGTCGAAATGAGAGATAGAGCTGTGTGTCATCAGCATAAAAATGGTAGGAGAAGCCATGTGGCTGTATGATGGGAGCCAGTGATGTAGTGTATGTGGAGAAAAGGAGGGGTCCAAGAACCGATCCCTGGGGAACCCCAGTGACCAATTTATGTGCTTTGGATATCTTCACTCCCCAGGTCACCCTGAAAAACCGACCAGTGAGATAGGATTCAAACCAGCGAAGTGGAATTCCAGTGATGTCCAGTGATGAGGGGGTGGACAGGAGGATCTGATGATTGACAGTGTCAAAAGCGGCAGACAGATCCAGCAGAATGAGGACTGAGATACTGAGGACTGAGAATGAGGACTTAGACTTTTCTGTCTAAGATACTAGAAAAGGTAGCATCCTCACAATTATATTCCTTCTTAGAGAAAAATTATATCTGTGAGGATTTCCAGTCAGGATTTAGACCATCTCATAGTACTGAGACTGCTCTCATTAGAGTGACAAATGACCTGCTCTTATCATCTGATCGTGGTTGTGTCTCTCTATTAGTGCTCCTGGATCTTAGCGCTGCGTTTGACACTATCGACCACAACATTCTTTTGAATAGACTTGTGTAAAGAAACCAGTTTAATATGGAGCTATTGTTTCAGCTCCGGGAATTAGTTATTAAATATTCAATGTTGCTTGATCAACGTAATATTAATATTTAACGTACGATTTATACTTTGAGTACTCGGCCAGCGAATACTACATCAGTATATCTATTAAATTCGCTTCTATTGCCCGTGGCCCCGGTAACAATAAAACTAAATTAATAATTAATCATGTTCGAGCTAGGTTGCGTTATCTTTGGGCAAATAATGATGAAAATACTTAAAATCACATTCCAGAGACAATTCTTTATAAAACGGAACAAGGTTTATTCGTAATACTGCTATTCTAACATAAATGGATTAACTGATAATACACAAACATACACATGCATAAGGGATTTTGGTAAGTAAACTGTTAACTGTTAAAATTAGCCCTTTTAGCTATTTTAACGCTTGACTCAACCGGAAAAGATCACGACAGATGCCTTTGCCTTTGAGTTAGGAATGTTTGGTTTGTTACTTGCTTTCGCTGTTGAAGCAGGCTGGACGCTTTGGCTTCGTTCTCCCGCGTGAGTTCAGTTCTTTGTTTCGGGGTCACGTGGTCGGTTCGTGCTCCTTCGGGAACCTCTGCTGCGTGACGTCACCGGGAAAGCTCTCTGCTCTGCAGTCGTTGAATTCGTTGCTCCATGATTTTACGGCTTTGGCACGGTCTTAGACTTCTTCCTATGGTTGGCTCCGAGGTGAGCGTCCAGCGGACCGGCGCGCGTTGGAGGGCGCAGCTTCGCGGAGTTTCAGAGATGTTCAAGCCATGTTCAAGAGAGTCCGAGCGCCAGAAGAGAAGGGAGCGAGCGCGCCGCTCGCGCGTCGTTTAAAACAGTCCAACTTGGCCCTGCCCGCGGGCGGCTTGTCGAATCAGAGCGTTGGTACGGGGCGGAGCCCCGCCTGCACGGCTGTTTTTTTTGCAAGGCATCTTCATGTGACGACAACTAACTTGTTTTTACCCCTGTATTAAAACTCTTACCAGGTTTACACATTTATAATATCACCACATTCGTTATCTTATTGATTCATACAATTTTGCAACCATTCATAAAAGTCTAAACACTGCAACCTACACATTCCAGGTTAAAGCACGATTAGAGATCAGCCCACGTTTTCCTAAATAATTCATATTCCACAAGCATATGAGAGAAAGAGTACAACAATTAATATCCACATGTTTCTTGTGTAGATGAATTATTATCATGACATGAATGTGTCTCTTGGAAATCTTCTAGTGGCCACTTCTCTTTGTTCTGTGACCGGACGAAATCGCGCGCTTTTGCGCTGATGCGAAGGGGGAGGGGTTTTAGAGAGACGCTGATTCTTTCGGTGACCTGTAGAGCCAGTTGAATTCCTGCCGATATACGTTACACTTGAAAACTCTGTTGGCATTAGTGGAAGTGATTTAGCATGGTTCAAATCGTACTTATCTGACCGCCATCAATTCGTAGCAGTGAATGAAGAGGTATCATATCGATCACAAGTGCAGTATGGAGTACCTCAAGGTTCAGTGCTAGGGCCGTTATTTTTCACGCTTTACATGTTACTCTTGGGAAATATCATCAGGAAACATGGGGTTAGCTTTCACTTTTATGCAGATTATACTCAGCTCTATATTTCTTCACGGCCCAGTGAAACACACCAAATTAAAAAACGTATGGAATGCATAGTCGATAAAAAAAACTGGATGACGAATAATTTCTTACAACTAAATTCTGAAAAAACAGAGGTGTTAATTATCGGACCTAAAAACCACACAAGTAATAACCTAGAACACTGTCTAACACTTGATGGCTGCACTCTCGATTCTTCATCATCAGTCAGGAACCTAGGTGTGCTATTTAATAGCAATCTCTCCTTTGACAGCCACGTTTCTAGCATTTGTAAAACTGCATTTTTTCATCTTAAAAATAAAACTGAGACCTGTGCTCTCAATGTCAAATGCAGAAATGTTAATTCATGCATTTATGACCTCAAGGTTAGATTATTGTAATGCTTTATTAGGTGGTTGTTCTGCACGCTTAATAAACAAACTACAGATGGTCCAAAATGCAGCAGCTAGAGTTATTACTAGAACCAGGAAGTATGACCACATTAGTCTGGTTATGTCAAAACTGCACTGCTCCCTATTAAACATCGTATAGATTTTAAAATCTTGTTAATTACTTATAAAGCCCTGAATGGCTTAGCTCCTCAGTACTTGAGCGAACTCTTATCACATTATAGTCCTCCACGTCTGCTATGATCTCAAAACTCTGGCCATTTGATAATACCTAGAATATCAAAATCAACTGCCAGCGGCAGATCCTTTTCCTATTTAGCAACCAGACTCTGGAATGATCTACCTAACACTGTTTGGGAGGCAGACACACTCTGTTGGTTTAAATCTAGATCAAAGACCCATCTCTTTAACCTGGCGTACACTTAACACATTAATACGCTTCTAATATTCAAATCCTTTAAAGGCTGCATTAAATAGGTCAACCGGAACCAGGAACACTTCCCATAAAACACAATGTACTTGTTACATCGTAAGAAGATTGGCATCTACACTAATATTAATCTTTTTCTTTCTTATTCCGAGGTCACCGTAGCCACCCGATCCGGTCCTTATCCAGCCCAGATGATCACTGCAGTCAACAAATCAAGTCCGTATCCAGATGAGATGGTGGATAATCACCTAGAGATGACCTCTACTGCTCTGAACGTCAGCGGAGACCAGGGCACCAAGATGAGCCCCAGAGACAGATCCCCAATGAGGACCTCGTCACCTAGACAGCCATAAGGAAAAGAACACTGGAACCAGTGGAGCCCTTACAATCTGATTTTGCTGCAGTTGGAACAAACTACTGGTTCGTCTGGCCAGAGGGTAACTGGCCCCCCAAATGAGCCTGGTTTCTCCAAAGGTTTTTTTCTCCGTTCTGTCACCGATTGAGTTTTGGTTCCTTGCCTTTGTCGCCTCTGGCTTGCTTAGTTGGGGACATTCTTCATATCACCAACTTGATTGCACAGATGATATATAAACTGAACTGAGCTGGACGATGACATCACTGAATTCAATAATGAAATGCCTTTAACTCCAAAATTTTCCTATTTTGATATTGTGCAGTTGCTTTGACACAATTTGTATTGTTAAAAGCGCTATATAAATAAAGGTGACTTGACTTAACTTGACTTGATTATGTAAAAGATGGTCAGTCTGTCGATGAGTTCATTGATGAAGTAGAACAAGTAATTCGGTTAAGGGGTTTGTACACTGATGATAAAGTTGATTTCATACTTTCCCATTTAAGATATTCAGCCCTAGACAAAGTCAAACTGCGTATGGGGGGAGAGACCAAACAATCCAGTGATCTGTTTTCATACTTGTGAGGGGCCTTTAGGGAGAAACGCACTACACCTCAGTTGTTGCATGCTTTTTATGCAGGCCGACAGTTAGAGGGAGAAGACTTCTGTGACTTTTCTCACGCTCTCTCTCAACTTCTGAATTCTGCTCTCCAACAGTCCCACAATGCTGTATCTGATCCCCAGCTCGCTTTAAGAGATCAGTTCATCGAAGTCATAAGAGACATGACTTTGCGTAGAGAGCTACACAAGCTTGTCAGAGAAAAGCCTCGGTCCACCTTATTCGATGTCCGCGAAGAGGCCATGATGTGGGTTGTGGAGGACAGACCTCGTGGGGCTAATTTGGCCAGGACTCTGGGGAGACATGTTCTGGGGAGATGTCAGAAAATTCAAAAACCAGTCAGTTCTGCACAAAGTGACATAGCGGTGGCCTAGCAGGAGGTAGTAAAAATTATCACTCAGCAGGGTAAAGCTATCGGAGAATTTACCAATGCAGAACTCACCGTACAAAAGGCTAATTTCAGTGGCAGCCAGAGCTGAAAGCCCAAAGTCAAGCCCAAGTATACAGATGATGGCCAACCCATCTATTTAACGTGTGAAGGGGTGGGACATGTAGCTGGACACTGTCCTGCACCACGTAGCTCCAAAAGCCAGTCCACTGCCACCACAGGTCCTGTGGAGCGGGGAAACGGGCCCCTCCATTGCTGTGAGCCGAGCAATGAGAGGAAAACCAGAAGGCTTAAGATGTAGTACATTACAAAAGAACGTTTCCTGGAGCATGCAGTGGGCAAGTGCCTTGAAGTGGATATTCACATTAGGGGTGTTCCAGTTAGATGCCTGCTAGACACAGGGAGTAATGCGAGTACCCAAACTGAAAGTTTCTTCAGAGAAAATCTCCATTGAAAAGACAAGGACCTTCACTGTACATCTAAGTAGTTAAGAATTACAGCCGCAAAAAGCTACCACTGTCATACTTGGGCTATGTTGAATTGGATTGAATTGAACTTTAGGAGGGAAGCTGGACTCTGTGTGGAGAGATTCCTTCAATCGTGTACAGGAAGTTGAGCTGGTAAAAACAAGATCATCGGCCAGAGTTAGTGGTAAAGGCAAAACCCATATACCAGCATCCTCTCTAGCCACAGTCTATGCCAGAGTAAACAATAAGGCCACTGACAGCAGTGCATGGCTGCTGCTGGAACCAGGGAGCACACCTTTACCAGGCGGATTGATTCACATGCCCAACTTAGTGTCGCCCCAAAGCCGAGTGTTTCCAGTTCAAGTGGTCAACATCTCCCAAGAAGATGTTTGGTTGCCTCCTAAAGTTCGGCTTGTGCTTCTTACCCACTGTCAGTGTGCTGGAAGTGACGTTTGTGAGGTGAGATTCCAGAGCATCTCTGCTGAACATGAGGAGGTGAAAATTGACCAGAGAGACAAACCAATGTCTGATTCTGATCCAAGTAATCTGTTAAGTAGGCTGCATATAGGAGGTACTCCGGAACAGCAAGCAAAGCGTGGTGTACTACTCATGAAGCATGCAGATGTGTTCGCAGTTCCTGATGAAGACCTAGCATACACAGATTGGGTAAAGCATGAGATCCACTTGACAGATGATGCCCCCATTACTAAGCCATATCGCAGGATACCACCGACTCAGTTTGAAGAGGTCAAAGAGCATATCTCGGGTATACTACCGAAGGATGTCGTACAGGAAATCTCGAGTTCCTTTGCATCACCCATCGTTCTGGTGCCCAAGGTTGATGGAACTCTGAGGCTGTTTGTGGATCAGAGATGTTAACAAGTCTTTAACTTGGAGTCTGAGTCAAGTCTGAAGTCTTCAACCTGGAGTCCAAGTCAAATCTGAAGACTTTATCGCTGGAGTCTGAGTCAAGTCTCGAGTCTTTGGTCACGAGTCCGAGTCAAGTCTCAAGTAATTTAATGGTTAGCTAAAAATCCTATTCAGAATCCTCATGTATTGAAATTGTAATTTGGGTGAACTTTCCCTTTAAGATGTAAGGTTAATATACACTATATTGGCCAACATTTTGGGTCACTCCCTTCCAATGAAAGGTTTGACTACTTAAGTAATTTCCATGAGTACAAATCTTAATGTTTAAGCATATAATGATATTCTAAGGAATTGTGTGCTTCTAATTTTATAGCAACAGTTTGGACAGAACCCTTTTTTATTCTAAAATGACAGTACCTCTTGTGTATAAGGCAAGGATCAAAGATAAATTATGATTCAGTCAGTGAGGAAGAACTTGACTGGTCTGCATAAAAATGCATAAAAATATGACTCGAGTGTGACTCAAGTGCCCATCTCTGGTGTGGATTATAGGAGACTCAACTCCAAGACCAAACGTGATGCTTTTCCATTGCCACGTATCGATGAGAGCGTGGATGCGTTGGGTGAAGCACAAATTTTCTCGGCAATAGACCTTGTTAGCAGTTACCATCAGGTTGCGATCCATGAAAAAGACAGACCTTAAACATCCTTCACTACACCGTTAGGCCTTTATGAATACCGGCGGATGCCCTTCGGGCTATGCAATGCATCCCCAACATTCCAGCGGCTCATGCAACCTAGATGCTACTTAAATGACTTGTTAGTGTACTCGTCCACCTTTCAATAACACCTGCTGCACCTTGAGACTGTGTTCAAAAGGTTGAGAGAAACTGGGTTGAAGATAAAAATAGAGAAGTGCCATTTCATGCAGCCAGAATTGAGATTCCTTGGCCATCAAGTTTCAGCCTAAGGCGTGAGTACAGACCCTGATAAGATAATTGCAGTTTGGAAGTGGCCAGTCCCTAGTACTCTCTAGGAGCTTAGATCATTCTTGGGTTTCTGTAGCTATTAGAGAAGATTCATCGAAGGGCTTTCCCAGATAGCTGGGCAGTTGAATGTGTGCCTTAGAGAGACAAGTCCCGTCAAGGCAGCTCAGGTGTTTAAGAGCTCTTGGACTTCCCAGTGTCAGACGGCTTTTGAACGTCTCAAAGACAAACCAGAGCACCAACCCTGGGGTATGCTGATGATTTCACACGTCCCTTTGTGATTGAAACTGATGCGAGGGTTGGGAGCAGTCTTGTAGCAGCATCAAAAGGGTAAGCCGACTGTAATCGCATATGCCAGTAGGAGGTTGAGAGGGGCTGAGAAAAATGATCAAAATTACAGCAGCATGAAGCAGGGACTGTTAGTGCTTAAGTGGATGGTCACTGAAAAGTTCCGAAGTTATCTGCTGGGGTCCAAATTCACCATCATAACGGACAAGAACCCCCTCTGCCACCTCATGACTGCCAAATTAGGATCCATTGAACAGCGCTGGGCTGCTCAGCTTGCAAAAACTGAATGGATGGATGCATAGAAAGATGGATGGATGGATGGATAGATAGATAGATGGATGGATGGACAGACGGATAGATAGATAGATAGATAGACAGACGGACAGACGGATGGATAGATAGATAGATAGATGGATAGATGGATCCGTTACACTGTGTAAATGGGTCTGTTTCTACACTGGTTAACAGGTCAGTGGAGTTAATGTGGTCACTCTGAGCTCAGAGCATGAGAACGGAAGGACGCTCCACAGGAAAATGCATCTAATGTTACACACACATGGCAGAAGATGGAGCGAGCAGAGCGTCAGATCATAAGTGATGGAGGTCTGTCCGTGTGGCGCCGCAGTATTGACTCGAGCGGAGTTAAAGAGGAGAGCTGTGACAGTGGAGTGTGAGCTATCAGACGGACTCTGAGCTATTAGGTGTCCTGGATTTGGGATTTGGAGCTTAACAGGTTTAAGTGCATCATTGTAACAGACCTGGAATCCCTCCAGATGGATTATCCACAGATGGATTTGACCACAGCCAGCCAACAAACATCATTCTCCAGCTAACAGCTCCCTCTTCATCAATCATCAGCAGCTCCGCTCCACACCGAGAGACGTCACGCTCTTTACGCTCGCAACAAGTGTCATGCAACTCACACTTTAGCTAAAGAAACTCCATAGTTTGCACTGGGGAGCAGAAGAAAGAAAACTAGATGTTTAAAAGAAACTCAGCCATGCAAAACTCACTGTAAAATAAAAATTAAAAGAAAATTAGTGTTCAGTAATATAACCGATTCAACACCACTGACACTATGGGATGAGAACACAGTGAACTGAACTGAAATGGATAATGACATTATTGTGTTTTCTAGAACTGCTTTACAATTAAAATTGAATTTGATTTATAATTGATGGATTTTACAACATTAGTGCTGTTATTGTCTGTTTATTAATGTGAAGCTGCTTTGAACAACCTATTATATAAAACACTATAGAAATAAATATATTTGACACTGTAAAAAAAAACTTAGTAAAAGTTCTAACAGCTGTCATCTAACAAATGTAAATAAAGTAGCTTGAACAAAGTGTTTTTTAGTTAGAGGAGTCAGTTTTTTATTTTGTGTGTGAACTGACTAAGAATACACTAAACGTGTCTAAATGTTGTTCCAACTTTCCAAACTGAGTCATCTGAACAAACTATTTTACATTGCACAATGTTGTGCAAGTTCCCATCATGCATCAAAGCTTGAAAAAAGATAATTGCTTTAAGTTTTACTACTTAAATATGCTGCTGCTGCTGCGACTCTTAGTTAGATGTCATATGGTTCAGAGTTTATATTTTTAATGAATTTGCAGTATATGTTAAGTGAATCTCATTGCGAATGATGGATTTAATATTTATCTGTATTGGTGTAAAATCTTTGCCTTTATTTTTATTTTTTCTATACAAGGGCATCGCTAAGCAGTTGCTGTCTGGTTGAAAGTGGTTTCATGCATTGGTGTGGGTTGCTGGGGTGATCTAAATGCTTGCTAAATGTTTTCTTACTGTCTTATGTGAGATGTACAGTATGCCAGTGAGATCTTTTTACCTGTTTTACCATTTGATTGGTTAGAAGGGTCATTGCTTACCTCTATTCAACAAACTGTGATTAACAGCTTTGATTTTCCAGGTTGCTCCACAATCAAATGTCTGTCAGGCTTCTGTTCGTGGACTATATAAGAAAGCATAATAATGGAAACAAGCATAGAAGTAAAATCTAATGCATTGATGTAATATAATGGGGTGATGCTTTTGCATAAAATCCGGTAACACTGTGATACTAGTAATGCGAAGCTACATTAGTGTACTTCCTATCCCAATTCTCCAGAACAAGCGTCGCCGTCAACCCCGAAACTGTCTGCACGGAACTGAAGATACGATCAAAGTAATCTTTCTGTAAGTCTTCACTGAACAGACCATTGAGAGCAAACAGTCGGCAATTATTGTGCACACAAACACATGCATACACAAACACAGACACAAACACATGCATACACAAACACAGACACAAACACATGCATACACAAACACGGCGTATTTCAGTCGTCTAAAGTGCTTCTGTGGTTCCAGACAGGCGCTCTGTATTAATTTACTGCTTATTTGTGTCAGGTTTTGGCTGGGTGAAGTTTATCTCATGTGGATAAAAGATCATTAATTCCTGGTTTATACTCTAATGTGTTCATTCCCAGAAGTTCTTAAGAATCCCACAATACATCTGCAGTTCCTCATTCTGGATGTGACTGGATTCATCAAACTCATGACTGGATGTAGAACGGGTCAAGACCTCCTGATAAAGAAAGCATCTGCTGTGACGGATCTGCTTTTCCTTCGACGGGTCGACACATGGAACTAATGAATTGTGTGCAGCATGTCAAATGGCTCATTGCTGATGTACAGTATGATGTTTTGATAAATTAATAAGCATGTAATATAGGAAGCATTTTAATAAAAGCGTAAAGCAGATGTTCAGAATTCTACTCTGACACTTTAACACTATTAATTTGATTATTTACACAATGATAACAAAATGAACAGGACATTCATTAAGAAATAAATCAACTTTAAGTAATAATTTTCATATTATTAATCAACATATTTTGAATCAAACTGGTTTGTGTCATTTGATCCAAAAATATGAAAATTTTCCAGAAACACAAACCAACTAACACATCCCAGAATTAAAAAAATCCATTGATAATACTTACTGATGATGTGCTGCTGTTTTCCCTCCATAATGATGTCACTTCCTGTTGTTTATTGTCATTAATTAAGGCTTTTGCTAAAGGAATAGTTCCAGTGTTGCCAATTTAGCGATTTTGTAGCTAGATTTGGTGATTTCTCCACCCCTTTTCAGACTTTTTTCACAAGTTTAGGAACAAATATAGCAACTTCTTGGACAAACCTTATCTAAGTTTTTATCTTGCCCACTGACTATATTCATCTTTATATGGATACGATCAGTGAATTTGTCATTATGATGTCACCTAGTGACATTTAGCTACCAGTTTTAGCTACTTTTAATTGAAAGCCGTAGGCATTGCAACACTGATCCAAGATGTAGATGAGTTTGTTTCTTCATCAGATTTGGAGAAATGTGTCTCAGGAATCGATTGTTAAGATTTTTTTTTTTTAACTTAAAACAGACACTGCTGGCTAAAACGAGTTCATAACTCGTAATAGCACTCCTTCTTTAACAAAGTGAAACATGAAGGAAAGTGTCTCTGAGTGTCATCATAAATGTAATATTTTATCCATTAAATGATGACTGAATGCATGGCCAAGATATGTGAAGCAGGTAATTGTGGGGCAGTCGATGTCTCTCTGATGGTTTCTACACACAGAAAGCTGATAGCTGCACAAGTTCATGTTCAGTAATGTCTGTCACCATTCACTGTGCAGCTAATGCTAACACGCTAATGCTGAAGGCAGCGCTCGGCTCTCTCTGGTGTCGCTGCTGTGACATTACATGCTGAACAACACTTTCAGATACACAGGACAACAGTTCATGTTGTCATGCGAAGACATACTAAATACATATAATTATAAAGTCATCAGTATAAAAGTGTTTTTTAATATAATGGCGATGTTTTTGGATTAAGTCTGAGTAACAGGTCTCAGTTTCATCTGTTAAATTAATCTACAATAAATCAGAATTTATTTATTGAGCATCTTAATTCTTGGATCGATATACTTCATAAAGATCTTAATGAAATTAACTCTATAAATATTACATTTTCTCAAATGGACAGACAAAATCAGCACTGAGTCCTAGGCTCGTTAGATCGGCTAATTAAGATATAAGTATAATAGCATTTCATGTGATGGGTTAATGAGAGAGCCAAGGCTTGCATTAATTAATACAATTAAGATTAATTTACATGTTTACTCCCAAGATTCAAATGATTTGCATAATTACTGCTGATTTGAACACTCATAATAAACATATGAATGGCCTTTAAAACAGTAAATATGTTTATTATATGTATAACAGTATATTTCATGCTGATATTGAATTTAGCATGCAAGTCGTATTACACCATCTCTGTTACAGACATACTTTCTCTTTAAACACATTTATGGATATAACTTAATTCACTTCTAAGTAATTCTGTTCTGTTTTTATAGTAAAACGTACCTCATTTTGTCATTGTGTTAACATGTGACGGGGTACTGTGGTAAGATCATGTCTTCTGGACACTAATATGAACATAATATCATGCTATTTTTATGTATCTTGAAGTACTATGTACACACCATTGTATATGAATATAGTAATCATACAGTTCTATGATACATATCAAGGTTTTGCCATCTGATGTATTATAGTAATACCACAGAATATGATAAAATGCAATTAAATCATATAGATTTAAACAATTGAAAAACGAATTATTAAAAAATAGCAGCACAAAATATTTTCTAAATTATTATTCCAAACATTTATTTTTATAAATCACTTATTATTTTAATCTTGTATTTCATATTAGGAGTATATATTCATTTATTGTAATTGACAGGTGTGATGATCAGTGGGCTTGAGTTTTTACCTCCATCATTAGGGAATGGGTTAAATAATGGAAAGAGTTTTTCAGTGAAAGACTGAGCAGTGAAAGAGTAGATATGAGAGCTGGACTCCACATCATAAAAGGAGACCAGACCCTCCTCATAATCCACAAACACACCGACCCGCTGCGGCTTCACTCTCAGAGACAGAGAGACAGAAGGATCATCACAGGCTTTATATTCATCTCCATTCCTCAGACACACAGTCCAGTATCCATTACTGGGACTCAGTGTGATCTTTCCCTTTCTGTTAATGGATTCTCTGACCACTCCTAAATACCATTCAGTCTTTCCCTTCACCTGCACCTCAAAATAACATCTCCCTGAGGAGAATCCCTTCTTTCCCAAGACACTGACATAATAATCAAATCTCTTTGGTGTGTTTGGGAGTTTCTGTCTAATGTCTCCGTGTCTCACTTGTTTTCCATGATCAGACAGAATGAGTTTAGGATGAGCTGTTTCAGGATCCAGAGTCACATCCACTGAGAAAACACAGAATATCAATCACAACTTCACAATACACAGATTCTGTGATGCTGATGTTTTTAATATTGAATCCAGTGTTTAATCAGATTGTAGTGCAGTAATGAGTGTATGAATGTAAACTAGTGTAGTGCAGACAGCACACTGTACCTGCATACTGCTGCATCCACTTCAGCTCTGTAGAGACTAATGACAATAAAACATAATCAGATCTGAAGGTTAGGGTAGAGTGGGTGTTTTTCCTATAATAACCACAAGATAAAGTCAAGATAAATGTTTATTGTAACTATGCACTACGTTGACGAGAGTGATGTAGAAGTTTTCACGATGAAGCTCACACTGGCAGCGGTGGACGAAGTACACAAATCAAGTACTTGAGTAAAAGTACAGATATGTATTATAAAATATTACTCCAGTAAAAGTACAGATACGTATTATAAAATATTACTCCAGTAAAAGTACAGATACGTATTATAAAATATCACTCCAGTAAAAGTACAGATACGTATTATAAAATATTACTCCAGTAAAAGTACAGATACGTATTATAAAATATTACTCCAGTAAAAGTAAAGATACCTATTATAAAATATTACTCCAGTAAAAGTACAGATACGTATTATAAAATATTACTCCAGTAAAAGAACAGATACGTATTATAAAATATTACTCCAGTAAAAGAACAGATACGTATTATAAAATATTACTCCAGTAAAAGTACAGATACGTATTATAAAATATCACTCCAGTAAAAGTACAGATACGTATTATAAAATATCACTCCAGTAAAAGTACAGATACGTATTATAAAATATCACTCCAGTAAAAGTACAGATACGTATTATAAAATATCACTCCAGTAAAAGTACAGATACGTATTATAAAATATCACTCCAGTAAAAGTACAGATAAGTATTATAAAATATCACTCCAGTAAAAGTAAAGATACCTATTATAAAATATTACTCCAGTAAAAGTACAGATACGTATTATAAAATATTACTCCAGTAAAAGTACAGATACGTATTATAAAATATTACTCCAGTAAAAGTACAGATAGGTATTATAAAATATTACTCCAGTAACAGTACAGATACGTATTATAAAATATTACTCCAGTAAAAGTACAGATACGTATTATAAAATATTACTCCAGTAAAAGTACAGATACGTATTATAAAATATTACTCCAGTAAAAGTACAGATACGTATTATAAAATATTACTCCAGTAAAAGTACAGATACGTATTATAAAATATTACTCCAGTGAAAGTACAGATACGTATTATAAAATATTACTCCAGTAAAAGTACAGATACGTTTTATAAAATATTACTCCAGTAAAAGTACAGATACGTATTATAAAATATTACTCCAGTAAAAGTACAGATACGTATTATAAAATATTACTCCAGTAAAAGTACAGATACGTATTATAAAATATTACTCCAGTAAAAGTACAGATACGTATTATAAAATATTACTCCAGTAAAAGTAAAGATACCTATTATAAAATATTACTCCAGTAAAAGTACAGATACGTATTATAAAATATTACTCCAGTAAAAGAACAGATACGTATTATAAAATATTACTCCAGTAAAAGTACAGATACCTATTATAAAATATTACTCCAGTAAAAGTAAAGATACCTATTATAAAATATTACTCCAGTAAAAGTACAGATACGTATTATAAAATATTACTCCAGTAAAAGAACAGATACGTATTATAAAATATTACTCCAGTAAAAGTACAGATACGTATTATAAAATATTACTCCAGTAAAAGTACAGATACGTATTATA
The DNA here is from genome assembly GCA_027422435.1 of Schizopygopsis pylzovi. Lineage (NCBI taxonomy): Eukaryota > Metazoa > Chordata > Actinopteri > Cypriniformes > Cyprinidae > Schizopygopsis > Schizopygopsis pylzovi. The sequence goes on from CM049830.1 coordinate 33,899,033, forward strand.
AAATAACTCCAGTAAAAGTACAGATACGTATTATAAAATATCACTCCAGTAAAAGTACAGATACGTATTATAAAATATCACTCCAGTAAAAGTACAGATACGTATTATAAAATATTACTCCAGTAAAAGTACAGATACGTATTATAAAATATCACTCCAGTAAAAGTACAGATACGTATTATAAAATATTACTCCAGTAAAAGTACAGATACGTATTATAAAATATCACTCCAGTAAAAGTACAGATACGTATTATAAAATATTACTCCAGTAAAAGTACAGATACGTATTATAAAATATTACTCCAGTAAAAGTAAAGATACCTATTATAAAATATTACTCCAGTAAAAGTACAGATACGTATTATAAAATATTACTCCAGTAAGAGTAAAGATACCTATTATAAAATATTACTCCAGTAAAAGTACAGATACGTATTATAAAATATTACTCCAGTAAAAGTACAGATACGTATTATAAAATATTATACTCCAGTAAAAGTACAGATACGTATTATAAAATATTACTCCAGTAAAAGTACAGATACGTATTATAAAATATTACTCCAGTAAAAGTACAGATACGTATTATAAAATATCACTCCAGTAAAAGTACAGATACCTATTATAAAATATTACTCCAGTAAAAGTACAGATACGTATTATAAAATATTACTCCAGTAAAAGTACAGATACGTATTATAAAATATTACTCCAGTAAAAGTACAGATAGGTATTATAAAATATTACTCCAGTAACAGTACAGATACGTATTATAAAATATTACTCCAGTAAAAGTACAGATACGTATTATAAAATATTACTCCAGTAACAGTACAGATACGTATTATAAAATATTACTCCAGTAAAAGTACAGATACGTATTATAAAATATTACTCCAGTAAAAGTAGATACGTATTATAAAATATTACTCCAGTAAAAGTACAGATACGTATTATAAAATATTACTCCAGTGAAAGTACAGATACGTATTATAAAATATTACTCCAGTAAAAGTACTGATACGTATTATAAAATATTACTCCAGTATAAGTACAGATACGTATTATAAAATATTACTCCAGTAAAAGTACAGACATGTATTATAACATATTACTCCAGTAAAAGTACAGATATGTATTATAAAACATTACTCCAGTAAAAGTACAGATACGTATTATAAAATATTACTCCAGTAAAAGTACAGATACGTATTATTAAATATCACTCCAGTAAAAGTACAGATACGTATTATAAAATATTACTCCAATAAAAGTACTGCTTTTTATATTCTACTTGAGTGAAAGTACAAAAGTGCTCATTTTAAGTTAAAAAGAACAGTGTTTATTCAAAATATAAATTTTGTGTTACAATATACTAGGGATGCACCGAAATTTTAATTCTTGGCCGAAGCCGAACAAAATGAAACATGAAAATGAAGGCCGAATACCGAACACGTTTTTTCAAAATTGTTCTCCCCCATGTAGGCCTATTTCGCAATCTTTTTCACTATTGCATAAATTAAATTGCCAAAATCTGCTTTTTACTCTTTTGTCCTGCTTTGCAAAAAAAAAAATATAAAAAAAATAATTAACACTGAATATGTTTATACATCCTATCAGACATTATACCAACAAAGCACAATTTACTTTCAATTAATAAGTTAGTAAAATAATATTTTTTGGCCATTTTTGAGACCCCCCTTCTTGAATCAGGCTTGTGTTTTTTGTACAAATAAATGCAGCCTTGCTGAGCAGAAGAGACTTCTTTTAAAGCATTAGAAAATATTACAGATCCCAATTTGAACACTATTGGTGAATGTTATAGTAAATGTATTAATACAGCTGTTGTAGGGTAATTATTTATATCATTATTATTGTATTACTTTTTATTTTATTTTACAGAACAAGAGTAAAATTACAATACTAACATTTATGAATGTTGATGGAGCTTTTATTTTGGCGGAAATATGCAGGGACCAGGAAGACCTCATGTTTGTTGACCACAGCATGCAGATATTTTCTCAGATATATCTCATTACGAATTTGGGAAGATGTTTGTCACACGTATCACATTGTCACACGCCTTTAAAAAAAATAATTCCAAATGAGCAAATGATGAGTAAGTGTTTCAGCGCAGAATTTCCTCGCGCTTTGAACCCTGGCGCCGCAAGCTCGTGCAGCGCTGTTTGAATAAGTTACATGCCATTCGTGCGTGTTTTAGAAAACATAATTTTATTTATACGTTTATTTGCTAATCCATTTCACGATTTCAATCATCAGTAACCAGCAACAACCCCCCCTTCCTCTTCTCATCGGAGACATGAGAAGCAGCGCTGAGCAGTCTCTCGCTGTCGGTGTTTTGTGCTTGTAATGATGTCTGCGTCTCTCTCTCTGTCTCTCCCTCTCTCTGTCTCTCTCTCTCGCTGATAGTTTTAATGCTTCCACACTGCAGACGTGTTTGCTGCATTAGTGCGCGCCTCTATTTGATCTCGTTATGTCATTGTTCGGTAAAATTATTCTGTCTTTTCGCTTATTCGGCCGAACACCGAAAGAGGTTTTTTTTCCTATTTTCGGCCGAACATTCGGTGCATCCCTACAATATACACTACTTTTTAACTTTTTATTAGCCTAATCAAGGAATCAAAGAAAAAAATAATTAAGCAGCACAACAGTTTCAACACAGATAATAAATCATAATATTATTATGATTTCTGAAGATCATGTGACACTGAAGACTGGAGTAATGATGCTGAAAATACAGCTTTGCTTTACAGGAATACATTTTAAAATAGAAAACCAATATTAGAAATCGCAATTGCCTAAGAGTTCACAATATTACTGGTTTTATTTTTCTGTATTTTGATCAAATACATACAGCATTGATTTCGCAGCATCACAAGATCTCCCGCTTCTTTCTTGTGAGTTCAGTTCACTGGAGACTTGCTCTAAACGGTTCATTTGAATCAGTGACTCGACTCGAGAACAGCTGTAATCGGATCATTCAGATTCGTGAATGAATCTTTTGCTGTGATTTGTGAACCGATTGAACAGATTCATTGAAAATAATCAGTTTGTTCATGAATCAGACACCGCTTCTGCGTCTCGGAGCACGTGATGTATTATAAGGAGTAACGATATGTTTTATGAAATGTAGTGAAGTAAAAAGTACGATCTTATGCTTTGGAATGTAGTGAAGTAAAAGTAAAAGTTACTCAAAATAAAACTACTCCAGTAAAGTACAGATACTTGAAAAATTTACTTAAGTACAGTAACGTTACTGACCACCGCTGCACACTGTGATGTATCGGAGAGAAAACAGATTTCACAGTAAATTATCTCCTTATAAGCAGCAAGAAAGTGTTTTAAAGCGTGTTGTTTTCTAGAACATCACAGTTATATATGATATGAGAACAGTAGGGCCTGTAGATAGGGAGTATGTGTTATTTAATAAAAATATAATTATATTTTCAGAATGACATCATTTTTTTGTCAATGAGCAATTAATGTTACTGTAATTATTCTGCTCTGAAAATCAAATCCTTTGTTTTTCCATCAAATGTAGGTTGAATAAAAGTATTTGGATTTTATATTAAAAAATTACCTCAAGTTAGCATCAGGTAGCTAGTTAGCTAACCAGTTAACATCCACTAACAAAATGTTTCAAATAGGCTTCTCGAATAGTTATTTTAATTTATTTATTTTAATAGTAATTATATTTAAATTAATAATATCAGAATATAACATCATAAGTATTTTTTATTTTAATCAAAAACTCCGTCTGTACTCTGTCTGATTTTGCTGTAATTGTTTAAAGTAAATTGCTCTGTCAGACTGGGGGGGGGGGGGGGGGGGATACTGTATTTGCTCCATACACCCCTTAGCACAAATTTAATGTGTTAAAAATCTAATAACATGAAAACACTGGACATTTTTCATACTTTATTTATAATTTTGTCATTGTCTGTCACTAAAACTATGAAAACTTTTCTGAACACATTTAAATTTTGTTTCACAGAAAACAATTACACAGTCTTTAAGGGGGGGGGGGGGGCGTTGGGGGGGGCGTTTCCCCCACTCTATCCTATATTTAAATAAATAGATAAATCTGATCAGTGTATGTATTGATGTACCAGTTTGTGTGAGTTTGTCGTCTATAGTGTCCTTCAGTTGAGTCAGAGCTCTCCTCAGAGTCTCCAGACTCTCATCAGTCTTCATACTGATCTCAGGACAGTTCCTGGTGTTTCTAGGGCTGCACAGGGACGAGTGAATCTACAGCAGGAGAGAGGAGAAATCCTTCAGCATGGGGAGTGTTATGGTGTCATATACTGCATTATCATTGATCAGAGAGATCATGTTGACTGACCTGTAGGAGGTGGAGGTGATCTTCAGTGTGTGAGAGCTGCTCCAGCTCAGTGTTTCTCATCTTTAGCTCAGTGATCTCCTGCTCCAGCTCTTCAATCAGCTCTTGCTCCTGTTTCTCTGCTGCTTTCTGCTGCTCCTCCATCATCTCCAGCAGTTCAGTATAAAATCCCTGTAGAGTTGCTCAATTAATACTAGATATAAACTGATTCAAGCCAGCACAAGTAACCATTTATCTACTATTTAAATGTGTTTCTAAGTTTTGACCCCTTTTTATTTTGATTGATTTTGATCTAATGGTTCACTAAATTTTTAATACTGCCAGTTTTTTGTTCTCTCTCTTTTCTTACTCTACTTCTTCATTGTGTATGTATGTGTTTTGTTTAGTTTAGTTTAGTTGTATGTTACTTGTAGTATCATTTATTATAGTGTGTGCTGCTCCCAGATCAGAGACACTAAACCGTTTATCTTGCTACATGCTAGTTACTGCTAGTACTGTTTACAGCAGGGAAGCTATTCTTTCTTGGCCAGGAAGATGTTGCTGGTCTGTATATCAGGAGTCTTGGAGAGATGCAACTAAATGATGTATAACATATTTAACTTTAATTAAATGAACTCACTTTTCTGTCTTCTGCCGAGTGTTTGATGTCTTGAATCTTCTTGATTCTGTTGTGGATCATCAGCTGCACGTCTTTCTGTGTCTTCTTCAGTTCAGTCTATAGAGAGAACAACATAGATGCATTTATCATAACACAGATTTACTGTCTTCTGAGGAAACTTACAATGTTTAAAAAAAAATGTTTACAAAAATAATCTTTTTTTTTTATATTCATGATATAAGCTTTTAAAATCAGTTTTTGGTAACTTCTACCTTCTTCTCTTGACTCTCCTCTTCTATAGGAACAGTGTTGTGGTTCTTGTGGTCTTTCACAGAGCAGATTGAACACACACATGTCTGATCATCTCTACAGAACCAATCCAGGGGTCTCTCATGTTTCTGACATATATAGTCCTCCAGATTACACACAGGATCCATCAGTTTGTGTTTCTTCAAACCTGCCACTGTCAAATGACGCTCCAGATGAGTTTCACAGTAAGAGCTCTGACACACCAGACACGACTTCAGGGCTTTCAGCTTTCTTTCCTCACAGATGTCACACAGAACTTCAGCTGTTTTCTCAGGACTTTTCTTTTTACAGTGATCTACGAGATCTCTGAGTGTGGTATTAATCTTGAGATCAGGTCTTTGCTTGAATGTTTCTTTACAGTATGGACAGCTGCAGGTCTGGCTGTTGTTCCAACACTTATTCAGACAGGTCTTGCAGAAGTTGTGTCCACATGGAGTCGTGACTGGATCAGTGAACACCTCCAGACATATAGAGCACTGAATCTCCTTAGTCAGTGAACTAATGGAGGATGACATTGCTGGAAAGAGAGATAAGAAAGTCTAAAATCTGAAGTATGGACACACTTGAAACACTAACTGAATGTAAGCTTCTTGTATTTATATAAGACTTGTTGATCTAATCATGATTGAGATTATTTAAGATTAGTATGCATGTGAACTTCAATACTGTTTCTAAAGAATCAAATGAATTGAGGTGAATTTATTTTATTATCTGCTGTACATTTATATACTGTACATATTAAATACTGCATGAGAAGTGTAAAAGTGTGAGGATCATGGAGGATCATGGTCAAAACTTTCAATTAAAAATATATTGTATTTTTACAGTATTAGTTATTTTTTCTCTTTTTCAGAGTTAAAAAACAAATAGGATCTTCAAATTAAATAAATAATTATATGAAAGTGATAAAATTTCATGCAAAAAAAAAAATCACTGTGACAGAGAAACTATCATTCATCTGAAACACAGTGAGTGACTCATGTAGCAAGTCTAACAGGTTTGTGTTGTTTGTCAGCAGTTAATTTACTTCCTGTATCTTCAGTCTTTAAGTTGTGAGAAAATGACAGAAATACCAAACTTTGCTATATAACAAATCAAATGACATGCATCTCAATGCAGTAAATAACTAAAGTAACTGAGTATTTGACACGCTTAAACCTGCTTCTGTTCAACTTATTCGAGTCTGACATAAACCCTACTAAACCAGATCACTGGCATCAGAAACCTGTTCAGGACTGTCACAATGAAGACGGGAGGATTCAGTTGCGGAAAAAGAGAGTTTATTACAAGAAGTAATACACAGTGAGAAACTAAACGGAGCTTTCCGTAGGGCGGAGGCGGAGCTTCCGTAGGGCAGAGGCGGAGCTTTCCGTAGGCAGAAGCGGAGCTTTCCGTAGGCAGAAGCGGAGCTTTCCGTAGGCAGAAGCGGAGCTTTCCGTAGGGGCTGAGGCGGGTAGCGCAGGGAAGCAATGGGCAGACGAGTCTCCGGCGATCGGAGTCCAGGAAAGCAGCAGGGCTCAGGAATCGCGGAAACCAGGAACCAGAAACGCCTCGTAAACGTCGACCGCAAACTGCAAGGATCTGACAAGAAGGAGAGCGTGACAGGAACTGATATAGCCCAATGGTGATGACTCTCAGCTGGAGCGAATTAGCCTCAATCACACACACCCACAGACACCTGCTCACACATACGCACACGCATACAGACAAGACACGGTGAGGATGGGACCGGGAACCCATGAACCGTGACAGTACCCCTCCCCCTAGGAGCGCCTCTCGGCGCTCCCAGCCGACCTTACCTGTTGATTGTAATCATCAATAAGGGAGTGATCCAATATGTCCCTGGCCGGAACCCAACTTCTCTCCTCCGGACCGTAACCTTCCCAGTCCACCAAGTATTGAAAACCTCGTCCCCTCCGCCTCGAGTCCAGAATGCGATTAACCGAATAGGTGGGTTCCCCATCTACGAGTCGCGGCGGGGGAGGAACCGGAGTAGGCGGATTAAGGGGAGACCGAAAAAACGGGTTTAATTTTGGAAACATGGAACGCGGGATGAATTCTCCTGTACGCAGGAGGGAGTTTGAGGCGGACTGTCACCGGACTAATAATCTTGGTGACAGGAAACGGGCCAATAAATTTGGGAGCCAACTTATTACACACGGACCGGAGCGGAATGTTCTGGGTAGAAAGCCACACTTTTTGACCAACGACGTAGACGGGAGGCTTCGACCGGTGGCGATCAGCCTTAGCCTTGGTGCACGCCCCCACCCGGAGGAGAGTCTCTCGGGCTCTCGTCCAGGTACGGTGACACCTCTGGACGAAGGCGTGAGCAGAGGGGACCGCGACTTCGGATTCCATACTAGGGAAAAGGGGTGGCTGGTAACCTAAACTACACTCAAATGGCGAAAGGCCCGTGGACGACACCTGTAACGAGTTGTGAGCGTACTCAACCCATGAAAGTTGCTGACACCAGGAAGTGGGATTCTGAGTGACCAAACATCGCAACACCCTCTCGAGATCCTGGTTGGCCCGCTCAGTCTGACCGTTGGTCTGAGGGTGAAACCCAGAAGACAAACTCACAGTCGCCCCCAGTAGTCGACAAAACTCTCTCCAAAATTTGGACACGAATTGGGGACCCCTGTCGGAAACCACGTCTGCCGGGAGGCCATGAATGCGAAAGACGTGATCAACTACCGTAGCCGCTGTCTCCTTGGCTGAGGGCAATTTGGGCAAGGGAATAAAGTGGGCCGCCTTCGAGAACCGGTCCACTACGGTTAAAACAACCGTATTACCCAGGGAGGGTGGGAGGGCAGTAACGAAATCTAGCGCGATATGGGACCAGGGTCTCGAAGGGACTGACAGCGGCTGAAGTAACCCCTCTGGAGGTCGATTGGAAGTCTTACCCCGAGCACAGACTGAGCAGGCCAAAACAAACTCTCGGATATCGCGAGCCATGGCCCGCCACCAGAATCGTTGTTTAACCAAAAACATGGTGCGACCGATTCCTGGATGACAAGCCACGTTGGAACAGTGACCCCACTGGATGACGTTGGACCGTAACCCCTCCGGCACAAACAACCGGCCCGTTGGGCATCCAGGCGGAGGCGTTACCCCTTCCAAGGCCGTGCGGACCTTCGATTCGATCTCCCAAGTGACTGCAGAGACAACCAATCTCTCAGGTATAATGCACTCGGGAGACACCGGGCGGTCCGAAATGTCAAAAATGCGTGACAAGGCATCGGGTTTGATGTTTTTAGAACCCGGCCGATAGGAGATGGAAAAATCAAAACGTCCGAAAAATAGTGCCCAACGAGCCTGCCTGGAGTTAAGACGTTTGGCGGACTGAATATATTCAAGATTCTTATGGTCGGTCCAAACTATGAAAGGAACCCCGAACCCTCTAACCAGTGACGCCATTCTTCCAACGCTAGCTTGACGGCCAGCAACTCTCTGTTACCGATGTCGTAATTGCGTTCGGCAGGAGACAGTCGATGGGAAAAAAACGCGCAGGGATGCACCTTGTCGTCCGAGGTAGCCCGTTGGGATAGCACTGCACCTACCCCCACCTCTGACGCGTCGACCTCCACCACGAATTGGCGTGTGGGATCAGGGGCCCGGAGAATGGGTGCCGAAACAAAGCGGCCTCTGAGTTTGGTAAATGCGGCCTCGGCCGCATTCGACCACCTGAACGTCATCTTGGTGGAGGTCAAGGCAGTCAGAGGTGCGGCTAGTTGGCTGAAATTGCGAATAAAACGCCGGTAAAAATTAGCGAACCCCAGAAACCTCAGCAGGGCCTTGCGGGAATCAGGGGTTGGCCAATTTACCACAGCCTTAACTCTGTCAGGATCCATGCGAACTCCCTCCGGCGACACTATGAAACCCAGGAAAGGAACCGACTGTGCATGGAACGCGCACTTCTCCGCCTTGACAAAAAGCCCATTCTCTAACAACCTCTGGAGCACTCGCCTGACGTGTTGAACATGTTCCTGGAGAGAAGAAGAAAAAATCAATATGTCATCCAGGTAGACATATATGAACTGATCGACCATATCTCTCAACACATCATTGACGAGTGCCTGGAAGACCGCGGGAGAGTTAGAGAGCCCGAAAGGCATGACCAAATACTCAAAATGCCCTCTGGGGGTATTAAACGCGGTCTTCCACTCATCCCCCTCTCTTATGCGAACCAAATGATAAGCGTTTCTAAGATCTAACTTAGTGAAGATGGATGCTCCCTGCAACCTCTCGAAGGCTGAAGACATCAACGGCAAAGGATAGGTATTCTTTACCGTGATGTTGTTCAAGCCCCGGTAGTCAATACAAGGTCGCAGAGAACCATCCTTCTTCGCGACAAAAAAAAATCCTGCCCCCGCTGGAGAAGAAGAGGGGCGGATGAACCCGGCTGTCAGAGAATCAGAAATATATTTCTCCATGGCCTCCCTTTCCGGAACAGAAAGCGAGTATAATCTGCCCTTAGGCGGAGACATACCTGGTACTAAGTCTATAGCACAGTCGTAGGGACGATGAGGAGGGAGAGAAGCGGCCCTGGACTTACTGAACACCTCCTTCAGGTCGAGATACTCCTCGGGCACGTTAGACAGGTTCCCCATCTCCTCCTGCAACACAGAATCACACACAGAAAACCCAGCAGACACAAGACAAGAGGCATAGCAGGCTCGACTCCACTCCGACACGGTGTTACGACCCCAATCCACCCGAGGATTGTGTTGAATGAGCCAGGGGTGACCCAACACCACCGGGGCCAGGGGTGAGTGGGTGACGAGGAACGTGATGGTCTCAGAGTGGTTGCCTGAGGTGACGAGGGTGATGGGTACCGTGGAGAGACTGATCGGAGGAAGTGACTGTCCATTAAGGGCGCTGACAGAGATCTTGTGACGGAGGGGAACCAAGGGAATGTGAAGGAGTTGGGCCAGGGAAATGTCCAGCAGGTTACCCTCGGCTCCGGAGTCTAGCAGCGCCGTCCCCTCATGTCGTTCGGCCGCCCATTGCAACCTCACCGGGAGGAGGGTGGTGGATGAGGCTTTGTTGAGAGACACCCCACCCGACAGTAGCCTCAGACCTACTGTCGGGCCTGGTCTTTTACGGGGCACTTCACCAGGAAATGGCCAGCCGCGCCACAGTACAGACATAGTCCCCTCGTCCTCCGACGGTCTCTCTCCCCCCGGGAGAGCCGAGCTCTACCCACCTGCATGGGTTCGTCAACCGACGAGTGACCGACCGTATCGCCGGTGTCGAAGAAAGGATATCTCGGTGTTAACTTGCGTCGACCGCGAAGATCGCGTTGCTGAAGCCGTGCATCCACGCGTAAGGCCAAATCCACAAGTTCGTTCAACCCGAGAGGTAACTCCACCACGTCGATCTCTTGTTGGATACGGTCGGCCAGCCCATGCAGGAACATGTCCCACTGCGCCTTCTCGTTCCACTCACACTCTGCCGCCAGGGTCCTGAACTGGATGGAATAATCAGAAACGGACTGCTCCCCCTGGCGGAGATCGGCCAGCATGCGCGCTGCCTCGCGCCCGACCAGCGCGCGATCGAACACCCTCCTCATCTCCTGAGAGAGTGAGTGGAACGAGGAACAACAGGGATGGCGATTTTCCCACACCGCCGTTCCCCACAATGCTGCCCTTCCTGACAGCAACATAAGCACTAGTGCCACTCTGGAAACTTCTGTGGCAAACGTCAGTGGCTGGAGCGAGAAAAACAGAGAACACTTCGTCAGAAACGCTCTACAGAGGTTAGGATCTCCGGCATACATCTCCGGCGCCGGGAGTCTAGGTTCGTGCTGAGGGCTGTGGTTCCCGGGGATGGAAAAGCTAGGCGGTGTGGGTGGCGCAGCGGGTGATCTTAATAACTGTACCTGGGTTGTGAGCTCGGACACCTGCGCTACTAACGCCTGCACAGCTCGCCCGGTGTTCAACATATTCTCCTCCTGGAGATCCATACGAGCGTTGTTGCCGGCTAACAGTTCCTGCAAACCACGAGTCTCCGCTGAATCCATGAAGATTGGTCAGATCCTTCTGTCACAATGAAGACGGGAGGATTCAGTTGCGGAAAAAGAGAGTTTATTACAAGAAGTAATACACAGTGAGAAACTAAACGGAGCTTTCCGTAGGGCGGAGGCGGAGCTTCCGTAGGGCAGAGGCGGAGCTTTCCGTAGGCAGAAGCGGAGCTTTCCGTAGGCAGAAGCGGAGCTTTCCGTAGGCAGAAGCGGAGCTTTCCGTAGGCAGAAGCGGAGCTTTCCGTAGGCAGAAGCGGAGCTTTCCATAGGGGCTGAGGCGGGTAGCGCAGGGAAGCAATGGGCAGACGAGTCTCCGGCGATCGGAGTCCAGGAAAGCAGCAGGGCTCAGGAATCGCGGAAACCAGGAACCAGAAACGCCTCGTAAACGTCGACCGCAAACTGCAAGGATCTGACAAGAAGGAGAGCGTGACAGGAACTGATATAGCCCAATGGTGATGACTCTCAGCTGGAGCGAATTAGCCTCAATCACACACACCCACAGACACCTGCTCACACATACGCACACGCATACAGATAAGACACGGTGAGGATGGGACCGGGAACCCATGAACCGTGACAAGGACAATCTCTCTTATATTTCTATCTCTTACCTGTGAGTATCAGATGTGTCCACAGCCTTTAAACAGCTAAATATTCTGTTGTTTATAGAGACTGATCGTTTCAGGTGTTCATATAGTTGTTGATCAAGTTAGTTTTACTTTCTCCGAGTCTCTCACTGAACTAGAGTGATGTCAGAGCTCCTCCTGTATTCGTCTGTTGGTTCAGGTGTGTCTGTTTCTACTGAGATTATATTTATGTCAGCTCATGAAGAAGAGATTTCAGCAGAATTATAATATCTTGATTGTTGGACAACATTTGTGAAGAGTTTCCAGGTCAAATGCTGCTCAACTTACAGATGCTTAAAGACATTATTTTCAATTTTTATGGCAATGCTTACTTGGTTTTACCATGGTCTAAATGAAAAGGATAAATTATGCTCTGGAGAGACAACAGCAAGACAGCTCCCAATAGGGAATGGTTTTACAGGTGGTGTCCACAGATTGCTCCTGACTGATTTGTGGTATAAGCGACCTGTGCTCACAGTCCAGTACCATGCAGCACGATTGGCATTTGCCAGAGAACACCAGATCCACCATTGGTGCCCCGTTCTCTACACGGATGAGAACAGGTTCACACTGAGCACATGTGACCGATGTGAAAGTGTCTGGAGATGCTGTGGAGAATGTGATGGTGTCTGCAACTTCTTCCAGCATGAGCGGTTTGGCAGTGGGTCAGTGATGGTCTTTGGAGGAATATCTTTGGAGGGTCTCACAGATCTCCATGTGTTAGCCAACAGTACCTTTACTGCTGTTAGAGACTGAGATTAAATCCTCAGAGCCGCTGTCAGATCTTATGCTGGTGCAGTGGCTCTGGGTTCCTCCAGGAGAAGGACAATGACAGACTCATGTGTCCAGAGTGAACAGACAGTTTCTAGATGATAAAGGCATTGATGGCATTGACTGACCCTCATGTTCCCCAGACCCGAATACAACTGAGAACCTCTGGGACGTTATGGTTGAATGAGTCTAATTTAAATATTTTCAAATTACACAATGTATATAAGTAAACATTTTAAACTGAAATATTTTGTAAATTAAATTTGAAAATATGATTTTGATCAAATTGAAGTGCAATAAATCACACAACAACTTTAAGGAGTATTTCTCATTCTTCACAGCTGTCCTGATATTCTCTGGCCTTCTCAGTGGATTTGGTGCTTCACACTGAAACTGCAGCTGTAGACGATTTGATAAAGATGTGCAGAGTGACACAGAAACATTAATGTACACATTATAAATATACAAATAATTCTGAGTACTGTCTATATTTCAGTTTTGTGTTATATATTTACAGTAGGTGAGAATCAGTCGTGTCCAGCAGAGGGCGGTGTTCTCTCTAAATGACTGCTGTTATCAGTGTTATATGTGTTATATATTCACAGTAGAGGAACCTGGGGTCTGTAGCATGAAGCTTCAAGCAAAGTGACACATCTTTGACACAAAACACTCCCTCAGTTTCTCTTGCTCCAAATTAAAAGGCACTAAATAGCAAAACATTTTTAAAGATAAAATCGTCTGACATTTAGAGATGATTATTTATTATAATTATTCTATATTTATATAATTATTATACAATTAATCTATTACACAAACCAGCTTAGTTTAGTTTAATAACTAAGTATTTATTTTAAATTAATATAAATATATAACATATATGCAATACAAATACGTTATAGAAGCAATAGCTTTAAACATTATTACAAATTAACTTAGATTTTTGTTTTTTTATACCTATACACATTATCAATTATATAAACTTTTACTTGCACTTATGTTTTCTTTAAGTTGTCCTTTCATAGATAGATCGTTTCATCTTTCTGTGTAAATGTGCTTAAATTCTTCATATTTTAAGTCTTTTAATCTTAGTGAATTGCACTGACTCTCGTGAGAAGTGAATCACAGTTTCAAGGCGTGTGATTGGCTGTTCACTGTTAGGGGCAGTCGTGGTCTAATGGTAGAGAGTCAACCCAGAGTTGGCACAAAATAAACTGAAACTTACCTGTGGCCTGTTTCATAAAACAAGTTTACCAAATAAGCCAGGTTTATTTCAGTTAGTCTGACTGTTAGTTGATTTGGTTCAAAATAAGTCAGACCAACTGAAATAAGCCTGGATTTTTTGGTAAACTTGTTTTATAGAACAGGCCCTTGGCTAGCCAGCTTAACCAGATTCATGCTATACAGGCCCCTGACTAGCCAGCTTAACCAGCTTCATGCTACAGGCACCAGGTGTTTTGTGTCTTATGATCGTGTTACTTTTTTTCCTTTTTTTTGTCCTTTAGCAGACGCTTTTATCCGAAGCGACTCACAAATGAGGACAATAGAAGCAATCAAAGCCAACAAAAGAGCAACAACATGCAAGTACAATGACAAGTCTCGGTTAGCCTAACGCAGCACACATAGCAAGGTAGCTTATTTTAGTTTTTTTAAGAAACAAGTAGATAGAATAGAAAAAAAATATAGAAAGCTAGTTTTCGTTTTTCAAGAAAAGCTAGCAGTTAGAGAATAAATATGCAATTGATAAAGGGTCAAGTGTGTGTGTTTTTATTTTATTAAATTAGAATAGAGAGTGCTAGAGTTAGAGGGTCAAATATAGATGGAAGAGATGTTTTAGCCGATTCTTGAAGATGGCTGAAGACTAAATTGCTCGGATTGAGTTGGGCAGATCATTCCACCAGGTGGGAACAGTTAATGAAAAAGTCAGTGAAAGTGATTTTGTGCCTCTTTGGGATGGCACAATAAAGCGACGCTCACATCAAATCAAAACTCCAAGGTTTATGGCTGCTTTTGAAGGAGTTATGGTTGATGAACCTAACTGGAAGGTGAAATTGTGATGAAGTGATAGATTTGCTGAAGCTACAAGCAGTTCTGTCTTCTAGGTTGAGTTGAAGGTGATGGTCCTTCATCCAGCAAGAAATGTCTGTTAGATGTGCTTGTTACGACCCTGCGTTCTACTTGCTCGCCTGCTGGTGGCAGTGTTCTTCCAGGAGAGCGTGGGAGATCGCACACCCCTGTTACCTGTTCATCACTTAATTATGGAGAGGATAAAACATTGGACTCAAACAATCCTCTTCACTTCGTCCAGGGGATCGACAGCCTCTGGAGGAGTCACTTCTTTCGCGAACCTTTATTTGTTTACAGCCCATACCAACCTTTTCTGCTCCCCATTTGGATTTTGATTTCTCCCCTTTGATTTTGAACCCTAGACTTCGTTATATTAAGTTATTTGTGTTTTTGAAGACTAATAAAATCTTGCAAGTCATTGTTTCGGTGTACTTGTACTTTATGTACGGTCGAAACGAGCTGGCCGTAACATAAATTGGGGGCTCGTCCAGGATCCTATGGGGGTAGGAAACGTTGGTAAGTATGGGTTGTATGTGTGTATGTTTTTGTGAATGGTTACCTTTTGTAATGATAACATATAATATATATATATTGTTATAAGGGAAACAGGTCAATTTAGCTCAAAGGGAATCATTAATGATTTTATAGGGAATTTGAACAGACTCACTGTTTCACGGCGATTCACTGAACAAGCCGTATAACAAACTCTGCACTGGATATTAAAATCCCAAAATATAGTGCAAACACTATTAAATAGCACAGTAACAAAATCGACAGATTAAGGCATTAACTTATGAGCACAAAACACAAGATATTTCTCTTTTCAATATAAACAAGACTTTATTTATATAATGCTAAGACATGTAAACTAATCTACACATGAACACAAGCATCCACACATTCACGCGTTGCAGAAAGAGAGAAAGTGAGGAAAGGATTAGATTAAGAGAATGAGAATTTGATATCCCACGTTTACAGCAATATGCGCAATTGCATAAACCTGAACAACCATCAATCACTGATTTAACACTCGCATTGAGTTTTCAATGAGGCTAAAATCTATTTTCAATATTACACCAGTTTCAGCAAAGTCTGGGGGTTGTACTTGTGTAGCTTTTGTGTTTAAAGGATTCCCTTTGTTCTCCGTCTTTTCAGGAAAGGGTTTCTCCGAAGTCGCTGATTGGCTTAGAGTTCAGGAGTCGTTGAAGTGGGCGTTGGCTGGTTTTGCAGAGTCTTGGGCTTGTCGTATTTGGCAAACGCAACTTAGCACACGAACTCACGGAAAGAAAATAAACTAAAGTCAAAGAATAAAAGGATGTAAAGACTAGGTGGCTTTTCTTCTCATCATGGTAGCAACTGGCTGGGTGTGTTCAGAGCACATGGCTGAAGAGAGAGTTCATTTTTCCGGAGAGAGAGAGAGAGAGAGATAAGAGGAGAAGTTAAGAGAGCGGATTCAAGAGAGTGTCCTAGTATTTATTCTCGGCCTTTTAGGGACCTCCCAATGGTTGTCTTGACCAATTAGATCCCATGCTGACTCTGGGTGCCGCTTTGTAGCTCCACCCACTTAATAAATTAACATGTCATGGCCAGTCACATTGCCCGAATTTTACATTCTCTTGCAAGTATCCTTTTGGATGTGGTTTCTATAACCAGAATATGATGCATTTGACAGGAAATCAATTAAAAGAAATGTTCAAAGCTGGAATTATCACGCTCATACATACTAAACATGACATTAACCCTTAAGGCTTAGCTAGTCAATACTAATTAAAAGCACGATAAACACAATGATTAAAACAAGGATATTCCAAATTGTGGGTCACATACATAATATGCAGTTATGCATAGAAATGATTAGTTTCATTAACCATGAGCATGAAAATCCTTTAAGATGATTTTACAGTCTGTAGCTGTGATTTCTATCACATATTTACATGTAATGGTCACATGTTGCATCTCTTTGTCCATCAATATTTATTCCTCAAATGTATTACCGAATTCCTGCATTGGAATTATTATTAAGTGTTCCTTTGGTTTTGCAGGCTGTATTCAGACGGGCTGGCGCTAGGGGTCTGATTTATGACTTCCTGCTGTTGTCTTGTGGAATTCGGCTTCTCATGTTTCAACCATGCTTCGATCGAATCTTGATTTGCCAATTATTCGGTCCTTGATATTCTACACACCCCCCTTCGTTCGGCGAGGTGTTTTAGCAGAAGACATCGTCGAGTGCTGGAAAAACAAGGGCAGAAGAAGCAGACAAAACACAGCAAACAACAAGACAACACCTCCATGACAGTTACTGTACTGGTGCCGGGCATTAGGTTATTCAATTTTGGAAATTATTGTTTTAATTCTTCGATCAACTTTTGCGACTAGATTTGTGTGTTTCTTCTAAGTTGTCTTAACTTAAGAATGTTCACATTTAGTTTCTAGTGAACTAATTTGTGGTAAAATGAATCGACCTATCGTGCATGGAGCTCTCTGGCTTTCCTTCAGTCTAGAGTGGCTTGCGGATATTAGGTGTAGCGAGTCAATCCTAATATCAGACCTTTGACCCTTGCAGGGTGTCTAGGTGTTTCACCTACTAAAGAAAGAGGGGAAGGAAAAGGATAGGTAAAAAAAGAACAAAACAAAACAAAGCTGCTGTGGGTTTTCCTAGCATGATTTGCAACTACTGTTGAGCTAGGATGTCATGTGCAGCTAGGGGGCCATGCACCTTAACTTCGTGTCAGGTGTTCTAACTCTTGTGAGGATAGCTATATGTTTCTTCATGGTGGTGTATGTAACTGTGTTGCGCTAAATTTGGATCTTCTACTTGTGGGAAGAATATGTTTGTTGAATGCGTTATCAGTAGATGTGGTTACCTCTGGGTGTAGGTAATGTTGTGTGTGTTAATGGTGTAGTGTATGTGTGGTCAGATCTGTTCCAGTCTGTGTCGTCTCCCCCCTTTTCAGGTATGTTACATAAGACTGGCTCTCTTCATCCTTGGCTTGGATGTGGGCATGTCCATGATCTAATGGGGGTCAGTCCAGAAAGGCAGGAAGTTCTTTAGCAGACAGTCGGAGGTAGTTTGGCATGGCTGTGTGAAGCTGGGATGCAAACTTTGTCTCCTTTGTTGCATTCCTCTTGTGCTACCTTCTGGATGTGGCAGACTTCCTGACCTTCTGTGCTTTGGTGGTTGCTGTTGCACAGACAGGAATGTGGTTCTAGGAGTTGGAGTTCATTTAGCAGTTTGCTAGTGAGTGATGGGTGAGTGAGGTGATGTTCTCTGGTACCTCAGTTTTCATCAACGGTTGGCCGTGAGAGACTTGCTTGTCCTGTGTGGTTGTTGAACAGGTGCTTGTCATCTCGGATATGGTGGTGTACCATGCGATCGTCGGCCTTCCATTCTGTCGCTGGTCACAGCGAGCATGACTCAATTTCGTAGTCATCCGTGTTCAGCTTATCTTGAAGGAACTCGTTCAGTTGGCTCATGACTTGTTCCATGTCTTCTGACGGTAAGCTGTATGGTTCTGGAGCATACTCAGCACTGTGCTTGTCTGAGTAATGCTGAGCTGGGTTTCGTTGTCGCTTAACCCTACGAGATGCTCTTGGATGAGTCAGGCGATTACCTTTGGATGTCTGGTTAGGTTTCCAGTTGTTGCTATCTTTTGCGTTTCTTGAGAAGCGTGGCTGGTCCCATGGATTTTTCCAGAAGTTGGGCTGATAGCTTTCGTGGACATGGGGATCACGTTCTCTGTGCTCTTGATGGAGGACTCTGGTTTTGTGATGCATCTGGGTGTCGTCCAGTGCAAGGCTTGAGTCTTTGTTGACAGAGTTCAAGAGTGTGGATGTTTTGTCACCTTTCTTTGAGGCCATCTTCTGCTTGTTGTAGGCCTTCTGTGTTAGGTCACGCAACTGTTGGATGGTCATGGAGCGTGGACAGGCCATGACGCCTAGATGGTGGCTGACTCCAGGGTGCAGATTTCTTAGGAAGAGGCTTTTGAAGTTCAC
The DNA here is from genome assembly GCA_027422435.1 of Schizopygopsis pylzovi. Classification (NCBI taxonomy): domain Eukaryota; kingdom Metazoa; phylum Chordata; class Actinopteri; order Cypriniformes; family Cyprinidae; genus Schizopygopsis; species Schizopygopsis pylzovi. The sequence continues at coordinate 33,917,778 of CM049830.1, forward strand.
ATCCTCTTCAAGGTCAGGTTCGTTGTGTGCACCAAAGTAGGCTTGTCGGAGTCGGTTGTAGTAAGCTTGTGGAGCCTCTTGTCGACCTTGTTTGGTTTCTAAGGCAGTTAACAGTCCATGTTCGGAGTCAGGGTCGGTAAACTCTTTAATCAGGACCTCACGAAGTAGCTGGTAGTCTGACTTCGTTCGACTGGGCTGTCGATCTAGGAAGTTTCGTACCTCGGAACTGGACGTGGCTCTAAGGAGGTATAACCTGTCTCTGTCAGTCACGTGAGGTCTCATTTCTAGATAGAAGTTGACATCTTGAAGGTGGGCCTGGATGGTGTGGCCCCCTGTGGAGTTCGGGTTGAACTTGCTGATGTTTTTAGACAGCTTGTCGAGGTCTTTGATGGTCATCCCAGGTGCAGCTCCAAGGTCTGCTTGGATGGGAGGTTTTCTTTCGTTGACAGGAAAGAGTTCTGTGGCGAAGGCAGGTGAGGTTTTGGGTTGTGGCCCTTCGCTTCTTTCGCTGTATACGAGTTCTTGGACATGGGACTCTGCTCTGCTCAGCAGTGGTGAGGCTGAGTGTGGTTTCTCTCGCTTTGGCTCTTGCTTCTGCGCATAAGCATGTTTGAGTCCTCTTCTGACCATGTAGAGCTGATCATTGGTATCGTCTAGTTGTGGGGTCAGATCGTCCATTTCAATTCTGTACCCTTCAAGGTGGTCCTTCAGGGCACTTATTTCAGCATTCTTGTTGCTGATGTCATGCTTGGCTTTCTCTAGTAGCTGGTTGGCATACTGAAGTCTGTTTACCAGGTCTTCCTGGGCAGCCTTTGCATGTTGTTGGTCGAGCTGAGCTGCTGTCAGGGCTGCTTGGAGCTCCTTAACTTGTTCCGTTGTTTCCTGCTCGCTCTCGTTGGGTGCTTTGAGTTGATCTTGAACTTTCACTTCCAGCTTGTCTATGCGACGTTGAGCACATGTCAGTTCCTCTTGAAGGTGGGTGATGTGCTTGTCGCTCAGTTTCAGCTGGGTCGTGAAGGCATAGCTTAGGGAGCTGGCAATTTTGACTAGCTCCTCATGGTTGTTATTCTGGCTTGAATCTTGTGTCAGGAATCTTCTCAGACCTAGGATTATTATTAAAAATAATAACAGTTCAAACGTCTTGGGGGTGAGGCTGTCTGTCGTACCTCTCAGCCAAGTGTTCACATCTTCCCCTTTTGCCAGGGGGTCTGCAGTCTGCGGCATGTTGGCACGCTGGGGAGAAGAGAGACTGACACAGATCTGTGTGGAGTGGAAGCTTATGTGGGGTGTGACAACTAAGTGTTATGTCAGTGATTCTGAACCACTGGTGAAGTGTGGTGATCACTGTGTTGGTCTCAGAGTATCTAGGTAGACTAGCGATGTGAAGACTTCGTCACTCTAATGAGGAAGAGGGAAAAGAGACAAAAAGGTGAAAAACAAATTTAATAAAAAAAACTATTCCTTTTCTATTTTTTTTTTCAAATGAAGAAAATTCTTTCCTTTTTTTTATTATTAAATGTTGTTATCAAGGAGGCAAACAATATTATTAAATCTTTGTCTTAGACAAACGAATATAATAATAATTCTGATATCTCTTTTCTTAGTCTGACAGAATTGACAACGCACACCTTACAGTTGGGACCGCTCACCAGGGAGGCTGCGAAGGCGACAGTTGCTCAACACTTATCTCTATTAAAATTGATCTCAGCGTTGCATGAGTTGTTCAAATTTGGATTGCGTTTTAAATATAGGGAGGTTAAGAAGAACAAAAGTAGGTTTGATTGCAATCAAATTCGTAAGGATGATTCGCCTTTTGACAGGATTGTATATCTCATACACTTAGAATTGATTGATGGTTCTTACAGGTCCCTACAAATGTGAAAAGTGAAGAGGAAAGAAAATGGTAAGACAAAGTAAAATTGTAAAGTAATAAACAGGCAAAATAAGCAAATATGAAATTAAGTAAATGAGGAAATAAGTAAATAAAATAGTGGTTATGTTTATAACCAAAACAGGAAGAATTAGGGGTAAAACGCAATAAAGTAATGAGTGAGTATAAGTCTGAATAGAATCTACTTAAATGGGTAATAAATCAATTAGGTAGAATAAGTTTACTTAAACTTTTAAAGTTCAATACTTATTTGTACCTAAAATGATTATGCCCAAAAGGGAATACTAGAAGGAAGGATCATATTAAATAATATGAGGGGGAAAATTAGAATGATTCCAAATAAATTTAATGTTTTAATTAAATTTGAATTTGGCACAATTAATAATTCTGAACTAGTATTTTCCTTTCTAGTAGAACTACAAATAAGTGGTAAAAAGGGAGAAATAGGGAAGAGAAAGACCAACAAGTATATTAGTTTAAATGTTTGAAGGGTTAAACCACTTTAGCTTTTCAAAACACACACTTTATTCAACCATTGGATGTTTACTGCTAACTTCTAACCTTTGAGGCTAATGGCTTTAGCATAGACTTCAATGTAAACACAACCGTGCCATTAGCAACAGCATGTAGTTTGTTTACAAAAGCATCGATGTACTGCGCGTGCGCAGTTCAAAGTTGCTCCGGAAGTATGTTAAGACTTTCGTGTCACAATCGTATCCGTGGCAACCGAAACAAACTAGTGGCTAGCACATTAATCGTTGCATTACAAATACAGTTAAGCATGTTACATTAAATGTTGGCGCATCTCAACACTGTACAAATAACAACACCGCTTGTTCTGCGATGTGGCGCTTAAACTTTCAGTTCGTTCAGAGTTAAACTTAAACCTTATTCAAATAATAGCTTCGTGCTGCGGTTGAGGAAACAGTGAATCACAAGCCCGTGTCCGTTTATATGGACATAAACACAACAGGGTTTCTTCGCTGTTGGTTCAAAGGTAAACTTTACTTGATAAAGCTTTTAAAACTCCCATTCAAATCACTCTCGGACACGCGCAGTGTTTTCGCGAGATATAATTAACTTTGTGAGCAGTGTACACAAACAGGCAAGCATTATTCTCTAATGTTTAACCCGGGGAGTCATAGATCTGACAATGGAACACGCACTGACGATCAAACTATGAATAATAAGGCTTTGATAAATAGAATTGAGGAACACGCTCAAGACTATTCTTTATCCACTGATTTATTTCCCTTTTAATTGCTGCAGTTTAGCTTCGTGCGGCTAACAGTTACTGAGATTATGGAGTAAGTTATAGCTATTAGATGACCTGGAACACGCAGGAAATTAATTCAGCTATAAAACAAGGCATTACAAGAAGAGAGGAACACGCTCATCTCCAACCTCATTCTCCGATCTTAACTGTTAACTTTGAGTTCCCTTACTGCAGTTAAACAAAGGCGAGGCTGACTCGAGTTACAGCCTTCTCTGTGCTCATTCATTCAAGGAGGCGCGCGCTGCTGACGTCACTCACACAAACGCACACACACACACCAGTCTCGATCTCAGATCTCATCCGTAAGAATATAAAAGATTAAATAACTTGGTTTATGCTCATAATTTAGATTAATCTGCCCGCTTTTTCTCCACCAATATGTAATGATAACATATAATATATATATTGTTATAAGGGAAACAGGTCAATTTAGCTCAAAGGGAATCATTAATGATTTTATAGGGAATTTGAACAGACTCACTGTTTCACGGCGATTCACTGAACAAGCCGTATAACAAACTCTGCACTGGATATTAAAATCCAGAAATATAGTGAAAACACTATTAAATAGCACAGTAACAAAATCGACAGATTAAGGCATTAACTTATGAGCACAAAACACAAGATATTTCTCTTTTCAATATAAACAAGACTTTATTTATATAAATCTAAGACATGTAAACTAATCTACACATGAACACAAGCATTCACACATTCACGCGTTGCAGAAAGAGAGAAAGTGAGGAAAGGATTAGATTAAGAGAATGAGAATTTGATATCCCACGTTTACAGCAATATGTGCAATTGCATAAACCTGAACAATCATCAATCACAGATTTAACACTCGCATTGACTTTTCAATGAGGCTAAAATCTATTTTCAATATTACACCAGTTACAGCAAAGTCTGGGGTTTGTACTTGCAGCTTTGTGTTTAAAGATTTCCCTTTGTCCTCCGTCTTTGCGGGAAAGGGTTTCTCCGAAGTCGCTGATTGGCTAAGAGTTCAGGAGTCGTTGAAGTGGGCGTTGGCTCGTGGCTGGCCCTGCAGAGTTTTGGGCTGGTTTCCGCTGGCAAACGTAACTTAGCACACGAACTCAACGGAAAGAAAATAAACAAAAGTAAAAGAATAAAAGGATGTAAAGAGACTAAGTGGCTTTTCTTCTTTTCATGGTATCAAGCTGGCTTGTGGTTCAGAGCACATGGCTGGAGAGAGAGTTCATTTGTCCGGAGAGAGAGAAATTCAAGAGGACGGAGCATTCAAGCACGCGAGGAGAAATTAAGAGAGCGGATTCAAGAGAGTGTCCTAGTATTTATTCTCGGCCTTTTAGGGACCTCCCAATGGTTGTCTTGACCAATTAGATCCCATGCTGACTCTGGGTGCCGCTTTGTAGCTCCACCCACTTAATAAATTAACATGTCATGGCCAGTCACATTGCCCGAATTTTACATTCTCTTGCAAGTATCCTTTTGGATGTGGTTTCTATAACCAGAATATGATGCATTTGACAGGAAATCAATTAAAAGAAATGTTCAAAGCTGGAATTATCACGCTCATACATACTAAACATGACATTAACCCTTAAGGCTTAGCTAGTCAATACTAATTAAAAGCACGATAAACACAATGATTAAAACAAGGATATTCCAAATTGTGGGTCACATACATAATATGCAGTTATGCATAGAAATGATTAGTTTCATTAACCATGAGCATGAAAATCCTTTAAGATGATTTTACAGTCTGTAGCTGTGATTTCTATCACATATTTACATGTAATGGTCACATGTTGCATCTCTTTGTCCATCAATATTTATTCCTCAAATGTATTACCGAATTCCTGCATTGGAATTATCATTAAGTGTTCCTTTGGTTTTGCAGGCTGTATTCAGACGGGCTGGCGCTAGGGGTCTGATTTATGACTTCCTGCTGTTGTCTTGTGGAATTCGGCTTCTCATGTTTCAACCATGCTTCGATCGAATCTTGATTTGCCAATTATTCGGTCCTTGATATTCTACACTTTATAAATGAGAACTCTGGTGAGTTAGTGTGTTTCCAGCTGGATTGTGAATGCAATCCTTTCGACGGAGCACTGTTTGTTGTTTTGTTTTGTTATTTTGCCTTTCTTGTTTTTGGAGGTTATCCTGGGTGGAGATTAACTCTCTGTAGGGGGTACGCTTCCGGACTTTCAGTTTGACTGATTGTCGTGGAGCTCAGCGTTTAATGCCGCCCCGAGCCCGGTACATCGCTGAAGACCAGGTAGGATTTAGTTAGTGTTTTCTGAGTTAGGAGCTGGAGTTTTCTCATATTGTAAACGGAAAATCCATTCTACAAAAATAAATAAAGGTAAATCGTTTGTGTGTATAGTGCGGTTTATTTTTCGCGCTTACACTGTGTTTTGACTTGTGGAAAGTCTTTGGAAGTTCTGGGAATAAGCATAGGTTGCGTAATACGGTGACGTAGTTCCTTTTTGAAGCAGTGGCTTATGGGAGTTGTATTTTAGGTAAACAGCGTCTCACGTGTGTTAGCTAGTAGTTTCGTTTGTGTTATTGTGCGTATATAAATACGAATAACATGTCTTCGTTCGGTGATCGAAGATTTCTTTGTGTGTCCATCAGAAGCTTTGCTTGAGAGTTGTACAAAGGAGCAGTTGGTGCAAATCGCCGAACGCTTCAGTGTCGATCTTACTTCTCAAGAAAAGAGGCTGAAGGAAACTATTGTGACTACTTTGAAGCGGTCACTTGTTGAAAGAGGAGTTATAGAGGTAAGCACTGAGTTAATTACTCCCAGTGAATCGTTTGTGTCTACTCCTGCTGAGGTTTATAGTGAAAGTGAGACAAAATTTCCAGAATTGTCTTTGCAAGAGAAGCAATTGTGTTTAGATGCCGCGAAAATTCGTGCTGAACGTGATGATCGCGCTATGAAAGAGCGAGCGGTAGAAAGAGAATTTGAAGAGAGAAAATTAGATCATCAGTTAAGTATGCGAAGAATGGAGCTTGAGTTCGAGAAGGAACGAGAAGAGAGAGCGTTTCAGATAAAAAAATTGGAGTTAGAATTAGCAGCAAAGACAGCTGAAGTTTCACAAGCGAATGTGCCTCCTGTTCCACAACAGCATGCGAATGCAGTTGAACCTGTGTTTGATGTTCACAGAAATATGAGATTAGTGCCGCCATTTTCTGAAAAGGAAGTGGATAAATATTTATATCACTTTGAACGTGTTGCTTTATCCATGAAATGGCCGAAAAGCTTTTGGACTTTATTGTTACAGTGTGTGTTCACAGGTAAAGCTCAGGAAGTTTATTCTGCACTCTCACTGGAACAGAGTGGTGAGTATGATGTTGTGAAATCTGCTGTGTTACATGCATATGAACTCGTGCCTGAGGCATATCGTCAAAAATTTAGGAATTTGACTAAAGTTGATGAATGTCCTCATGTTGAATTTGCAAGAGAAAAAGAGAACTTATTTGATCGCTGGTGTATTTCAATGAAAGTTACATATAAAGAGCAGTTAAGAGAATTAGTGCTCTTAGAGGAGTTTAAACATTGTGTTCCTCATGCTGTGGCTACGCATCTTACTGAACACAAGGTGAATACACTTTCTGAAGCTGCTACCATGGCTGATGAATTTGTGTTAACCCATCGTCGGTCATTTAGTTCAGTCGGTCTTAAAACCAACGATATGAGTAAGTCTAAGTTTTGCTTTCAACCTAAGACAAAGTCTCCTGTGATGAGTGGGAATATTAGGGCGACAGTTGCTGAACATTCCAGTAAACCGGCCCTCTCACGAGACATGGTTTGCTTTTATTGTAAAAAGCCTGGTCATAAAATATCTGACTGTCTTATTCTTAAGAAGAAAGAGAGATTGTCGAAACCTGTTGTTTTAGTTTCTACCTCACCATTCACTATTGACACTCGTGATGAGAAAGATCGTCATTTATCTAGTTCTAGTGATAAATCTGTTGATCAGTGTATAACTTCATCCGTTGATTATACACCCTTTATCACTGGGGGAAATGTGTCATTGCCTGGTTCAAACGAAACGGTGCCAGTACGTCTTCTTCGAGATACGGGAGCTGCGCAGTCGTTTCTTTTAGAAGGAATTTTGCCTTTAACTTCTGAAACTGCTACTGGAACTCATGTATTAGTGCGAGGTTTTGAGATGGGGTTTGTTGAAGTGCCTTTGCATCGAATCCATCTTTCCTCTGCCATTGTATCTGGTGATGTAATAGTTGGTGTTCGTTCTGCACTTCCAGTCCCTGGGATTACATTTATTCTGGGAAATGATTTAGCTGGTGGGAATGTTTGGGGACGGAGTGGTGTGGCAGCTCCGCCCATAATAGCATGTATACCTAGGAAATCTGATGTTAAAAATTGTAGAGAATTTCCAGATTTGTTTCCAGCGTGTGCAGTTACTCGATCAATGGCTAAACCATTATCTGAAAATCAAGTTGAAGTTCCACTGCATGACACTTTCTTTTATACTGTTAATACAGGTGAGCTAGGATCTGATGTGTCTAAATGTCCTGAGCAAAGAGACCTGAAGTCCTTCCCTTCGTTGTCTTCTGACCAGAAAGATTCACCAGTGCTGCAAAGTGAATCTGCTGATACATCTGAGGTTCTATCCACTCTTGAGAAAACTAATGTTGATCTCTCTGATGTTGATGACTGTTCTCTGACTTCTTTGTTACAGATCTCTCGAGAGGATTTAATTAGAGCTCAACTGAGCGACAACACTCTTAAACCTTTATTTTTTGCAGCAGGGTCTAAGAAGTGTTCTGATGCTTCATCCTCTTCGTACTTTCTTGATGATGGTCTGCTTTGTCGGACAGTGGTCCTGCATAAAGATGTTTCTCTAGAACCTAAAACTCAGATTGTGGTTCCTATTATAGTGAGAGACTCTGTGTTGCATTTGGCTCATCAAGGACTTGCTGGTCATACCGGAGTTCGTAAAACGTATGATCGGGTCTTGCGGCAGTTCTATTGGCCTAAGGTAAAACGAGATGTGGCAAAACATATTCGATCTTGTCATACATGCCAGATCACCGGTAAACCGAATCAAAAAGTGCCTGTTGCTCCGTTGCAGCCTATTTCCGTCGTTTCCACTCCTTTCGAGCATTTGATAATTGACTGTGTTGGTCCTTTGCCCCGGTCTAAGACTGGTCACCAATACCTTCTAACCGTTATGTGCCAGACTACTCGTTATCCTGCTGCTTATCCGTTAAGGTCCATCACTACAAAATCTGTCTTGAAGGCCCTCACTAATTTTATGTCGACCTTTGGAATTAAGTTATTCAATCCGATCAGGATTCGAACTTCATGTCAAAACAGTTCTCAAAAGCCCTGCGTCAACTTCGAGTAGACCACAATATTTCTAGTGCCTATCATCCGCAGAGTCAAGGAGTTCTTGAGAGGTTTCATCAAACCCCGAAGTCCCTTTTGAGGTCATATTGTGTGGAACTCGATGCGGATTGGGAAGAAGGTCTGCCGTGGATGTTATTAGCGATACGTGAGGTAATCCAAGAAAGCCTTGGGTTTAGCCCAAATGAATTGGTGTTCGGACATGTAGTGCGAGGACCTACAGCTATGTTAGCTGAGGGGTGGCGAATGTCTAAACCTTCTGAAAACATTGCAGATTATGTGAATGGATTTCGACGTAGATTGTATGAGGCACGAGCTCTCGCTAAAAAGAAGTTGAGTAAGTCTCAGATAAAAATGCAACAACATTTTGACAGAAAAGCTAAGTTAAGAGAGTTTCAGGTGGGTGATCAAGTACTGGCTTTGCTGCCTCTACCTGCCAACCCATTTCAGACTAAATTTACAGGCCCCTACTGTGTAGTTAAACGTCTTTCCAATAATAATTATCTGTTGAATACTCTTGACCGGAGAAAAAAAGTACAAGTCTGTCATAGTAACCTGTTGAAATTGTATATAGCTCCTGTTCGTTCTGTTACTGTTAATGTGGTAAACTCTTTTCCAGAATCGTCTCCTCTCTTTCGCAGCACGAGTGGGGATTCTTTAGAGAATGCTGATGAAGATGAGAGTTTTCTTTCTCGAGAAAAGGTTGACGGGCGACTTAAAAACTCTGAGATTCTTCTTAACCTGTCCTCTCATCTTTCTTATTTGACAGAGAAAGAGAGGAGTGATGTCACTGAATTGGTGGTGTCATTTCCCTCTCTTTTCCTTGATGTTCCTGGTCGCACTTCTATCATAGAACATGATATCGACGTAGGAACCTCATGTCCAGTTAAACAGAATGCCTATCGAGTCAATCCTTTTAAAAGAGATTTGCTGAAACAAGAGGTGAACTATCTGCTTACTCATAGTCTGGCTGAATTTAGTTTCAGTTCATGGAGTTCTCCTTGTGTTCTAGTAAATAAACCTGATGGCTCATATCGATTCTGCACAGATTATCGAAAACTTAACTCTGTGACAAAGCCGGACTGTTTCCCTTTACCTCGAGTTGATGACTGCGTCGATCATATTGGCTCTGCCCGTTACGTTAGTAAATTCGACCTCTTAAAGGGGTATTGGCAAGTGCCTTTGACTAATCGTGCGAAGGAATTATCTGCCTTCGTTACACCTGATGCTTTCCTGCAGTATACGGTAATGCCTTTCGGAGTTCGAAATGCACCTGCGACTTTCCAGCGACTCGTAAACCGTATACTGTATGGAATGTCAGGATGTGAGGCATATCTTGATGACGTCGTGTTGTATAGTTCCTCCTGGTATGAGCATCTTAACCAGATTAAGGAACTTTTTTCTCGTTTAGCAAAGGCTAATCTTACAGTTAATCTCGCTAAGTCTGAATTCGCGAAGGCAACCGTTACCTATTTGGGTAAGGTAGTGGGAAATGGTTGTGTAAAGCCTATTGAGACTAAAGTTGAAGCCATTTGTAACTTTCCAGCTCCCACCACTCGTCGTGAATTGCGACGATTTCTCGGCATGGTGGGATATTATCGGAGTTTTTGCGAAAATTTTGCCAGTGTAGTCTCACCTCTTACCGATTTATTGAGTCCGAAGTTATCTTTTTAGTGGACTGAGTCCTGTCAGCAGGCTTTCGAAAATTGTAAGGCTTTGCTGGCATGTGCCCCTGTTTTGGCAGCTCCGAATTTTGAAAAGTCTATTAGTCTTGCAATTGATGCGAGTGCTTGCGGTGCGGGCGCTGTTCTCTTGCAGGAGGATTCGAACCAGGTTCAACATCCTGTAAGTTACTTTTCTAAGAAATTTAATCGACATCAACAGGTATATTCCACCATTGAGAAAGAGGCTCTTGCCCTAGTGTTGGCCGTACAACATTTTGAGATCTATCTAGGATCAATTGCTGCACCGATTATCATTTATACGGATCATAATCCTTTGGTCTTCCTGAATCGAATGAGGAATCGAAATCAGCGCCTTATGCGATGGAGTCTCATTTTACAACCTTTCCATCTCGAGATTAAATATATTCGAGGAAAAGATAATGTTATAGCTGACACACTTTCTAGAGCGTAACATCATTTTTACGTTGTTTGTTCCTTTTCTTTGCATCTCTAGGGCCCAGAGGTGTGAAAGAATAAAGAGAAAACGATGTTCCTTTGGACCACCGGAACTTATTGTGTTCGTTCTGGATAGTGTTTAACTGTCTTTTCTTTGTTTTTGTTTTTAGATTCGTTGCCGAATCTTTTTTTTTTAGGAGGGAGGTGTTACGACCCTGCGTTCTACTTGCTCGCCTGCTGGTGGCGGTGTTCTTCCAGGAGAGCGTGGGAGATCGCACACCCCTGTTACATGTTCATCACTTAATTATGGAGAGGATAAAACATTGGACTCAAACACTCCTCTTCACTTCGTCCAGGGGATCGACAGCCTTTGGAGGAGTCACTTCTTTTGCGAACCTTTATTTGTTTACAGCCCATACCAACCTTTTCTGCTCCCCATTTTGATTTCTCCCCTTTGATTTTGAACCCTAGACTTCGTTATATTAAGTTATTTGTATTTTTGAAGACTAATAAAATCTTGCAAGTCATTGTTTCGGTGTACTTGTACTTTATGTACGGTCGAAACGAGCTGGCCGTAACAGTGCTGAGATGCGAGCAGCTATCGTTGGATCACAAGGATGGAATGAGAGGTAGAGTTGAGTGTCATCAGCATAGCAGTGATATGAAAATCCATGTTTCTGAATGACAGAACCTAGTGATGCCATGTAGATAGAGAAGAGAAGTGGTCCAAGAACTGAGCCCTGATGCACCCCAGTAGCTAGATGTTGCGACTTGGATACACCACCTCTCCAAGATAACTTAACCTTCTTTGTCATCTCTGCAACCATTTTGTTTCTTGTGTTTGTGGTCATGGACACTCAGTAGACCACACCCATTTCCTTGTCAGTTTCCATGTAACTAATTAGTTGATTGGAGTTCAGCTCAGCATATATAGTCCTAAGCTGTTTCTCAACTCCAAGAATGCAAAGAACGGACTTGTGTTCTCGTGGAGACCGGTCTTGCCAAGCTTCCTTGGAAGAATTAACTCGGAAGGACACGAGGACACAAAACGCACACTTGTGAGGATTGAAATGTACTGCGTTCTTGCTTAACTGACCACAGAGTCTTAGCATAAGCAGCAGCCAATGAACAATAAATATAACATAACATTACAAACAGATGTCATAGCTTATTAAAAGATTTAATACATTTGTAGATATTACTTTCATATAATTTTATATCATTTTATTTTACAGCGTTGTATGTTTAACTGTTAAGATTCATTTAAATATGCCAATAAAAATATAGACTTTCTCCGGCTCTTATAACTTTACTAAAACTAAGCAAAACAAAACGATACATTTTTACTTTCAACTTCAAGAGCCGTCAAGTATTTGCGAGAGTGAATTTAAAGCTTACAGGCTTTCGGCCGCCCGCAGCGTCTTCTGGGATTTCTAACGGCTCGATTGTCTTTTTGTTCTCTTATAAAACAGCATTTTTTATCAGTGTGAATCTAAAAATAGTTAAATCCAAAAGTATTGTTTAGTGTAAAACATGTTGAAGATTAGCCGATAGGCTGTCGATTCATTAAATGATAAGCTGTTTCCTCTAAAAAGCTGTTTATTCAGTGTAGTGGAGCCTCTCCTCAATTGACATCCATAAAAAATAGCCTCTGGTCTACTTTCCGTTAGCATTAGCCGTTACACTTTTTTGGCTAAAGGTTGCAGGTTTGCCTTCTAGTGGCTTTGACATGTAGCTATTCCATCTCAACACTCAATTACTGTAACAAATTATTGCTCATTGTTAGTTAATGTATTAAATATAGTGAACAAATGGAGCCCTGTTGTAAGTGTTACTGTTTATTTTATATTATAATATTAGACTTTGTTCATAATAATGGCAAGCAAAGCTATTTTGTCTCAATGCAAATTTTAAACTAAACATTTCAGAAATGGTAGGCTACTTGTTTGCACAGTGTGTATTTGACTCTGATGTTCATTTCTAAACTTGGTTACCACCCTTAACCACTCATCTTCCTTTGCAGTTGTGGTCATGTATTCCTTTCTTTGAATACATCAAAACAAACCACACAGACATGTTTCTTGCACTGACTAACAAGTTTATTTTAACCCCCCCCACATGATTGTAAAGCGCTTGTAAAAATCAGCTAAAAATAAACTGCTGAGTTTTTTCTTCTTCCCAATTAAACTATTACATTCGTCCTGATCTACAACATCTCAAATATAACCATGACATTCACACTAAATTAATTAAAGAATTATGTTCAACCTGATCTCATGACAAAAACAAACCTGTGGGACCTTTTTCACAAGACGTGAAATACATATCGCCATGTACGTTTTGTGACATATTCGATGTGAAATGTCCACTGAGTGATGCTAAAAGGGTGTTCAGTTTTTTCCCCGGAGCAGATGAACGTATGGTACGTTTCATGTGACGTTGGTTTTGTACGTGTCACCGCAGTTCGGACTTGAAATGTCTGCCGAGTGGCGCTGTAACTCTAATGCTCTGTGAGGTTTTAAAATAACTTACCATCTGCACTACACTTAAACCTACCGATAGAATGAACAAGAGCTAATTTAATGTAAAAATGCAACCGAAAGCATGCCGTTTTAGCTTGTTTTTCTTATCTTTCAGCTCTTTCATCATGAGTGATGTTTTTCACAGGATTTGTACCCAAGTATTCCGCATCATAAGTCCAGTCCCGTGCCGGCTGAGCTACCGAGCAAGCTTGTTATGTTAGGTGTTGTGCCTGTTTTCACCCCCCTGCCAAATCCCCCCCCCCCTCGTTGAAATGGTTACATGATTGCCTAATCCTAACCCCAGCCCCACACCTAACCCTAAACCTTCCAATACTAGGTGGGTAGTAATCTGATGTGGGTCAGAATTTGGCACAACACCAGAAAGCTAAACATATGGAGCTGTAATTGTAACTGTGTAGGAAACCGATTACAAGTGCTCGCTGTTTTACTGCCTCTAGTGTTCATTTCTGTTGGAAACTGCTGTGATATGTACTTATTGGTACGTATTTCGCATCTTGCGAAAAAGTTCCCACAGTTACGTTTTTCGTGATGAGATCAGGTAGATTATTTCTCTCTCTCTGAACTGAAAGAAGGATCAGAAAAAGACAAATGATTAACTCAAATATGAAGCAATACAATAATTTGAAAGCTTTGCCAATCCAAATAGAGAGTTAAACTGGATTAACTGGTGGATTGATAGTCAGGGTTGATGAGCGTCTGTACACTGGGCTGGGTGTCCAAATTGCTCCGTTTCATCTCTTCATAAACTGAGTCCGAGGGTGGATTTGATCTGTATTTCTTGTTCCCCCAACACCCTTTCACCTGAGGATGAAGAAGTGAAAAAAGAAGTGACTCGTTTAAAAAACATATAAAATCTTCAAGTGATTCTAGGGACACCAGGAACAAGGTTTAGAGCCAGTGAGAAGATAGAAAGGAAAGTTTTTGGAAGAGAGACGCAGAGGAATGAGGCACTTGTGAAGCTGTTCACAATAATCTTGTTTGTGGTGCATGACTGCTAGCGGTGCATACTGCGAAATACGCCAATGACCATTCAGACATAACAGCGATTTTGTGGTAAGATAAAAATATGGGTTGTTATTCGATGAGTTGCTGATTTTTTTTAAACTCAATGCTCCTCAAATGAAAAACTATATAAATCTTTCGGTTAAAGAATGTGAGCTGTGCATTAATGGGCATTAGGTGTTATTGTGTTAACCGCTAAGTGGTTCAGCTATTAAAAGACACCCGTAGCACTTTTTGCATCTAGGTCAGTGTGAGGCTAAGCTTTTCTGAGTGTGTAATGCTGATATACTCTCAACAAGACTCAACAGATCCATTTATTTGTTTTCACTTCAGGATTCATGAAGCCAAAATTAACTAAAGGCTCATATCATTTTCTATTATCGGTGGTTCATCTATTTATTCGCACTTTTCGCTTAATGTCAAAAACAATTAATAGTTTGAGAACAAACTTCAAGGCCTTTTGACTTTTGAGCACCATTTCAAAAGTTTTCAGTGGTCTGTAAACACGCCATAATGAATTTTAACACAAGTGTTTGACACAGAAAAACATCCCAGAGTGAATGCATTGCAATACAATTAGACAGCAACAGATTTTCAACAACAAATCAAACCACAAAAACTATTAAAAGCGGCACATTGCATGTTTACACATAACATACCTCTGTAATGCATTTCAGATAGAGGCATAATGTTGTTATTAAGTTTAGTTTTTATTTTTGATTTGTGCTTTTCAAAACTGATGTTTGTGTGTGTATGTATGCTTACCTTCAGAATCACAAAGATGAAGCAAGAGATGCACAGTAGCAACATGACCGCACACACAATGAGAACGATCTTCATATGATGATGAATATCTTCTGGGCACACTTTTTCATCATCTTTTCCTTCTATTTCTCCAGTTTTATTAGTTTTTATATCTATTAATTCTTCTATGAAATAATAGAAAATCAATGCCAGGGAATTAGAGCTGTCATCTGTGCTGTTTTTCATTCAATATTAATTAGAAAATGACTGTACTTCTCAATCTCTGCATCAGAATACTTACATTTACTTAGTTTACATACTAAATACACAACTGCATGTTTTACATTCGTTTGATAATACAATTAGGTAACACTTTATTTTGATAGTCCACTTTAGATATTCTACTAACAGTAAGTAACTTTACTACAACATGTCGATTAGCAGTCATTAGAGTATTATTAGACTTTCTGCTTAATATCTTCTAACACTTTATTTTGATGGGTCCACAAAATACAACATACTAAGTATGAGAAACTTTACAAGTATGTCAACTTATTCAACTAACCAGAAGCCTACCCTACTGAGAGTTAGTAGGCATGTAGTTGTAAATTAATGATAAATCATTGACATGCAGTTTACTTTACGTCATTTAGCAGACGCTTTTATTCAAAGCTACTTACAAATAAGAAAAAGTAATTAAAACTATAATTTTAAACTCTTTAAATACTATGTATACACATTTAAGAAAATAAAGAAATTAAATAAAAATGACAAATGCATACAACATTTCAAAACGTTTAAATGAAAACAAAAAATAAAGCTACAAATAACTCAAAATATTAAAACAACAAAAGGTATGAGTATAATAATGATTCTAACATGACACTAAGCCAAACACCCATATATATACACATATATATATATATATTATTTCATGTGCATGTAGTATGTTGAAGTAACGTTATTAAAATAACTCCAATTAAATACAACTAAAACTTAAGAAAATACCTATGAAGACATAATAAATTAAGACATAATTGAACTAAAATGAAAATAGATAACAAATAGAACGGCAGTAGTTTATCAGTAATCCTAAAATAATATCACTGCCAAAAACACATGCTAACAAACAACAATTTACTTACACATAATAAGAATTGGTTATAAAAACTAAAACAGAAGGGAAACTAGCAGTAAGAAAGAAGATAAATCATTTTCTATTATCGGCGGTTCATCTATTTATTTGCACCTTTTGCTTAATGTCAAAAACAATTAATAGTTTGAGAACAAACTTCAGGGCCTCTTGACTTTTGAGCACCATTTCAAAAGTTTTCAGTGGTCTGAAAACACGCCATAATTAATTTTACATGTAAAGCTTTAACTTATTTGGACAAACACAAGTGTTTGTCACAGATCGAATGGCAGTAGTTTATCAGTAATCCTAAAATAATATCACTGCCAAAAACACATGCTAACAAACAACAATTTACTTACACATAATAAGAATTGGTTATAAAAACTAAAACAGAAGGGAAACTAGCAGTAAGAAAGAAGATAAATAAAAAGCGATACTTATATCCTTTGGCGGTGTCCCTGCCCGGTTGAGTCGCACGGTAGATTAGATTGTCTTTACAAAGATGGTCTTTAGTTACAAAGTTACTTATGTCTAAAGTGAACTATCGAAATAAATTGTAACTTAAAATTATTTGCATGACGTGTAAGACACACTTACCTATCCATAACCACGCGACTGTGCCAACTGTGTTTTTGTCTTCCAAATGAAACTCACACCAGTAAAACCCATTGTCTGTGGCATTTACATTTAAGACGGTGACATCAAAGTTGGGAAATGTTCCATTTACTTTGACTTTGTCCCTACACCATTTTGATTTAGGGCTAAAATACCCATCTTTGTAATAGTAGAAGACTTCCTGGATATTTTTACTTGCTCCTACTTGTTTGTACAGGTACACCCCATCTTGAGGAGTTTTATCAGCAGCGCACTGGATGATGATCTTATTCCCAACAGCTCCAATTATAGATGTAACTGTGTTTGAGAAAAACAACTAATGAGATCTTCAACACTTAAATTCCATGATGAATGTTCAGGCTATTGTGCATCAGAAATATTTTTGTAGCAAACTGCACAAACATACAAATAAAGTATTATTTATAGCCTTACATTTACATAAGTGTGCTTAATTGTCTTTTCTTAACTAATGCAACATTTCTATATAACATTTTCTATTGCAGGATCTAGCATCCATGAAAGTAAAATTTTTAAAAGTTGAAATGGAAAGCAAAACATGCATATACATATTCATACCTTGCAGCATTGAGTTTGCCCATGAGGTGCTTCTTAAACAGATACCGATCAATAGAAAACTGTATCGCACAACACACGCCATCTTCACAGCTCAGTGTGACTATGACTAGTTTCTGCTGAAGAACATCTTGTGGAAGTGGTGGTCACATGCATAGCTTTTCAGAAACTTTGTGTGTGTGTGTGTGTGTGTGTGTGTTTGTGTGTGTGTCAAGGAAGTTGAGAACTCAGGGGTTTTGCATTGTAATTGCAGCATGTTAGCTTGCGTTTAGAATATAGACAAATAATATGTCATAAATATTCTCAAATGAGAGCTCACAAAACAGTTTACAGTTATGATAACATTGATTTTCATGATATTTAAATGCTTTTTACAGTCTAATCTTGAATGTTTAATCCCTCCTATTCATTAATTTATTTAATTGACTGTTCGCAAAGAGCTTGATTGACAGGTGATCTAACCAATCGGAACGTGGATATTATGTGCTGCTGCTGCTATCCGACATCTTGCCTGACATCTATGGCTGGTCTCCATAGAAAGCCATGTTAAAACGGGGTAAAAAAGATAGACCGAATTGAAACTTTTTCAATATAACTAAATATAAATATGTGTGGAGGGTTAGGGTGAATCCCATTTTTCTGTCGTACCCATTCCCCTTCCCCTACCCCTTCGTCTTACCCCTAGCCCTTGTCCCTCGAAACCGAGTGGTAAGCGCTACTGCTGAAAACATCCCCCTGTGAAATGAGACGCCACTTGGTTAATTTTACTTCATAATACATCGTCGCTAGCTGGCTGCTATGTCACCAGAGGCGACAAGTGTTGATCACAAACTTCCAAAATGCCATCTGCAAGTGTGTGTATGTTGATTGCGTGGGTTTTAGTGATGTTTTTCTCTAGTCAGAGAAATGCGGGACTTTTGTGCAAATCAGCAATGTAACGTTAGCATAGAAAACTAGCAATTTTTTAAAATATTTCAATTAAGAACATGGTTGCAAATATATATGTACGGGACTGTGTAGAGCACAAAACAAGACAGTCGGAATTTTTAAATAAATTATTTAAGCCGAACATACTTACAATTATGGGACTCTCTGGATGATCTGGCCGCCATTGTTGCCGGTTGCACAGTGTATTCTGGGTACCCCTTGGTTTCAAGTAAGCTCGCGAAAATGCTTGGTTTTAAGGGGTATCTACAACTTACCCTTAGCCCTACCCTAGATCAAAAAGAGAATTGGGATAGCCTTTACTCTCACATGAACGCGCAAAACTAAGGGGAAGGGGTAAGGGAAGGGGTAAGACAGAGAATTGGGATTTACCTTTAAGCTGTGCTGTTGTTGGCTGTCACAGTAACAGCAATAAGCTAAAAAATTCCTTTAAAGTACTTGTTTTGCATAACAAAAAACATGTCATGTCCGGCGCTATATGCATGGCTTGCAGCGCTTAAGTTGAATACTGAGTGTGAAATAAAACAATTATATGTTAAAACATGTGCTCTTATCATTCTGTGGACAAAATCCTGTGAACTTCGCCCCGAATGGGAGCTGTTTATGCACATATGTGCTTATCTGTTTTTAATGCAGCTAACCTCACGTCGATTCATGTCATCTTCCCACTCATTAAAATATGACGTCACTGCGACACTCTAAAGTGATGAAACCATGGCGACATGTGTTTTCTTTAAACCATTTTTATGTTTCACGTTATACAGGTGCATGTCAATAAATTAGAATGTTGTGGAAATGTTCATTTATTTCAGTAATTCAACTCAAGTTGTGAAACTCGTGTATTAAATAAATTCGATGCACATAGACTGAAGTAGTTTAAGTCTTTGGTTCTTTTAATTGTGATGATTTGGGCTCACATTTAACAAAAACCCACCAATCCATCAAAGCCGCCAAAGTTGAAGAACAATTCAATACCAACAACGCAAGAAACATGTGGCAGGTCATCAACAACATCTCAGGTTTTAAAGGGAATAAACCAGCTACTGTGAACATTGCCGCCTCTCTACGGGACGAGCTTAATAATTTTTATGGTCGTTTCGAGGCTGACAACACCGCCCATACAGAGAGCGCTGCCGCGGCTGCTGCAGAAGAGGTGAGTGCACTCTCCCTTTCTGTCGTGGATGTAACCTGATCCTTCAAACGGGTGAACATCCGCAAAGCTGTGGGTCCGGATGGCATCCCAGGCCGTGTGCTCAGAGCATGCGCATTCCAACTAGCCGGGGTTTTTACAGAGATTTTCATTCTTTCCCTCACTCTGTCTGTGGTTCCCTCATGCTTCAAAAAAATCCACCATTGTGCCCATACCGAAGAAAAATAAAACCACATGCTTGTATGACTGGAAGCCCAGTGCTCTGACACCCATCTTCAGCAAGTGTTTTGAGAAACTCATCAGAGACCACATCTGCTCTGTGCTGCCTGCTTCACTGGACCGACTACAATTTGCATACCGCAGTAACCGTTCCACAGACGATGCTATTGCCTTCACCCTGCACACTGCTCTCTCCCATCTGGAAAATAAGAACACCTATGTGAGAATGCTGTTCGTGGACTATAGTTCAGCATTTAACACCATAGTGCCTGCCACACTGGTTGCGAAGCTCCAGACTCTGGGACTGAACAGATCTCCGTGCAGCTGGATCCTGGACTTCCTGACAGGCAGAAGTCAGGTGGTCAGAATGGGCAACAACACCTCATCTTCCCTGGTCCTCAACACTGGTGCTCCGCAGGGCTGCATCCTCAGCCCACTCCTGTACTCCCTGTACACACACGACTGTACAGCCACACACAGCTCTAACGTCATCGTCAAATTTGCCGATGACACAACGGTGATAAGCCTGATCACCGACAACGATGAGACGGCCTACAGAGAGGAGGTGAGTACCCTGACTAAATGGTGTCAGGAGAACCACCTCTCACTCAACATCGACAAGACCAAGGAGCTGGTGGTGGATTTCAGGAGACAGAGCAGAGAACACACACACCCATCACCATCGACAAGACACCTGTGGAGCGGGTAAACAGCTTTAAGTTCCTCGGCTTTCACATCACCGAGGATCTGACATGGTCTGCCCACACAGATGCAGTGCTGAAGAAGGCACATCAGCGCCTCTTATTCCTGAGACAGCTGAGGAAGTTTGGAACGAGCCCCAGTATCCACCGATCCTTCTACTCCTGCACTGTGGAGAGCATCCTGACCGACTGCATCACCGCCTGGTTTGCAAACAGCACCACTGGCAACCGCAAAGCTCTGCAAAGCGTCGTGCGAACTGCCCGCCACATTGTTGGAGGTGAGCTTCCCTCCTTCCAGGATGTCTACACCAGGCGGTGTATAAGGAAAGCCAGGAGGATCATCAAGGACTCCAGCCACCTGTCTGCTCTCTCTGCTGACCTCAGGAATTCGTCTCCGCAGCATCCGATCCCGCACTAGTCGACTTAGGGATAGCTTTTTCCCTCAGGCTATCAGGCTAATGAACAGCAAAAACTAATACCCCCTACAGCACACTCCCACTTTACAATATGCCATGCACTGCACTTTAACTTGAACTCTAACACAGTTCAACTGGACTACACACACACACTGCACTAATACAACAACCTATCTGCTAACACTGGATACCATCCAATGCACATCCATGACATTGCGTATCCGGCCTATGTATAATCTGTTGCACCTTTTTTCGCATATTATTGTGTGTATATATGTGTACATAATGTAGAATGTGTACATACCGTGTATAATGTGTATTGATACCTGTAAGTATGTCTAAAAGTACACTGTGTGTACTGAGTATATGTATGTGTATTCTGCACATTGTCTTCTGTATAAGTCTGAAAGTATGTACTGTCTATATGTAAATTGTTTCTGCACTGTCTGGAGCACACTCTCAAGAATTTCACTCACCAAGGCACATGTGCTGTGGTGATGTGACAATAAAAGTGGTTTAATTTGATTTGTATTATATTACCCATACATATTGGTGGAGAATGCAGGCAGATGAATCTAAATTGTGAGCATAAACCAAGATATTTAATCTTTTCTACTGTTGCGGATGAGATCTGAGAAGATCGAGACTGGTTCAACTGCAGTAAGGGAACTCAAAGTTAACATCTGAGATCGTGCAATAAGGTCGGAGGTGAGTGTTTTCCTCTCTTTCTGTAATGCCTTGTTTCATTGCTGAATTGATGCCCTGCGTGTTCCAGGTCATCCAATAGCTATACTCCTGAATCTCAGCCGCACGAAGCTAAACTGCAGTAATTAAAAGGGAAATAAATCAGTGGATAAAGAATAGTTTTGAGCGTATTCCTCAATTCTATTTATCAAAGCCTTATTATGCATAGTTTGATTGTCAGTGCGTGTCCCACTGTCAGATCATCTATGATACTTGACTCCCTGGGTTAAGCATTAGAGAATAATGATTGCCTGTTTGTGTACACTGCTCACAAAATGAAATAAATCTCGCGCAACACTGCTTGTGTCTGAGAGTGATTTGAATTGGAGCTTTAAAAGCTTTATCAAGTAAAGTTTACCTTTGAACCAACAGCAAAGAAAACCTGTTGTGTTTGTGTCCAGATAAACGGACATAAACGGCAAAGACTGAGAGACTGAGGAGGAGCTTCTTCCCTCAGGCCATCAGGCTCCTAAACACAAACCCAGTCTCATAATCACTAGATTGTTACTGAAAAACATCCATACTCTCATCACCCGTATTTCTGTGTACATACCCTGAACAACCCGTCTGTCAGGAGTCCAGGCCCGGTGTCCTCCCACTCACCACCAGAGGGCACCATCTCCCTTCCTCCTGGACTCATCTACTTAACTCCACACACCTGTGCACCCACTCATCACTTCCCAGCTGGTCTCAATCACCGTGGACTATTTAGGCACCTCACTCCCGTCCCTCTGTCTGGCAAGATTACCCACACTCACATGTGTGTATGTTCACTGTTTTCCCAGCACTACGTTGCCGTCTGGGGTGTCCTGTTTCTGATTATTGTTTTGTTTTTGCCTGTTGGCTTTTTATTTATTAAAGAACCGAAACTTACCTGCATTTGGACCCAGATCTCTGTTTTTCCACGGGCTTCCTCGCTGTCCCGTGACAGAATCTTGCCAGCAAGAATGAGTCCAGCAGGGAAGCTTCCTAATGTCTGCCAGGGAGACCGAAGAATTGAGGAGTATGCCAGGGACTTCATGGGAGTGGCTCGCCGGTCAGCTATGGAGAAGGCCTGTCTCATGATCACCTTCTGGGGAGGCCTGGGCGAGCCCTTCAGATCCTGCATGCCCTACTGGAACCCAGAGGAGTCACTGGAGGATTACATCAACCTGGCTCTGACTTTAAGCGGCTCAGCCTTCAGGATGGAGACGCAGTCCGCTCCGGTCCGGGAGCCCGCGCATTCCGCTCCAGAGCCCGCTCCGTTCCGGGAGCCGACAGAGTCCGCTCCAGAGCCCGCTCCAGAGCCCGCTCCGTTCCGGGAGCCCACGCAGTCCGCTCCAGAGCCCGCTCCGTTCCGGGACCCCACGCAGTCCGCTCCAGAACCCGCTCCGTTCCGGGAGCCCACGCAGTCCGCTCCAGAGCCCGCTCCGTTCCGGGAGCCCACGCAGTCCGCTCCAGAGCCCGCTCCGTTCCGGGAGCCCACGCAGTCCGCTCCAGAGCCCGCTCCGTTCCGGGAGCCCACGCAGTCCGCTCCAGAGCCCGCTCCGTTCCGGGAGCCCACGCAGTCCGCTCCAGAGCCCGCTCCATTCCGGGAGCCCACGCAGTCCGCTCCAGAGCCCGCTCCGTTCCGGGAGCCCACGCAGTCCGCTCCAGAGCCCGCTCCGTTCCGGGAGCCCACGCAGTCCGCTCCAGAGCCCGCTCCGTTCCGGGAGCCCACGCAGTCCGCTCCAGAGCCCGCTCCGTTCCGGGAGCCCACGCAGTCCGCTCCGCCCCCGGGAGCCGACAGAGTCCGTCCCAGAGCCCGCTCCGCCCCATGAGCCGACAGAGTCCACTCCAGAGCTTGCTCCACCCTGGTGGCCTCCTGCTCTACCTGCCCCACCCTGGCACCCGTGGCTGCCTCTGTCTCTAGGCCCTCTTCCACTACATGGGCCTGGCCCCCCATCCCTCCCCCTACTCCGCCCCCGCTCTGCCGTTCCCCTGGTTGGAGGCTCGGGAACGTCTGGAAGCCGTTCCTTTAAGGGGGGGTAGTGTCAGGAGTCCAGGCCCGGTGTCCTCCCACTCACCACCAGAGGGCACCATCTCCCTTCCTCCTGGACTCATCTACTTAACTCCACACACCTGTGCACCCACTCATCACTTCCCAGCTGGTCTCAATCACCGTGGACTATTTAGGCACCTCACTCCCGTCCCTCTGTCTGGCAAGATTACCCACACTCACATGTGTGTATGTTCACTGTTTTCCCAGCACTACGTTGCCGTCTGGGGTGTCCTGTTTCTGATTATTGTTTTGTTTTTGCCTGTTGGCTTTTTATTTATTAAAGAACCGAAACTTACCTGCATTTGGACCCAGATCTCTGTTTTTCCACGGGCTTCCTCGCTGTCCCGTGACACCGTCTGCACATCCCTCCTATTCATATCACTATTTATTAAGTCCCAGTACACTGTTTTTTGCACATCCTATTGTTTTTTGCACATCCTATTGTTTTGCACATCTTATTGTTTTGCACTTTTTATATTGCACATTTTACTCTTATTTCTCTTTTTTACCATATATATGTTCTTGTGTTGTGTTACTTTTATATAATTCTTATTTTTTATTATTTTGCACTGTCCACTGAGCGGACCTGATTTGATTACATTTCACTTCTGGTTATACCCTGTATAATTTATTATGTGACAAATAAAGAAACCTTGAACCTTGATGGGCTTTTGATACACTGATCACTGTTTTCCTCAACCGCAGCACAAAGCTGTTATTTGAATAAGGTTTAAGTTTAACTCTGAACGAACTGAGAGTTTAAGCGCCACATTGCAGAACCAACTAAAAGCGGTGTTGTTATTTGTACAGTGTTGAGATGTGCCAACATTTCATGTAACATGCTTAACCGTACTTGTAATGCAAAAATGAATGTGCTAGTCCACTAGTTTGTTTTGGTTGCCACAGTTACGACTGTGACAAGGAAGTCTTAACCTACTTCTAGAGCAACTTTAAACTGCCCATGCGCAGCACATCGATGCTATTGTAAACACACTCCATGCTGTTTCTAAGCTAACGACACAGTAGTGTTTACATTGAAATCTATGCTAAAGCCATTAGCCTTAAAGGTTAGCAGTTAGCATTAACATTCAATGGTTGAATACAGTGTGTGTTTGTAAAAGCTAAAGTGGTTTAACCCTTTAAACATCTCAACTAATTCTTTTGCTGGTCTTTCTCTTTTTTATTCCTCCTTTTTCTCACTTTTTACCACTTATTTGTATTTCTGCTAGAAAGGAAAAAACTAGTCTACAATTTTTAATTGTGCCAAATTCAAATTTAATTAAAACATTACATTTATTTGGAATCATTCTAATTTTCCCCCTCAGATCATTTCATATGATCCTTACTTCTAGTATTCCCGTTTGGGCCGAATAATTTTAGGTACAAATAAGTCTTCAACTTTGAACGTTTATAAGTAATAAGTTATAAGTAAACTTATTCTACCTAATTGATTTATTATCCATATAAATAGATTATATTCAGACTTATACTCACTCATTACTTGATTGCGTTTGACCCCCTCATTCTTTTTGTATTGGTTATACACATAACCACTATTTTTATTTACTGATTTCCTCCTTTAGTTCATTTAACTTTATTTTTTTACCCATTTATTACTTTCCAATTTTAATTTGTCTTACCATTTTCTTTCCTCTGTGTGTCTCCTAGCTCACACCCGAGCTTTCATAGGAGACATTGTTATCCCCCACTACGAGTTCAAATAAATTAGAGAGACAAATCTCTTTCACCCAAAATTATTTTTTGTTGATAGTTGTGTAGCAACTGAAAACAAAGCTCTACACGTAGTCGGGTATAACTGCTCGCTAGTGGACCCTATCCCCTCAATTTATGTCTCCTTTTCTTCTCTCCTGTTCTCTCCTGCTTTCTTTCCTCTTCACTTTTCACATTTGTTGGGACCTGGCTGTAAGAACCATCAATCAATTTTAAGTGAATGAGATACACAATCTTGTCAAAAATGAAAAAGACTAAGCATCTTTACGAATTTGATTGTAATCAAACCCTCTTTCGTTCTTCCTAGCCTTGCCACATTTGAAAACGCAATCCAAATTTAAACATCTCATGCAAGGCTGAGATCAATTTTAATAGAGATAAGTGTTGAGTAACTGTTGCCTTCGCAGCCTCCCTGGTGAGCGGTCCAACTGTAAGGTGTACGGTGTCCATCATGTCAGACTCAGGAAGAGATATCAGAATTATTATTACATTTGTTTGTCTAAAACAGAGATTTAATACTATTGTTTGCCTCCTTGATAACAACATTTAATTGAAAAAAATTAAAAAATGTCTTATTTGAAAAAAAGGATTTGTTTCTTTTAATTTAATTTGTTTTTCTCTCTTTTCCTTCTTCCTCATTAGAGTGACGAAGTCTTCACATCGCTAGTCTATCTAGATACCCTGAGACCAACACAGTCATCACCACACTACACTAGTGGTTCAAAATGACTGACACAACATTTAGTTGTCGCACCACACATAAGCTTACACTCCACATAGATCTGTGTCAGTCTCTCTTCTCCCCAGCATGCCAAAATGCCACAGACTGGAGACCACTTTGCCCAAGGGGAAGATGTGACTTTATTATTAAACTGTTATTATTTGTAATAACAATCCTAATTCTGAGAAGATTACTGACACCAGATTCAAGCCAGAACAACAACCATGAGGAGCTAGTCAAAATCACCAGCTCCCTAAGCTATGCCTTCACGACCCAGCTGAAACTGAGCAAAAAGCACGTTACCCACCTTCAAAAGGAACTGACATGTGCTCAACGCCGCATAGACAAGCTGGAAGTGAAAGTTCAAGATAAACTCAAAGCATCCAACGAGAGGGAGCAGGAAACAACGGAACAAGTTAAGGAGCTCCAAGCAGCCCTGACAGCAGCTCAGATCGACCAACAACATGCAAAGGCTGCCCAGAAAGACCTGGTAAACAGACTGCAGTATGCCGAACAGCTACTAGAGAAATCCAAGAATGACATCAGCAACAAGAATGCTGAAATCAGTGCCTTGAAAGACTACCTTGAAAGGTACAGAACTGAAATGGACAATTTCACCCAACAACTAGACGATACCAACGATCAGCTCTACATGGTCAGAAAATAACTTAAGCATGCTTATGAGCAGGAACAAAAGCCAAGGTGAGAGAAACAACCCTCAGCCTCACCACTGCGAAACAGAGCAGAGTCCCATGTCCAAGAACTCGTATACAGCGCAAGAAGCAAAGGGCCACAACCCAAAACCTCATCTGCCTTTGCCACATAACTCTTTCCTGTCAACAAAAGAATACCTCATATCCAAGCAGACCTTGGAGCTGCACCTAGGATGACCATCAAAGACCTCGACAAGCTGTCTAAAAACATCAGCAAGTTCAACCCGAGCTCCACAGAGGGCCACACCATTCAGGCACACCTTCAAGATATCGAATTCTATCTCGACACGAGACCTCATGTGACTGACAGAGACAGGTTATACCTCCTTAGAGCCACGTCTAGTTCCGAGGTACGAAACTTCCTAGATCGACAGCCCAGTCGAACGAAGTCAGACTACCAGCTACTTCGTGAGGTCCTGATTAAAGAGTTTACCGACCCTGACTCTGAACATGGACAGTTAATTGCCTTAGAAACCAAACAAGGTCGACATGAGGCTCCACAAGCTTACTACAACCGACTCCGACAAGCCTACTTTGGTGCACACAACGAACCTGACCTTGAAGAGGAGGAGAACTTTAAAATCATCTTCCTAAAAAAATTTGCACCCTGGAGTCAGCCACCATCTAGACGTCAGGGCCTGTCCACGCTCCATGACCATCCAAAAGTTGCGTGACCTAATACAGAAGGCCTACAACAAGCAGAAGATAGCCTCAAAGAAAGCACAACATCTACACTCTTGAACTCTGTCAACAAAGACTCAAGCCTTGCACTGGACGACACCCAGTTGCATCACCACACCAGAGTCCTCCATCAAGAGCACAGAGAACGTGACCCCCATGTTCATGACAGTAATCAGCCCAACTGCTGGGAATATCCATGGGACCAGCCACACTTCTCAAGAAACCCAAAAGATAAGAACAACTGGAAACCTAACCAGACATCCAAAGGTAATCGCCTAACTCATCCAAGAGAAACTCGTATGGGTAAGTGACAACGAAACCCACCTCAGCATCACTCATACATGCACAGTGCTGAGTATGCTCCAGAACAATACAGCTTACCGTCAGAAAACATGGAACAAGTCATGAGACAACTGAACGAGTTCCTTCAAGATAAGCTGAACACGGATGACTACAAAACTGAGTCATGCTCGCTGTGACCAGCGACAGAACGGAAGGCCGCCGATCACATTGTACACCATCATATCAGAGATGACAAGCCCCTGTTCAACAACCACCCAGAAGGAGCAAGTCTCTCACGGCCAACCGTTGATGAAAACTGAGGTACCAGAGAACATCACCTCACCCATCACTCACTAGCAAACTGCAAAATGAACTCCAACTCCAAGAACCACATTCCTGTCTGTGCAACAGCAATCACTAATGCACAGAAGGTCAGAAAGTTTGCCACATCCAGAGGGACGTACAAGAGGAAACAACAAAGGAGACAAAGTTTGCATCCCAGCTTCACACAGCCATGCCAAACTACCTCCGACTGTCTGCTAAATTTCTGGACTGACCCCCATTAGATCATGGACATGCCGACATCCAAGCCAAGGATGAAGAGAGCCAGTCTTCACTAACATACCCGAAAAGGGGGGAGACAACACAGACTGAAACAGATCTGACCACACCTACACTACACCAGTAACACACACAACATTACCTACAATCATAGGTAACCACATCTACTGATAACACATTCAACAAACATATTCTTCCCACAAGTAAAATAGCCACATTTTAGCGTAACATAAAGTTACATACACCACCATGATGAAACATGTAGCTATCCTCACAAGAGTTAGAAAACCCCACACTAAGTTAAGGTACATGACTCCCTAGCTTCACATGAAATCCTAGCTCAACAGTAGTTGCAAACCAAGCTAGGAAAACCCACAGCAGCTTTGTTTTGTTTTGTTTTTCTTTTACCTATCCTTTTCTTTCCCCTCTTTCTTTGGTAGGTGAAACACCTAGACACCCTGCAAAGGTCAAAGGTCTGATATTAGGATTGACTCACCACACCTAATATGCGCAAGCCACTCTAGACTGAATGAAAGCCAGAGAGCTCCATGCACAATCGGTCAATTCATTTTACCACAAATGATGTCACTAGAAACTAAAGGTGAACATTCTTAAGTTAAGACAACTTAAAAGAAACAAACAAATCACAAAATTTGATCAAAGAATCAATATACTAAACTAAACTAAAACAATAATTTCCCAAATTGAATACAGTCTGAATACAGCCTAACCAGCAAGCCTGTCACAGAACAGCTTGCAACATTAAAACAAAATAATACGTATTGATAAATCCAATGCAGGAAGCAGACTGTCAAATTTGGGGTGAGTAATAAATATTAATGGACAAAGAGAGTGACGTGACCGTCACATGCAAATCTGTGATAGAAATCACAGCTACAGACTTTCTTAGATTGACTTCCCCCAACCAACCAGCTAGCAAGACACAGACCAGACATAAATTCTTTTGTTCACAGAACATGTCCTTTTGTTCTACACAGAACTACACACAGATCATTTATTTTCATATGCACCCGGAAGCATCCTAAAGGACATTTCTATGCAGAACCCCATATTATGTTTGTAACCAAAACATTAGACTATCATACAAACCCGATTCCAAAAAAGTTGGGACACTGTATAAATTGTGAATAAAAAAGGAATGCAATAATTTACAAATCTCATAAACTTATATTTTATTCACAATAGAATATAGATAACATATCAAATGTTGAAAGTGAGACATTTTGAAATGTCATGCCAAATATTGGCTCATTTTGGATTTCATGAGAGCTACACATTCCCCAAAAGTTGGGACAGGTAGCAATAAAAGGCCGGAAAAGTAAAATGTACATATAAGGAACAGCTGGAGGACCAATTTGCAACTTATTAGGTCAATTGGCAACATGATTGGGTATAAAAAGAGCTTCCCAGAGTGGCAGTGTCTCTCAGAGGTCAAGATGGGAAGAGGATCACCAATTCCCCCAATGCTGCGGCGAAAAATAGTGGAGCAATATCAGAAAGGAGTTTCTCAGAGAAAAATTGCAAAGAGTTTGAAGTTATCATCATCTACAGTGCATAATATCATCCAAAGATTCAGCGAATCTGGAACAATCTCTGTGCGTAAGGGTCAAGGCCGGAAAACCATACTGGATGCCTGTGATCTTCGGGCCCTTAGACGGCACTGCATCACATACAGGAATGCTACTGTAATGGAAATCACAACATGGGCTCAGGAATACTTCCAGAAAACATTGTCGGTGAACACAATCCACCGTGCCATTCGCCGTTGCCGGCTAAAACTCTATAGGTCAAAAAAGAAGCCATATCTAAACATGATCCAGAAGCGCAAGCGTTTTCTCTGGGCCAAGGCTCATTTAAAATAGACTGTGGCAAAGTGGAAAACTGTTCTGTGGTCAGACGAATCAAAATTTGAAGTTCTTTTTGGAAAACTGGGACGCCATGTCATCCGGACTAAAGAGGACAAGGACAACCCAAGTTGTTATCAGCGCTCAGTTCAGAAGCCTGCATCTCTGATGGTATGGGGTTGCATGAGTGCGTGTGGCATGGGCAGCTTACACATCTGGAAAGGCACCATCAATGCTGAAAGGTATATCCAAGTTCTAGAACAACATATGCTCCCATCCAGACGTCGTCTCTTTCAGGGAAGACCTTGCATTTTCCAACATGACAATGCCAGACCACATACTGCATCAATTACAACATCATGGCTGCGTAGAAGAAGGATCCGGGTACTGAAATGGCCAGCCTGCAGTCCAGATCTTTCACCCATAGAAAGCATTTGGCGCATCATAAAGAGGAAGATGCGACAAAGAAGACCTAAGACAGTTGAGCAACTAGAAGCCTGTATTAGACAAGAATGGGACAACATTCCTATTCCTAAACTTGAGCAACTTGTCTCCTCAGTCCCCAGATGTTTGCAGACTGTCATAAAAAGAAGAGGGGATGCCACACAGTGGTAAACATGTATGTTAATTTAAAACTAACTTATTTGTCCCTTAAAATTATACATTTTCTCAGTTTAAACATTTGATATGTCATCTATGTTGTATTCTGAATAAAATATTGAAATTTGAAACTTCCACATCATTGCATTCTGTTTTTATTCTCAATTTGTACAGTGTCCCAACTTTTTTGGAATCGGGTTTGTATTTTAATAAAATATTATGTATGTCATTTTAATCATTATTGAATAACTGAATTATTCATATGAGTGTGTGGTATGTATGAGTTAAAAAAAATCATGCTTTAAATGTTTCTTCCAATCAATTATTTGTCAAATTTTTTAAAAGACTATCATAGTCTTGTTATAGAAATCATGTCCAAAGTATACTTTGCAAGAGCCTGTATAGTTCGGACATGGGACTTACCATTTAACATGTTGATTTATTGATGGGGTGGAGAAACAAAGCAACACCCTGAGCCAGACCAGTTTCTAATTGGTCAAGGCACCCTGATGGGAGGTGTCTGAAAGCGGAGTTTAATAAATCAGGACACCATCAAATCTCTCTCTTGAAATCTCTTGAACTCTCTCTTGAAAGCTTGCTCGCTCGCTCTGCTCTTCTAATCTTTAGCCATGCTTTTTGTCATCACTTTCTGTGCTCTTTGAGCGCCATGTGCTCTGGCCTACATGCCAGCTGCGACCACAATGAGAAGAAAAGCCACAGAGTCTCTTTATATCCTTTTATTATTTTACTTTAGTTTCTTTTCTTTCTGTTGAGATTCGTGTGCTAAGTTAAGTTTGCCAATGCCGTGTCTCCAAGTCCTATTTTGAGCGCCCGTCTAAACTTCAACCAGCCCACAAATCCGCAATTTCAGCCAAGAGCCAACGTCCAAAATGTCACTTCAACGACTACTGAACTCTAAGCCAATCAGCGACTTCGGAGAAACCCTTTTCTGCAATGACGGATGACAAAAGGGAATCCCTTAAACACAAAAGCAACACAAGTACAAGCCCCAGATTCTTGCTGAACTGGTGTATTTTAATATAAATTTTAGTCTAATTGATAAACTCAATGCGAGGGTTAAATAAGTGATTGATGGTTGTTCAGGTCTATGCAATTGCACATATTTCTGTAAACGTGGGCTATCACATTTTCATTCTCTTAAACTAATCCTTTCCTCACTTTCTCTCTTTCTGCAACGTGTGAATGTGTGAATGCGTGTGTTCATGTGTTAGATTATTTTGTCTAAGGTTTATATAAATAAAGTCTTATTTATATTTAAAAGAGAAGTATCTTGTGTTTTGTGCTCACAAGTTATTGTCTTTGTAACACAGTTATTAGATCGGGAAGAAGGAGGCGGGAACCGGCAAACATTCAAACACTTTAATTATAAAACGAACCAACACAAAATAAAAGCGACAGCCCCTCACGGACGACTGCCGCACACAAAACACAAATTAAAAGTCCAGGCCTGGTCCTCTCTCGTCTTTCACTGTCGTCACTCCTCCGTTTACCCTTCCGAAGCTCCTCTGTGGGACTCGAGACCGGTGAGTGGCGCAGGTGTCGTTCATTATCATTTACTCCACCGGCCTCGCTCCGTTCCCACGGCTCTCGGCCCCGCCCCACTCGTCACAGTCTTAATTTGCCAATTTTGTTACTGTGCTATTTAATAGTGTTTTCACTATATTTTCGGATTTTAATATCTAGAGTTTATGTTATACGGCTTGTTCAGTGAATCGCCGTGAAACAGTGAGTCTGTTCAAATTCCTTATAAAATCATTAATGATTCTCGTTGAGTTAATTGACCTGTGGATGCCTGCATACTACTGCATCCACTTCAGCTCTGTAGAGATACATGACAATAACAAACATAATCAGGTCTGAAGGTTATATTTAACGAATTGAGTACAACATCATGTTTTATCTAAGCAATTTACTGTATATAATGATGTACC
Source organism: Schizopygopsis pylzovi (assembly GCA_027422435.1). NCBI lineage: Eukaryota > Metazoa > Chordata > Actinopteri > Cypriniformes > Cyprinidae > Schizopygopsis > Schizopygopsis pylzovi. Next base: position 33,950,334 of record CM049830.1, read on the forward strand.
AGTTTGTGTGAGTTTGTCATCTACAGTGTCATTCAGTTGAATCAGAGCTCTTCTCAGAGTCTCCAGACTCTCATCAGTCTTCATACTGATCTCAGGACAGTTCCTGGTGTTTCTAGGGCTGCACAGGGACGAGTGAATCTACAGCAGGAGAGAGGGGAAATCCTTCAGCATGGGGAGTGTTATGGTGTCATATACTGCATTATCATTGATCAGAGAGATCATGTTGACTGACCTGTAGGAGGTGGAGGTGATCTTCAGTTTGTGAGAGCTGCTCCAGCTCAGTGTTTCTCATCTTTAGCTCAGTGATCTCCTGCTCCAGCTCTTCAATCAGCTCTTGCTCCTGTTTCTCTGCTGCTTTCTGCTGCTCCTCCATCATCTCCAGCAGTTCAGTCTGACATCTCTCAATGGAGCGGATGAGATCAGTGAAGAGCTCGACACGGGCTGCTTTCTCCTCCTCTGTGTTTCTCTGGTCAACCAGGACAGTCAACAAATTATTAGCTGTGTTTTCTAAGGGTGTATTCACAAAAGGAAAGTCCGATAGTTCACTTGCTTTGGTCCGGACCAAAGGCAAAAAATGATACATTGTAGCTATTTTTAGCTATTTTGGTTCCTTTTTACACCACACTGTTTGATCTGGTCCGAACCAGCTGAAACGAACCAAAATGCAGTCACGTGACAACATCCGCTTCACTTTTTTGCTAGATGTGTCTTTGAACGCATTCCCTAAACTGCTTTTCGATTGGTCAGAAAGAGCGTGCAGGAAAATTCCAACGGTGCTCCCGGAAGTGAACAAAGACAGGAGTAAAATGCAGCAGACAGCACACTGCTATTATGGAGAGACAACTGCACAGGTAGATTCTCTGCACCTTCTCACAACCTCAAGTTTGTCCTCGACCTGCCATGCTAAACTGCAAACTGTCATCAAACACTTCCTCATCCTATAATGCACAGCGCAGCTGATTACAGCAGCTGGTTTAGTCCAAAAATGCGCAGTTCTTTTTGCAGTTGGGTCTGTTTGAGGTCGGATCGCGTTCTCACCACAAACGAACCGCTCCAGGGTTCGTTTAAAAGCGTGCCGAGACTACCTCTTCAAGGAGGTCGCTTGTTTGGTCCGCTTTTGGTGTGCACCCGAGTGCGATTGCTGCATTCTCACCTGCCCAAACAAACCGCACCAAAAGGGAAAACCAACTCTAGTGCAATTCAACCGAACTAAATGATGCAGGTGTGAAAGCACCCTAAGAGAAGAATCTGTATTACTATTGCTAATACATTATTATTATTATATATATTTTTTAATCACATATGTGTTTTTAAGGGGTTTCGTAATCCATCAGCTGAAGTATAGACTTCATTCTGCACTATTTGCACTGAATGATTTCTCAAATCATGTGTTTTTCAATCATATTGCGGAGAGATGTGCTATTACTTTACTAAGTGATCAGGTAATCAAAGTCAAGTTGATATTCAGACCAACAGTATGATTACAAGTGTACAACAATAAAATAAATAAGAAGTTGATGTTAAGTAACTTACATTATTGACTAATTATTTTCAGTTGCCTTGTTTGTATTTGCTCCGACCCCTGAATATACTAGTTTCAAACAAAGCTGCAACAAACTTTAGCGGTGATTCACTCCTGTTTTTAAATGATTTATTTGAGTGAATAAATCAAAATCCACGCTCCTGAGATGCCCTTTCTCAATAGGGTTGACAGGGGGATCTGGTGGTTGACCGTATCAAAAGCAGTGGACAGATCCAGCAAGATAAGTAATAAAGACTTGGAAGCCATTCTTGCAAGTCTTAGGGCTTCAACAACTGAGAGCAAGGCAGTTTCGGTTGAATGTCCACTTATGAAGCAAGATTGGTTGCTGTCCAGGAGGTTGTTTTGTGTAAGAAAGGCTGTGTTACTTGCTTGCTTATCTTTGAATCCACATGTTCATATTATTAAATCTTATTTTAGAACTTTACCTTCTTCGTCATCTCTTCAACCATTTTGTTTCTTGTGTTTGTTGTCATGGACACTCAGTGGACCACACCCATTTCCTTGTCAGTTTCCATGGTAACACATTAGTGGATTGGAGTTCAGCTCAGCATATATAGTCCTAAACTGTTTCTCAATTCCAAGAACGGACTTGTGTTCTCGTGGAGACCGGTCTTGCCAAGCTTCCTTGGAAGAATGAACTCGGAAGGACGCGAGGACACAGAACGCACACTTGTGAGGATTAAGATGTACTGCGTTCTTGCTTAACTGACCACAGAGTCTTAGCATAAGCAGCAGCCAATGAACAATAAAAAAATATAACATAACATTACAAACAAATGTCATAGCTTATAAAAAGATTGCATACTTTTATAGATATTACTTTCATATAATTGTATATCATTTTATTTTACAGCGTTGTATGTTTAACTGTTAAGATTCATTTAAATATGCCAATAAAAATATAGACTTTCTCCGGGTCGTATAACTTTATTAAAACTAAGCAAAACAAAACGATACATTTTTACTTTCAACTTCAAGAGCCGTCAAGTATTTGCGAGAGCGAGTTTAAAGCTTACAGGCTTTCGGCCGCCCGCAGTGTCTTCTGGGATTTCTAACGGCTCGATTGTCTTTTTGTTCTCTTATAAAACAGCATTTTTTATCAGTGTGAATCTAAAAATAGTTAAATCCAAAAGTATTGTTTAGTGTAAAACATGTTGAAGATTAGCCGATAGGCTGTCGATTCATTAAACGATAAGCTGTTTCCTCTAAAAAGCTGTTTATTCAGTGTAGTGGAGCCTCTCCTCCATTGACATCCATTAAAAATAGCCTCTGGTCTACTTTCCGTTAGCATTAGCCGTTACACTTTTTTGGCTAAAGGTTGCAGGCTTGCCTACTAGTGGCTTTGCCATGTAGCTATTCCATCTCAACACTCAATTACTGTAACAAATTATTGCTCATTGTTAGTTAATGTATGAAATATAGTTAACAAATGGAGCCCTGTGGTAAGTGTTACTGTTTATTTTATATGTTAATATTAGACTCTGTTCATAATAATGGCAATCAAAGCTATTTTGTCTCAATGCAAATTTTAAACTAAACATTGCAAAAATGGTAGGCTACTTCTTTGCACAGTGTGTATTTGACTCTGATGTTCATTTCTAAACTTGGTTACCACCCTTAACCACTCATCTTCCTTTGCAGTTGTGGTCATGTATTCCTTTCTTTGAACACATCAAAACAAACCACACAGGCATGTTTCTTGCGCTGACTAAAAAGTTTAGTTTAAAACCCCCCACATGATTGTAAAGTGCTTGTAAAAATCAACTACTGAGTTTTTTCTTCTTCCCACTTAAACTATTACATTCGTCCTGATCTTCAACATATCAAATATAACCATGAAATTCACACTAAATTCATTAAAGAATTATGTTCAACCTGATCTCATGACAAAACGCACCTGTGGGAACTTTTTCACAAGACGTGAAATACATATCGCCATGTACGTTTTGTGACATATTCAATGTGAAATGTCCACTGAGTGGTACTAAAAGGGTGTTCAGCTTTTTCCCCGGAGCAGATGAACGTATGGTACTGTTGTAAACTCGGTTCTTCTAAAGTGTAGAAAACTCAGAAGAGAAGACCAGGAGACTTCGGATTGGATCGTCAGCAGGATTTCTTTATTGAGAACCCAAGCTGTTGGTAGCTGTAGTCATCGAAATCTCATCTTAAGTAATTTTTACAGGGTTCTTATAGGCAGAATTGGAGGAGGGACTTTTGGAGGTTGAGACAAAACATCAAATAAAGCATACATCTGAGGGCAATAAACCTAACGAATCCACGTCTGGCCAGGACAAAGCCATTTGCAGAATCTCTCAGTAGTCTGACTCATTGATCTTACCATTATCATAGAGACAAAAGGCAAGCTCAAATGGTCAGGAAACGATCTCAAACACCTGAAATGCCTGACCTTTTCTTAGTCAGGAAGTGTATCTAAATTAAACATTTAAATACAATTTGTAATCTCACAATTCCCCCTTTGAGAGTTCTAATAACTCTCACAAAATACAAATTTAGACACTTAAAAGTTAATTCTTGTAACTTGTAATCGTTACAGGCACATTGTACATGTTCTGTGTTGCTTATATGTAATTGCATGCTGACACAGAAACAAAACATGCAATTAGGGTCCGTGAAGTTCTTACAGGTAATAATCTCTTCTGGTTGGAACTGTCATTTCCTCGTGAGAGGCGGGAGTCATTTGCTGAAAGAAACACTTGATACTTTGGCTGCATAGATAGTACGCAAGTAGGAGAAACAGGAGCAGAATTGCTATTTCCTTGATCCACAGCCAGGGTTTACCTAACAAGTTTCCGAACCATGAAGAATTATCTTCAGTCATCTGGTGTAATTTTGCTGAAAGACCAAGAATGTCTTGTTGGATTTTGTTCAAGTTCTCTGTTGGATCCATTAACCCGGTGCAGCATTCAGGACCGATAATGGTACAGGCTCCCCCTTGTGTTGCAAGAATGTAATCCAAGGCCACTCTGTTCTGTAAGATCATCATCTTGTGCGAGGCAAGAGTGTCCTTGATGTTGCCCAGGGCCAAAACCGTATCATTGGCCAATTTCTGTACAGAATCCGACAGGCTTCTGACTTGATCGAGAGCCTGCATGACACCATACGATGGGATTAATGCTCCAAGATTTCTTGACCACCACGTTTGTACACAAGTGAGTCCTGGAATGCAGCCATCTTTGTTGGTAGAAGCTGAATTTTGTAGATGTGGAGAACTTGAGGTGGAGTGTGTATTTTCTCTGATGGCTGGTAGGACATAAACCAGGGTGCACCTGCCATTGAATTGGCTGGGTAGGATGCTGTAGACAGAAGTCCCACATAACCACAAAGTGCCAGTCGGTGGAGGAATCATACACCACTGATTTATGGCAAAAAGTTTCGGTAGGGATGGGTTCCCGTAGAGACACTCTTTTAAATCATTCTCCTCTTTCGTATTTGATGTAGTAACGTACACATCGAATTCGGTTCTTCTTTCAATCACAAAGCTGCAACGTTCACGAGGAATTTCACCCAGTGTAGTCGATGCTGGAGCATGATTTTCCATGCACCAATAGAACATCCTTGGCATGAGTAGATCTGTCATGATGGGAGTAGCTGAAGTTAGGTTGCAGGATGGTAGTCCAGGAATGCAACACGAAGAAGCTGGAGGAATTGTTACGTTGTGACATGTATCCTTGTTGTATAATCCACTGGTATGATGATCGAATAAGGTACACGTATCACATTTGGAGATAGGGTGTGCCACCCATGGGATTCCTGCTCCTACTGAAGGTGCGTGCGGCATGCAAACGTTCTTTCCAGCAAACAAGGCATTTCTTGACATATTCATCAGCTCTACGAATATGTTATTTCTGGGGTCTACACTTTGCGTGATGTCCATGATGGTTAATAGTACGAAAATCTTGATCATGTTGATGGATGACTGAAGTTCCCGTATGTGAGTCTCTGCGTTGTGTATTTTTCTTTATTTTTTTTCTTCTTCTTCTTCTTTCTTTTCTCTTTCTTGTGTGATAGTTGGCTCGGCAATGGGTCTAGTTGTTTTCTAGAGGTTGTGGCTTCATCCGCAGGTGAGAAGGGCGGTGCATATGGATCTCAGGACAGCCATCAGGTGGTATCTGCACAGAGGAAGAAAGAAACACAAACAAGAGAGACCAACGGCACAGAGCAGTATTTGTAGAGTCTGCAAACATTAGGATTGTATCCTCTGTTCAAAATATAGTCTGCTATGGTTGTTCCTTCTTTCCCTATTTCTTAATTCCTGCGACACCTAAAGAACAGTGAGGAAAGGATGGACTATTGGATGGGGAAAGGCCTATGAGGAAATCTTCACCGCAGGGTTGGCCCCCGAAGCCTGTTGCTTTCGGTTCTTCCCTGGGCTCCTCACTGGTTCTTGTGTCTGCCCTATCCTATCCCTGCAGGGGGAGGAACAACTTTACAGTGTGACACATGAGTCCAAGTTTTCCTTCCCTGACACAATACAGCAGCAGCTGTAATCAACATCACTTGATGTGGTCCGTACCACTTAGGCTCTAATGGCTTGTTTTTGACCGCCTTTATCATGACCCATTGACCTGGGACGATTGTGTGTCCACCTTCTGGTGGAGTCTGCCAACACGACTCAACTCTCTCTTTGGCACTCTGCACTGCCTTTGTGAGGTTTTCACAGTAAGCGATCAGGGCATCTGAAGCAATGTGCACATCAGCATTTCTAAGATCAATCACACCTGGCATCTGCATTGGGCGTCCAGTAATAATCTCATGAGGGCTCAGTCCTACTGATCTGTTAGGTGATGCTCTCATACTACACAGTACTGCGGGCAGTGCTTCAACCCATGGTACTCCTTCCTGATGCATTTTTCTTAGCCTGGTTTTGATTGTTCTGTTTGATCGTTCAACCTGTCCTGATGCTTGTGGCCTATAGGGACAGTGAAGGTTCCACTTAATCTTCAACATTCTAGACACTTCCTTGACTACCTGTCCTGTGAAGTGGCTACCTTGATCTGAGTCAATGCAATCTGGTAATCCCCATCTGGGAATGAAATCAGTGACAAGACATTTAGCAGTATGTGCAGCTGTAGCATGCCCTGTTGGATAAGCTTCTACCCATCTTGAGATCAATGTTCTACTAAATTCAGTTAAATGTGTGCGTGCTGCCGGTAAACTCTGAGATAGTCTCTCTATATCTTTAGGACATAAAGCGTTGGCAACAGTTTGTATTTGCACAACAGAAGAATTGGGAGGAACACTATCAGTTTCCTCAACATTGACTGAATTTACAGGCACATCAGTTACTGATTGGAGAGCTACATCTGTTTCAGAGAATGCTTGTAAATCAGGGTAAATGTTATCAGGCTGACTAACTCCCAAATCAGTTTTTGCTGCAGCTTTCTTGAGGTTCAATTTCTTGGTCAAAGTGGATATTCTAGCACGGAGTTCATTGTTCTGTTTCTCTAGCTCTGAGTTACGCTGAGACTGTTGTGTCGCTAGCGTTACACTGAATTCTCTGTAACAACAGATAATGCCTTTCACATTGTTCTTCCGAATACTTGCTCCTAGTACCTTTTTACACTCATCTACTGACCAAGTCTTGTCTGGATGAATCTCATATTTCTGCGTTAGTTTTTGTCTAACTTTTTCAGTGACTATTAGGTCCATTTGTTCCCCTAACAGTGTTTTGAATTCACTATCTGACCACAACGGAGTCGCAAGACCCATCTTTTCTGTGGTTGGAATCAGCCTAGCATTCATTCTAACCATTTTGTAAGTTTCTTTGGTACCACACAAACAAAACAAACACTTCTCTGATCAACAGAGGGTACACTTGTAAAAAAAAAAAAACTATTGTTAAATTTCCAAATTACCAACACTTCACACTTAACTTCCCTGCCTACAAAAAAAACAGAGGATAAAACTAAATTATTAGCACGAAATGCTAACCTTCCCTGCCTGAAACAGAGGATAACTCATTTTTAGCACGTAATGCCCAAAATCTTCCCTGCCTGAAAGAACAGAGGATAAACTTTCATCTCTAAAATAAAAAATCTTTAGAGGATAAACTCTTCCCTGCCTGAAACAGAGGATAAACTTCCCTGCCTACAAGAACAGAGGATACTTTCATCTCTAAAATAAAAAACTTTAGAGGATAGACTCTTCCCTGCCTGAAACAGAGGATAAACTTTCATCTCTAAAATAAAAAACTTTAGAGGATAAACTCTTCCCTGCCTGAAACAGAGGATAAATTTAGTTAAACAAACCCTACAGATGTATGTTAACTCTTCTCTGACGGCACAGGGGATACAACAATTTGTACTGGTCTTAGGTTTTTTTGGATTAGAGCAGCGGTTCTCAATTCCAGTCCTCGCGCCCCACCGCTCTACATATTTTTCATGTCTCTCTTAGTTAACACACCTGATTCAGATAATCAGCTCGTTAGAAGTGCGCTCCATGAATGAACTGTGTTCCGATTGACATGCTCCCTACACAGTGTCCATTGCTCCCTACTCCCTGAGCAGGGGAAAGCCGCTGAAGTTTACTTCATTTCAGAACATTCATTCATGGATTTGCGTTGCGCAACATCTTTACGCACGGACGAGTGTGACATCATATACGTCTGTAAATATATACAATTTAAATTCACGTCTCGCACACTTCAATGCACTATGAATGGAATACGTTCGCTTCGAACTGGAATCATGGAGGAATATCGTGTGATGTCCACTTCGCAGGGCACTTGCGTTCGAATAGAACAAACGTCTGAAGTGATAAGAGTAACATACGAAATGTGCAGAGCGGTGGGGCGCGAGGACTGGAATTGAGAACCGCTGGATTAGAGACAGCACTCACCACAACCCTTGGTTGAGAGAAAAATTCAGTCTGGGAATCTTTGTTCAGCTTGAAGTTTCGCTGGATTCCAAAAGATGCAGTCTGGATGCAGATCTTTGTTTGAGCTTGAAGTTTTTTTAGGTGAGGAAGCTGGTACTCTATCCGGGTTCACGGCACCATCTGTTGTAAACTGCTTTCTTCTAAAGTGTAGAAAACTCAGAAGAGAATACCAGGAGAAATCGGATTGGATCAGCAGGATTCTTTTATTGAGAACCCAAAGCTGTTGGTAGCTGCAGTCATCGAAATCTCATCTTAAGTAATTTTTACAGGGTTCTTATAGGCAGAATTGGAGGAGGGACTTTTGGAGGTTGAGACAAAACATCAAATAAAGCATACATCTGAGGGCAATAAACCTAACGAATCCACGTCTGGCCAGGACAAAGCCATTTGCAGAATCTCTCAGTAGTGTCACGTCCTCACCAGTCTAGGGTTGGTGAGGCCGGTGACAAGAATAAAAATTAAATTAGAAAACCACGACACCCCTCCTCTCCTGTCCCAGCTCAAAGACCACAACAGGTTTATCAAAAGTTGACACGTTTTATTAGTACATAAAGCAAGAAGCGCATTTCTTCGGAAGGGGATCCAGGCCAAAATAACAAACCAAAGCACTAACTAGGGGTTTAAAGACTTAAATGACCTCACAAAGAAAAATCACAAAATAAATACAGAAGTCTTTCCTAACTCCCTAGCTAGACAAAAACAGGAGAAAACGAAGTTCACAAAACAAAAGGCAATCCCCAACCTACTGCTTCAGAAGGAACAAATAATGGTTTATGGATAACGAAATAAGTGAGACAGAGATAGAATAATTGTCTACTAACATAAATACCTTAGTGTCGGATTACAGAGGACTCCAACCTAACTTAGTCCTTAAAGAAAATGATTACTCACACAAATGCAAGTTAACAACACCGTAGTTTAACACACTACACAACACAACCAACGTTGTCTGGGGCAGGAGATAGAGGACGGAACGGCACAACACCAGCGGCAGAGCTTCACGACGCACACCCCACAGAAGCTCTCAATAATGCTCTGCTTCACAGCTTTTAAATGCTCCCGCTCACGACGTAATCTCTTGCAGCTGGTCCCAATCAAGCGCTGCCAGAAAGAGAGAGGGAGAGAGAGAAAGAAACTGCACACAGTATAGCATGCAATACAACATTGATCCATCACACACATGAGAATGTAAAAATAAATACAAATAATAACTTTACGTCCAGGGACGTAACACCCCCACCCTTAGTTACAAACCCAGGTTTGTAATTAATCAGATTACAACACAATTAATGTCACCACCATAGAGGCACTTCAGTTTTCATCAGCGTAAGCTCTGGACAATGCATCAGCTACGATGTTCTCTGCACCTTTCTTGTAGCGTATGTCTAAATCAAACTCTTGCACAATCAGTGCCCATCTCATTAAACGTTGGTTGGAGTTTGACATACGAGACAGAAATGTTAAAGGGTTATGATCTGTATACACTACAATACGATTTCCAGAGCTCAGGTATACTTCGAAGTGTTGGAGGGCTAGAAGTAATGCCAATGCCTCTTTACAAATACAATACAAATTAAGCTCGGATGAGCTTTATTTGTCACATACACAATTATACAGAGTATAATGAGGAGTGAAATGTGTTCTCTGCATTTAACCCATCCAAGTGTACACACTTGGAGCAGTGGGCAGCCGACTGTGCAGCGCCCGGGGAGCAGTCGTGGACTTTCTGTCGGAGCCGGGATTCAAACCCACAACCTTGGGTTACCTCGGGTTTCAAGTCCAACGCTCTATCCATTAGGCCAACAACTGCCCAAACCAACAACTGCCTCTTTTTCGATGACACTATAGTTCTGCTGACATTTGGTAAATTTCTTCGAGAAATAACTGACAGGATGTTCATTGCCAGCCTCATCAGCTTGCATCAGCACCGCACCAGCGCCACGAGCACTTGCATCAACCTGCAGAGTGAAGGACAAAGCGAAATTTGGGGCAGACAAGATTGGAGCATTACACAGCAAATCCTTCGCAGAGCAAAACGCGGACTCACACATTTCATCCCATACGAACTTACGTTCAGTGCGAAGGAGATCAGTAAGGGGCGTAACCACAGTGGCAAAGTTCTTACAGAACCCCCTGTAATAACCGGTCATTCCCAGAAAACGTCGTAATTCACGTTTATTAGTAGGTGACGGAAAATCAGCAATAGCTTCAACTTTCGCACTCACAGGTTTTACCTGGCCTTGCCCAACTAGTTTCCCGAGGTAAGTAACCACAGCCTTGGCGAACTCGCACTTACTGAGGTTAAGTGTTAATGATGCCTCAGCCAGGCGTTCTAGGACTGCATTAAGGGTGCATAAGTGGTCATCCCACGACATGGAGTAAACCACTACGTCATCAAGGTAGACTTCACAGTTTCGTATTCCTGATAACACAGTTTGCATTAATCGTTGGAATGTGGCAGGTGCGTTTCGCATTCCGAAGGCCATCACTGTATATTGCATGAATGCATCAGGCGTGACAAAAGCGGAGATCTCGGAAGCGCGTGGCGTCAACGGCACCTGCCAGTATCCCTTAAGAAGGTCGAGCTTGGATACATAACGTGAAGAGCCCACACGGTCAACGCAATCCTCTATTCTGGGAAGTGGGAAAGAGTCAGCTTTGGTTACATTATTTACCTTTCGGAAATCGGTACAGAACCGAAGGGAGCCGTCAGATTTGGGCACAAGAATGCAAGGCGAACTCCATGGACTTTGACTTGCAACAGCAAAACCATTACGCACCAAGTACTCAACTTCACATCCCATCACTTGACGTTTACTCGGATTTACTCGGTAAGCATGCTGTTTTATGGGCGTGCTTTGACCCACATCGATGTCATGCACCAACACGTTAGTCTGAGTGGGAACATCATTAAACAGAGAGGGATACTTGTTAATCAATTTGATGATATCGTTGCGATGTTTCTCAAACAGGTACGATAGGTAATTTGGCAATGTGGACAGAATGGCAGAGTTTGAAAACTTTCCACAAGAGGTTAAAACATCTTTGCCAATTAAACCATCTACCTCCGGCTCATAACCAGTAGGCAGACCAACAACATTCACTGCCGACACACTGTGAGTTGCAAGGTTAACACCAGATCCATTTCGGTCAACATACGGTTTCAGCATATTTATGTGGCAGAGTCGGCTTTTGCGCCGTCGATCGGGGGTGAGAATAGTGTAGTTAGTGTCACTCAGTTTCTTTTCAACTGCATATGGGCCAAGAAATCGAGCATGCAAGGGAGAATTGGGCGCAGGCAACAACACGAGTACAGAATCTCCAGGTTGGAAACTGCGAGCAATGCTCTTTCTATCATACCTAGTTTTCATCTTGGCTTGAGTGTCAGAAAGATGCTGCTTAGCGATGTCCCAAGCTTTATGGAGATATTCACGAAACGTACTCACATACTCCAGGATCGGCATGCAGAGAGAATTCTTAGAAAGGAATTGTTCACGGATTAACTTCAAGGGTCCTCGAACTGTATGTCCAAATACGAGTTCGGCGGGGCTGAACCCCAATGACTCTTGCACGGTGCTTCTTACCGCCAGCATCAATAAGGGCAATCCATCTACCCAGTCTTTACCGGTTTCGACACAATATGTGCGCAGCATTGACTTGAGCGTCTGATGGAAGCGCTCAAGCGCACCTTGCGACTCTGGATGATAGGCGCTTGACATTTCATGTTGCACTTGCAGTTCTTTTACCAGCTGTTCGAACAAGTTTGAGGTAAAGTTCGTCCCCCGATCTGTTTGAATTATTTTTGGTAACCCGAACATAGAGCAGAACTTAACCAATTCTTTAACCACAGCTTTTGTTGTAATTGAACGCAGGGGCACGGCTTCCGGATAGCGCGTAGCTGTACACATTATTGTGAGGATGTACTGGTGACCAGACTTGGCTTTAGGCAAGGGGCCCACGCAATCAAGGATGAGTCTTTCGAAAGGCTCTCCCATAACAGGAATAGGCTGAAGCGGGGCTTGAGGGATCACCTGATTGGGTTTACCCGCAAGTTGGCAAATGCGGCAAGATCGAATAAATGCAGACACCGAAGACTTCATACTCGGCCAAAAGAAATGCCTTGCGATACGATCATGTGTTTTTGTAACACCAAGGTGTCCAGAGCAAATATGCTCGTGGGCCAGTTTCATTATCTGAGTTCGATAACCGGCAGGGAGAACGATCTGATAAGCTCTCTCTCGCCCAGAGTCAGATGGCTTCCACCAGCGCATTAGCACACCATCATCCCAACAATAACCTACTGGCGCATCTGAAATTTGTGTTCGGTCTGCAGCAGCACCGACACATTTATCCAATGATACATCAGATTTTTGAGAAGCAATTAACTGTTCTCTACCCACTTTTAAGGAAGCATCCTTTTCTTTCAAATACTCATCACCTTGAGACAGTTGCGGCTGTATAAGCAATTTACATTCAGAGCTCTCCGGCAATGAACCCAAGAACGAGCTAGAAAGATCAAATACATCCGCAAATTTCTTCTGTGCGCGAGTCACAGCGCATGACGGAAAAAGAGAAGGAAACTGTGACAGTACATCATCTTGGCCGCTAACATCAGGCTCCGCAGATACGATCGGATACGGGAAGACTTTGGTTCCAGCCAAATCATTACCTAGGATCATCTCTACGCCCTCCACAGGTAATTGAGCGCGCACACCGATACTCATAGGACCAGAAATAAGGTCTGATTTTAAAAGGATAGTGTGCAATGGCACTGAAGTACAGCCCATTTCGATACCACGAATGAGCACATTACTACCAGTGTACGATTTCGACGAGAACGGCAGCGTGCTTTCCAGTATGATTGACTGAGCGGACCCTGTATCCCTTAACATTAAAATAGGTCTAGGATTAGAAGAACTATCTGGGAGCGCTACTGTACACACTTGCAGAAACGACTCAAAAGTAGAGGAATTTGATTGTGAACTCGGCCGTTCAGGAACCGAGGTAAGAGAGGTAAATGCTACCCCTTTTGGCTTACCACCCGCTTTCTGCTGCCAAGCTTTACAATTTGAAATCAAATGGCCAGGATCAAGACAATAGAAACAAACTCGTTTTCTATCGGGCCCTTTTGAAGCATTTTTCAGTTCACTCGCAGGCCTGAAGGAGCTGTTCCCTTTATCTTTCCACGCATCCACAGTGGATAGAACTTTTGGAGCGCGCATAGGGGAAAATACAGTTTTATGCGTGAGCACAAACTCATCGGCCAGAATTGCTGCATCAAACAATTTAGAGACTTTTTGCTCGTTTAAATGCACTACCATGCTCTCTGGTAGACTATTCTTAAAATCCTCTAGCAACATTAGCTCTTGCAAATCCTCAAGGGTTGTAATTTTGGTAGAGAGACACCACTTCTCGAACAATGCTTTCTTTTCACGCGCAAACTCCACGAACGTTTGCTTGGCTGTCTTTGAACAAGCCCTGAACTTCTGCCGATACGCCTCCGGTACCAGTTCGTAAGCTCGCAAAACAGCCAGTTTCACAATATCAAAATTTAGTGAATCTTCAATTGGCAAAGCCGCACAAACTTCTTGGGCTTTGCCAACAAGATTGCACTGCAACAACAATGCCCACATGTCTCTGGGCCATTTTAACTTAGTCGCGACTCGTTCGAAAGCCACAAAGTACGAGTCTACTTCGGTTTCACGGAAGGGAGGTACAAGTTTAATATACTTACCTACATCGAAGTCAGGTTGCCCAACCCCAGAACTATCTGAAGGGGGCCTGGTGCGCGGAGGTGGGACTGGTTTACTATGCAGCATTTGCGATTCCAGATCTAGTTTCCGTAGCCTTATATCCCGATCCGCCTTTATCTCCAACTCTCTCAATCGGAGTAGCTGGGTTTCGTGCTCCTGTTTCTTTAAGGCAAGATCTAATTCCTTTAAACGAACAGTTACTATCGGGTCTGCTACACCAGAAGCCTTCTCATCACGTACTGAATCTGTTTCGTCAGATGCTGCCTCCTCATCTATCTCTGACTCGGGACCCTCTGCTTCAGAATCTCCAGGTAAAACGCTTGCCTCCACTAACTTACCATACAACTGGTCCTTAATAACTTGTTTCTTTTGCTCTTTAGGGACCGTTACGTTGTAAAATTCTGCTATCAAAATTAAATCTTTTTTCCTACACCTATCGAATTCTTCTAATGTTGGTGAGAGAGTAAACTTAATTAAATCGAATTCCATTTTACCATATGACTTTCCTCCCCTACCAAAGATTCAAAAACAGCCAAGCAAAAATAGTTAAGAAACGAATATTACGTGCGGACGAGCCCCCAATTGTCACGTCCTCACCAGTCTAGGGTTGGTGAGGCCGGTGACAAGAATAAAAATTAAATTAGAAAACCACGACACCCCTCCTCTCCTGTCCCAGCTCAAAGACCACAACAGGTTTATCAAAAGTTGACACGTTTTATTAGTACATAAAGCAAGAAGCGCATTTCTTCGGAAGGGGATCCAGGCCAAAATAACAAACCAAAGCACTAACTAGGGGTTTAAAGACTTAAATGACCTCACAAAGAAAAATCACAAAATAAATACAGAAGTCTTTCCTAACTCCCTAGCTAGACAAAAACAGGAGAAAACGAAGTTCACAAAACAAAAGGCAATCCCCAACCTACTGCTTCAGAAGGAACAAATAATGGTTTATGGATAACGAAATAAGTGAGACAGAGATAGAATAATTGTCTACTAACATAAATACCTTAGTGTCGGATTACAGAGGACTCCAACCTAACTTAGTCCTTAAAGAAAATGATTACTCACACAAATGCAAGTTAACAACACCGTAGTTTAACACACTACACAACACAACCAACGTTGTCTGGGGCAGGAGATAGAGGACGGAACGGCACAACACCAGCGGCAGAGCTTCACGACGCACACCCCACAGAAGCTCTCAATAATGCTCTGCTTCCCAGCTTTTAAATGCTCCCGCTCACGACGTAATCTCTTGCAGCTGGTCCCAATCAAGCGCTGCCAGAAAGAGAGAGGGAGAGAGAGAAAGAAACTGCACACAGTATAGCATGCAATACAACATTGATCCATCACACACATGTGAATGTAAAAATAAATACAAATAATAACTTTACGTCCAGGGACGTAACAGTAGTCTGACTCATTGATCTTACCATTATCATAGAGACAAAAGGCACAGCTGTCTCAAGCTCAAATGGTCAGGAAACGATCTCAAACACCTGAAATGCCTGACCTTTTCTTAGTCAGGAAGTGTATCTAAATTAAACATTTAAATACAATTTGTAATCTCACAGTACGTTTCATGTGATGTTGGTTTTGTACGTGTCACCGCAGTTCTGACTTGAAATGTCCGCTGAGTGGCGCTGTAACTCTAATGCTCTGTGAGGTTTTAAATAACTTACCATCTGCACTACACTTAAACCTACGGATAGAATGAACAAGAGCGAATTTAATGTAAAAATGCAACTGCAATCATGCCGTTTTAGCTTGTTTTTCTTATCTTTCAGCTCTTTCATAATGAGTGATGTTTTTCACAGGATTTGTACCCAAGGATTCCGCATCATAAGTCCAGTTCCGTGCCGGCTGAGCTACCGAGCAATCTTGTTATGTTAGGTGTTGTGCCTATTTTCAACCCCCTGCCAAATCCCCCCCCCCCCTCGTTGAAATGGTGACATGATTGCCTAATCCTAACCCCAGCCCCACACCTAACCCTAAAACTTCCGATACTAGGTGGGTAGTAATCTGATGTGGTTCAGAATTTGGCACAACACCAGAAAGTTAAACATATGGAGCTGTAATCGTAACTGTGTAGGAAAACAATTACAAGCGCTCGCTGTTTTACTGCCTCTAGTGTTCATTTCTGTTGGAAACTGCTGTTATATGTACTTATTGGTACGTATTTCGCATCTTGCGAAAAAGTTCCCACAGTTACGTCTTTTGTGATGAGATCAGGTAGATTATTTCTCTCTCTCTGAACTGAAAGAAGGATCAGAAAAAGACAAATGATTCACTCAAATATGAAGCAAACTTAAACTATATGTCATTTAGTGGAGTAGCTTGGTGGATTGATAATCAGGGTTGATGAGCGTCTGTACACTGGGCTGGGTGTCCAAATTGCACCGTTTCATCTCTTGGTAAACTGAGTCCGAGGGTGGATTTGATCTGTATTTCTTGTTCCCCCAACACCCCTTCACCTGAAGATGACAAAAAGAAGTGACTCATTTAAAAAACATATCAAATCTTCTTCAGCTTCCAAAATGACTGAGAAAACAATGTTCCAGTGGCGCAGTAAAGGGGGTTAAATGGGGAGTAATTCTAGGGACACCAGGAACAAGGTTTAGAGCCAGTGAGAAGATCAAAAGGACATTTTATTTGGAAGAGAGATGCAGAGGAACAAAGCACTTGTGAAGCTGTTCACAAGAATCGTGTTTGTGGTGCATGACTGCTAGCGGCGCATACTGCGAAATACGTAATTGACCAGTCAGACATACTGTAACAGCGATTTTGTGGTTAGATAAAAATATGGGTTGTTATTCGACGGCTTGCTGAATTTTTTTAACTCTATGTTTATCAAATGAGAAAACTTTCGGTTATAGAATGTGAGCTGTGCATTAGTGGGCATTAGGATGTTTCAGCTATTAAAAGACACCCGTAGCACTTTTTGCATCTAGGTCAGTGTGAGGCTAAGCTTTTCTGAGTGTGTAATGCTGATATACTCTCAACAAGACTCAACAAATCCATTTATTTTTTCACTTCAGGATTCATGAAGCCAAAATTAACTAAAGGCTCATATCATTTTCTATTTTCAGGGGTTCATCTATTTATTTGCACCTTTTGCTTAATGTCAAAAACAATTAATAGTTTGAGAACAAACTTCAGGGCCTCTTGACTTTTGAGCACCATTTCAAAAGTTCAGTGGTCTGAAAACACGCCATAATTAATTTTACATGTAAAGCTTTAACTTATTTGGACAAACACAAGTATTTGACACAGAAAAACATCCCATAGTGAATGCATTGCAAAACAATTAGACAGCAACAGATTTTCAACAACAAATAAAACCACAAAAACTATCAAAAGTGGCACATTGTGTCACGAATCTGGTTGCCTCTCACCAGTGTGGTACAACTGGACATCACCCATGGACTACAACTCCCATCATTCACTGCACTACAACACACACATTCCCATCCAACATTGCACCAATCACACAGCTGTCACCAATCACTCATTAACCCTGATTGTTTCACCACACCTGTACCTCATTCACACACACACATATAAGCAGCACACTTCCTTGCACTCACCGCGAAGTCTTGTTTTGCCCCGGCTGACATTCTGAGCGGTTCCCCTGTATTCTGTTTCCCTGGACTGCCTACACGACTCTGACCATTTGCTGCCTGCCTTCTTGACCCTGCCTGCCTTGTGATATCCTCTCTGTCTGCCGCCTGCCCCGACATTTGCATTGTCCCTGTTGCTGATTCTGCCTAGCCTTCATTACTCCTGTTACTGCCTTTGACCATTGCCTGTCTGACCTCCTCTTGTCTGTAATAAAGCTGCAATTGGATCTAACCTCACTGCCTCTTCATTACAGAAGACTTCGCCACCTCAGATCCAGCAGCTTCAGATTCAGAGCGTCTAAGTTCCCTCTCCACTCTCCAGAGCTCGCTGTTGGTGGAGCTAGCATTGCTCCCCTCACCTAGAGGGTTACTTATGAGCGTGCCGCTCCCTTCTGAGCGTTTGACTTAACCCTCTCATTCTGAAGAATGAGTTCTTCGCTCCCCAGAGCTCTGTGATAGGTCGCCGGTTGGTCGAGCTAACATTGCTCCCCTCACGTAGAGGGTCACCTATGAGCACGCCGCTCCCTTCTGAGCGCCTAAATTTCCTCTGTGATAGGTCACTCACCCGGCTGGTTGACCCAACATTTGCTCCCCTCACCAAAGAGGGTCATCTATGAGCATGCCGCTCCCTTCGGAGCATTTGGGTTTCCTCTCACTAGGGATTGAGATAGTTCTTTGAAAGTCTCCGCTCTCCAGAGCTCGGTATTGGTCGAGCTAGCACTGCTCCCCTCACTTTAGAGGGTCATCTATGAGCATGCCACTCCCTTCTGAGCGTCTGAGCTCATTCTGAGGAATGAGTTTTCCGCTCTCCAGAGCTCGTTGTCGGTAGAGCTAGCATTGCTCCCCTCACTAGAGGGTCACCTATGAGCATGCCGCTCCCTTCGGAGCGTATGAGCTCATTCTGAGGAATGAGTTTTCCGCTCCTCAGGGCTCTGTGATAGGTCGCTCACCTTGCTGGTCGAGCTAGCATTGCTCCCCTCACTATAGAGGGTCACATTTGAGCATGCCGCTCCCTTCTGAGCGTCTGAGATTTTCACTCCAAGGCCGAGTAGAACGTAATACCAATATATAAGTGCACACGCTAAACTCTGGGCACTTTCTAAAATCCACCCAGTGGTAAGTTAGCACATCGAATGTTCTGCTTTCTTTCTAAAAATCCCGTAGGGTAGGGTTATGCGCGCAGCTTCGTGCCCTTATTTGAGTTGGTCAGGCCCCGGCTTGTGCCTTGGGCACCACTCCTGAGCGTTTGAGTTCTCTCTCAAAATGAGTTCTCCGCTCTCCAGAGCTCGCTATTGGTAGAGCTGGCGTTGCTCCCCTCACTTAGAGGGTCATCTATGAGCAAGCCGCTCCCTGCTGAACGTCTAAGTTCCTCTCACTCTGTACAATGAGTTCTCCGCTCCCCAGAGCTCTGTGATAGGTCGTCGGTTGGTCGAGCTAGCACTGCTCCCCTCACTTAGAGGGTCACCTATGATGCCGCTCCCTTCTGAGCGCCTAAAATTCCTCCCCTTCTAAGGAATGAGTTCTCCGCTCCATTAGAGCTCTGTGAGAGGTTGCTCTCCTGGTTGGTTGAGCTAGCATAGCTCCCCTCACCATAGAGGGTCACCTATGAGCATGCCGCTCCTTTCTGGGCATCTGAGCTCCCTTACTCGGAAGACTGAGTTCTCCGCTCTCCAGAGCTCCTCATCGGTAGAGCTAGCACTGCTCCCCTCACTGTAGAGGGTCATCTATGAGCATGCCGCTCCTTTCTGAGCATCTGAGACTCTCACTCCAAGGGATGAGTAGTTCTCCGTTCCAAGTAGAATGTAATACCAATATATAAGTGCACACGCTAAACTCTGGGCACTTTTCTAAAATCCACTTAGTGGTAAGATCGCACATCAAGTGTTTTGCGTTCTTTCTAAAAATCCATGCTATGGTAAGTGCACATGCTAGACTTTGGGCACTTTTCTAAAATCCACCCAGTGGTAAGTTAGCACATCGAATGTTCTGCTTTCTTTCTAAAAATCCCGTAGGGTAGGGTTACGCGCGCAGCTTCGTGCCCTTATTTGAGTTGGTCAAGCCCCGGTTTCTGCCTTGGGCCCCACT
The DNA here is from genome assembly GCA_027422435.1 of Schizopygopsis pylzovi. Lineage (NCBI taxonomy): Eukaryota > Metazoa > Chordata > Actinopteri > Cypriniformes > Cyprinidae > Schizopygopsis > Schizopygopsis pylzovi. Next base: position 33,970,232 of record CM049830.1, read on the forward strand.
CCATGTAACCAAATATTTTGGTTTAAAAAGGGTAATGCTACCAAGGGGTCTGTTGAGACAGCTCCCTCAGCAAGCTAATTTAGAGCAAGCGGTAGCCCCTAGTGACCGGCCAGGACCTAGTGGCTACCACTAGGTACTTGGCCCTATCCCCTTAAAGGAATCTTTCTGTATAAGAATGATTCCAAACCTGTGAGCTCTACCTTGGGTCCGGTAATGCCGGCACCTAGCAGGTAAGTACTTCAGGTATGCAGCTCGGGTTTTTTGGCCAAAGGAGGATAATGTCACTGACAGCATCAACCGTCCAAACAGGGGCAACTCCCTGAGCCAAATGGTAGAGTTGACTTGTGCTCGCCTCCTGCGGGAATTTGGCTTGCATTCCCCTCAGCATGGCGGCGTGGGTATAACATTCCCCATAGTGGCCCCTAGGGGACGCAGTTCGAAGTTCCCATGAAGGGGAACGTCTCAGGTTACGTATGTAACCATGGTTCCCCGAGTGGGGAACGAGACACTGCGTCCCCTAGGCTTTGGGGCCATGCTTCGGACGCAAGCTTCAGACGAAGAAGCGGATGATGTATTCGCCCGGCCGTCCTTATATTGTGGTCGCGCCGGTAGTGACGTCATGGGCTGTCGCCGGCCAACGGATGGTGTTTTTTCATATGTTTCTTCAGGCACGAGTCACGCTGGAGGCGTTCCCCATAGTGGCCCCTAGGGGACGCAGTGTCTCGTTCCCCACTCGGGGAACCATGGTTACATACGTAACCTGAGACGTTTTTACATATGTTTCTTCAGGCACGAGTCACGCTGGAGGCGTTCCCCATAGTGGCCCCTAGGGGACGCAGTGTCTCGTTCCCCACTCGGGGAACCATGGTTACATACGTAACCTGAGACGTTACTTATGTCTAAAGTGGACTATCGAAATAAAGTGTAACTTAAAATTATTTGCATGATGTGTAAGACACACTTACCTATCAATAACCATGTGAATGTTCCAACTGTTTTTTTGTCTTCCAAATTAAATTCGCACCAGTAAAAACCATTGTCTGTGGCATTTACATTTAAGACGGTGACATTAAAGTTGGTAAATGTTCCATTTACTTTGACTTTGTCCCTACACCATTTTGAGTTAGGGCTAAAATACCCATCTTTGTAATAGTAGAAGACTTCCTGGATATTTTTACTTGCTCCTACTTGTTTGTACAGGTACACCCCATCTTGAGGAGTTTTATCAGCAGCGCACTGGATGATGATCTTATTCCCAACAGCTCCAATTATAGATGTAACTGTGTTTGAGAAAAACAACTAATGAGATCTTCAACACTTAAATGCACTGATGAATATTCATGCTATTGTGCATCCGATTTTTTTTGTAGCAAACTGCACAAACATGTTAAAACATACAAATAAAGTATTATTTAAAGCATTTCCTTTACATGAGTGTGCTTAATTGTCTTTTCTTAACTAATGCAACATTTGTATATAACATTTTCTATTGCAGGATCTAGCATCCATGAAAGTAACATTTTTAAAAGTTGAAATGGAAAGCAAAACATGCATATACATATTCATACCTTGCAGCATTGAGTCTGCCCATGAAGTGCTTCTTAAACAGATACCGATCAATAGAAAACTGTATCTCACAACACACGCCATCTTCACAGCTCAGTGTGAATATGACTAGTTTCTGCTGAAGAACATCTTGTGGAAGTGGAAGTGGTGGTCTTTTGGTGGAAGTGGTGGAAACTTTTTTTTTTTCTGTGTGTCAAGGAAGTTGAGAACTCAGGGGTTTTGCATTGTAAATGCAGCATGTTAGCTTGCGCTTAGAATATAGATATATAATATATAATATTCTCAAATGACAGCTTACAAAACACCTAACGGTTAATGATAAAATTGCTTTTCGGGACATTTAAAGGCTTTTTACCGTCTATACCTGAATGTATAAACTCTCCTATTTATTTATTTATTTAATTGTCTATTCACAAAGAGCTTGATTGATCAGAAAGTGGATATTATTTGCCGCCGCTGCTATCCGACATCTTGCCCAACATCTATGGCTGGTCTGCATAGAAATCCATGTTAAAACGGGGTAAAAACAAATCGACTGAATTGAAACTTTTTCAATATAACAACATAAATATGTGCGGAGCTGGCAAATATTTTTTTAAATAGAAGTTGTTTTTGTGCTGCTAACAGGACCCACGGCTGCAAACTATGTATGCAGCAAAGTTTCAGGAGTGATATCCCTCAAATAAACACGAGATTGATTCACTTTCGAAATACCTTGTTTGCAGTCAGGGTAAGTTGTTTAGCTATGTGCACCGCCTCAATGGCAGGCGAGTATTTCAATTTATAAAAAAAAAATTGCTCCTCTTTATAACATGAGGATCACGTAACATTGTGTTTTTCTGTTTATACCTTTCTCTTGCTATATCGTCTAAACCAGTACAGTACGGACTTTCCTCCATATCATCCGTTCTCTTTGTTTTCAGTCAATCCTGACACTCCTGACACACAGCACGTAAAGCAAAACTTTTATTCAAATTCTGAATTGTTTACAGCCTATAGACAGCGAGTAGCGCTTCTATATAAATCACTATAAAGCTGTCACTCACTTCAATTTATTGCAATATTACAATGTTTTGTTAATCAATGAAGCTCTCTGAACTGCAAATAATATCTTAATTACATCGTCATACCCTCTCACGCTGAATGCTTGAGAGGTGGCAGCCCTGGATTATCCATTTATATCTGTCTTATATTAACCATTTGCACACACGAGCATTATCCGATCGGCTCCTGTCGACAGCAGACGCAGGTTTACAAGCCACTTTTTTCCTGCGTTTTTCTGTTAATTTCTTGACATTTCCCCTTATGAACAACACATTTTCGTACACGATGAAAGCTCCTTGTGTTTTCTCGGTTTGGCCGATTTAAGCATTCATAAACCGTGCAAAACACAGGCATCTTGAGTTTCTGCTACTGATTCCTATGGAGAAAAATCACTTCCTGCCCTCCAGCTGCATTTCGCGTCACAGCAATGATGTTATGTGCAAACAACACGCGGCGCAGTGATGACGGCTGAGGGAGGTCTCTCTTCAAAAAGTTTGCAGGCAGAGGGGGACATCACCGGGTTATCCATTGTGCCAGTGGATTGGCAATCTGCTTGCCACATGAGGCAGTGTCACGTTTGGCTTGCAGATGCGCCTGTATATTAATCGGCCTAATTTGTAGCACAATCTACCGATGCCTATTAATAAAAAAAAAAGCTAATTTTCAGAGATCAGAGCACACCTTGCTTCTTAAAACGATGAGCTTTGTAAAACTCAACACGTTTCAGAAAGGCGGGGCATAGAGGAGAAAACAATAATGTACAGTATGTGGAAAAATAATGTGTTATTTAAAAAAAATAATGTGAAAATAATGTGTATTGCTCAACGTTACCGCTTCCGCCAACAAAGCTAACATGCGGGCGAGACCACAGACCAGTATGTCCCTGAACTACGTGAACTGGCTGCCACCTGCGAATTCGGTGCGATGGAGGACGAGATGATACACGATTAGCTGGTCAAAAAGACTAATTCATCTCGCATCAGAGAACGGTTGCTGCTGGAAGTGCCACTCGACCTTCGAAAAGCCGTGACTGTCACCCAGCACATTGAAACTGCTACAGCGGAGGCTAAAACGATGATTACATCATCCGACACCTCAGTACAAGCAGTTCAACAACATAACAGGTTCCGACGGAGCAACAGTAAAGTCAACACCTCGCGGGGACCTCCAAAGTTTACCCGTGCACGTACTTGCTACCGTTGCGGATCTGAGCAGCACGCAGCTCATTTTTCCGGATCCCCTGCTAAGGATGCAGTGTGCAGGAACTGTAACAAAACAGGACATTTTGCAAAGATATGACATGGAAACAAACGGGCGAGTGAAATTACGGTACTTGATGTGACTGTGCTAAATGCTGAACATTCTGCTCGTGACTGTGGTAAAATAATGTGTACAGTACAGATATGTGCCAGCACAGGACAAACACAAGACATTCAGTTAATGGTGGACCCGGATCAGCAGTGTCCATATTGCTGATGTCCATTTTCACTGGATCTTTCAATCAAGCACCCCTTTCACCCCTCTCACCACCGAAACTCAGTCTAGTTCTCTTTGGGGGTGCTGCAGTTGAAGTGAAAGGATGCCTGCCAGCCAGCATCTTGTATGGAGGCCATTGCGCTATCACAGACTTATACATTGTACAAAAGTGATCAGCTGTACTAGGCAGAGACCTCTTTACTGGACTGTGTTTACAACTCTGTGACAGTCAGGTCAGTACAGACCACACATAGTCAAGTCAAGTCACCTTTATTTATATAGCGCTTTTAACAATACAAATTGTAACAAAGCACTGCACAATATCAAAATAGGCAAATTGTGTCAATAATGTAAAATGACAGGATTTAACACTCAATTATCAGCTGAATGCATTTCATTATTGAATTTAGTAATGGCATTGTCCAGCTTAGTTCAGTTTAAATAATATCTGTGCAATCAAGTCGATGATTGTGCTGCAAGTGAAGTGTCCCCAACTGAGCAAGCCAGAGGCGACAGCGGCAAGGAACGAAAACTCCATCGGTGACAGAATGGAGAAAAAACCTTTGGAGAAACCAGGCTTAGTCGGGGGGCCAGTTCCCCTCCGGCCAGACGAATCAGTAGTTTGTTCCAACTGCAGCAAAGTCAGAGTGTAAGGGCTCCACTGGTTCCAGTGGTCTTTCCCCGATGGATGTCTAGGTGACGAGGTCCTCACTGGAGATCTGTCTCTGGGGCTCATCTATGTGTCCTAGACTCCGTTGACGGTCAGGGCTGTAGGGGCTGTAGAGGTTGTCTCTAGGTGCTGATCCTCCATTTATGGCAGACTTTGGTTAAGTCAGTATAATCGCTGATGGTTGGCTTCCTCTGAGGTCCTCCAAGGGGTTGTCATCGTCTCTTCTCAGGTGTTCGGTCATCTCAGATCGTTTAAGGGTTGGATCCAGACTGAAGCTTGTGTAATTCCTAGCTACCACGGGATGTTAATCCCGTGGCAGAAACATAGAAACAGTAAGACAATTAGCGTAGCAGTTGTTCCATCCAGGAATAACCCTGGATGAAATTATCAGTATAACCCAAGCTAAAGCATAATAATGTGCATTTGATCAGACATAGCTGAAGATTGTGAGATGCATTATATGAATGCTTGACTAAAGAGATGTGTCTTTAATCTAGATTTAAACAGAGAGAGTGTGTCAGAACCCCGAACGTTATCAGGAAGGCTATTCCAGAGTTTAGGAGCCAAATATGAAAAAGTTCTAACTCCTTTAGTGGACTTTGCTATCCTAGGTACTACCAAGAGTCCAGAGTTTTGCGACCTTAGGGAGCGGGTTGGATTGTAGCGTAATAGAAGATTAGTTAGGTACGCAGGAGCTAAATCATTTAGGGCCTTATAGGCAAGTAATAATATTTTGTAACTGATACGAAACTTAATAGGTAGCCAGTGCAGAGACTGTAAAATTGGAGTAATATGGTCATATGTTCTTGACCTGGTAAGGACTCTAGCCGCAGCATTTTGTACTATCTGTAGCTTGTTTATTGAAGATGCAGGACAACCACCTAACAGTGCATTACAGTAGTCCAGTCTAGAGGTCATGAATGCATGAACTAACTTCTCTGCATCAGAAACACTTAACATGTTCCGTAGCTTGGAAATGTTTCTAAGATGGAAGAATGGTGTTTTTGTAACATGGGAAATATGATTTTCAAAAGATAGGTTGCTGTCTAATATAACACCCAGATTTGTAACTGTAGAGGAAGTAACATTACATCCGTCTAGTTGCAAATTGTAATCCAAGAGATTCTGTGTACTGTCTTTAGGTCCAATAAGTAATATCTCGGTCTTATCTGAATTTAATAGGAGAAAATTACTGGTCATCCAATCTTTTATATTTTTAACACACTCTGTTAGCTTAGATAGTTTAGAAGTTTCATCTGGTTTTGTTGAGATATATAGTTGAGTGTCATCAGCATAACAATGGAAACTAATCCCGTATTTTCTAATAATATTACCAAGGGGCAACATGTATAATGAAAATAATAGAGGACCTAGGACAGATCCTTGTGGTACTCCATACTTTACTGGTGATAATTGAGATGACTCCCCGTTTAAATAAACAAAGTAGTAGCGATCGGACAGGTAGGATCTAAACCATCTTAAAGCCTGCCCTTGAATACCTGTATAGTTTTGTAATCGATCTATGAGTATGTCATGATCTATAGTGTCGAACGCAGCATTAAGATCAAGTAAAACTAGCAACGAGATGCAGCCTTTGTCTGACGCAAGAAGCAAGTCATTTGTAATTTTAACAAGTGCAGTTTCTGTGCTATGGCGGGGCCTGAAACCTGACTGAAATTCTTCATAGATATCATTTTTTAGCAAAAAGGAGCACAGTTGAGCAGACACTACTTTTTCTAATATTTTCGACATAAACGGAAGATTTGAGATGGGCCTGTAATTTGCCAGTTCACAAGGATCGAATTTTGGTTTCTTAATAAGAGGCTTAATAACTGCCAGCTTAAATGGTTTTGGGATGTGACCTAAAGATAGCGAGGAGTTAATAATATTGAGAAGCGGTTGTTCTGCAACAGGTAACAACTCTTTCAATAGTTTAGTGGGTACAGGATCTAATAAACATGTTGTTGGTTTAGATGCAGTGATAAGTTTATTTAGCTCTTCCTGTCCTATAGTTCTAAAGCACTGCAGTTTTTCTTTGGGTGCGATGAATGAAGCTGAAGTACTAGACGCTGTAGGATCTACATTTGTTATTGTATTTCTAATATTATCTATTTTATCAGTAAAGAAATTCATAAAGTCATTACTATTAAACTGTGAGGGAATATTTAGATCGGGTGACATCTGTTTATTTGTTAACACTGCCTCATCTATAGATGCAAAGTTGGAAAACAAGCTGGGATGTGCAAGAGGATTTGTGCATCGTGTTCACCTTCGGCCTGGTGTTCAGCAAAAACTGAGGCGGTTACCTTTCTCAATTCGCAACGAGGTGTCCAAGGAATTACATAATAATGATTTCTGATAATGGAGTACAGTTCACTTCGCACAACTTCAAACTGTTCTTGCAAAACAGAGGAATCATACACAGGACATTATCTGTGTATTACCCAAGAGCAAACGGGGAGGTCGCATGCTTCAATCTCAGCTTAAAGAATGGTTTACAAACTGCTGCATTGGAAGGAAGAGGGTGGAAGGAGTTCCCGAAAGACTTTCAGCTGGCATACTGTGCAGTGCCACATGCCACAACACTGTGCACACTAACTGAACTCTTGCATGGGAGAGGCATGTTAACCAAACTTAAGAGAGAATCAATAGATAATGCTTTAGAAATGACTACATGTGACCTTACATGTTCGAGTCTGTATCGCTGTATATTTCCAATTATATAAACTAATTTAACAAGTTTCACTTGTGACTGCACTGATAAAGCAATCTAATTTGTCCCCTTTCCTGAACAAGTACTTTTTTAATTGTAAATACATTTAAATGAATCATATTCTTCGATCTCTTAACCTTTAGCAAAACCTTTAACCTTTAACCAAGGCTCGTGATTGGCTGTTCACCAGTGATGTCACACATTCAGCACATGCTCCACAAACTCAGGATCAAAGCCTGACTTGACTAAGAAAGTTGATGATCAGCATCATGGTACCAATAAAGCTGGATTGGTTTGGTTTTGTCAGCTCAAAACTAATCCTGTAACTCTGAATTTGTCCATCTACCATCATCATCACCCTGCTCTGTCTTCTCTGTCAGCACGAAGAGTTTAGTCTTTGCTCTGCCTTGTATTCTTTACTGTGAGAACATGTGTGTTGTGTGAGAGCGGTATTGTTTGTCGGGATAGCAACAGTAACTAAGGAAAGCGGGTCTTTGCGAACGGTCAATTACAGAAACCGTGACGCAATCGGCCTTCGAAGGACGTAGCCTTTGAATTGGGACGCAGCTTACTCAGTATGTCGAGTGACATGAACAAGAGACTGAGACTGAGGCTGAGACGTGAATAATGGACCGCGAGTAATACTGTACATGTCTGCTGCGTGTTTACTGTTCACTCATAAATCTGGCAGACTGGTCAACATTGCTATAAAACTATAACAATACACAAATGGAAAACAAGTAGACCGGGAGACAAGTCCTGAAGATATCAGTTCAGATCAATTTAAGTGACGAAACTTTGAATATATGAAATGACATGATGTTACAAGTCTTGAAGCCATCACATTTTGTAATTGTTTTTTTTCACTGCAAGATGTTTAACTCTTTAAAGGGCTCTATTGCTAGGTTTAGTTTGTCTGGTGCTCAATGTCTTTCTTGATT
>CM049830.1:33978741-34103472 GCA_027422435.1 Schizopygopsis pylzovi
GAAGAATATTTGAACTGAGATAAAATTGTACTTTTGAAAGAATGCATTCATTTCTACTTTTTAAGTATAACAAAAAAAACATAATTTATATTTTGTATACATCCGCAACGTTTCTGTGTCCACATCTTACGACGGCGTTTTAGTGCCACATAAAAAATAAAAAAAATCTAAGATTACCAGATTAAAGTCGTAATATTACGAGAATAAAGTCGTAATATTACGAGAATAAAGTCGAAATGTTACGAGAATAAAGTCGAAACACTACGAGAATAAAGTCGTAATATTACGAGATTAAAGTCGTAATATTACGTGTAGAATGTGTTCCCTTTTAGCATATGGACTCTTCCAGCCACCCCTGTCATCCAGTGTGAAATGGACTATTCCCGAACTTTTCCATCGGAGTTCGCAAAGTGACGGAGAAGAACAGTAGGTGGATGATAACAAGAAGTTTGACTGAATATCCCAGATAGTTTGTAGTGGAAAGTAAATGGTAGATACCCAAATCGAAGGAGCTTTTATTGATTGTGCGTGCATCACACCGTAAGTAATCTTATAATTACTGAGCATTCACAGCAAATGTAAAGATAAATGTCATTCCGCCTGTATAAGTGTTCACGTATTGATAATATTTGCATGCTTGTAAGCCGCTGCTATTATACCATTACTATTTAGTATTATTAATGTTTCGTCATTATAAACAAGGATGCACGCCCGCATCTCGGGTAGCATGCATGCGCTCTAGAGTTGTTTACACTCGCAGTGACAGCACATGCGCAGCAGGGATGTTCACGTGAACAGCTCATGCACAGTTCAGCGCACACACATACTTAGTATACGTTTGTACTGGACACTAATTTCCACTTATACAAGTAGTTTTAGACCTTGACTGTGATATTGTGTGTTACACTTATTCCATTGAATGGTCATTTTTAAATAAGCTTTATTAACATTGTGTTTGTATACATTTATATTCACACTCATGTTTGTATTTGTATTTGTTACAGAACCACACATTTATGCACATTCAATAAAGACAATTTTGATTTACTAAGTGAGACATCATTGTTCTGACCGGACAATCTGTAGCCTTCACCCAAACCTGAACTGGCAATAGAGTGCAAATTCATACGATTTTTCATGGTCCTTCGAGCCGGAAGTGGTGAATTGTTATAGAGATGTCTCAACCCGGGAAGGAAGTGCCTGTTGTGCGTCCACGAAGACGGATTAACCCACCAGCTCATCTAGTGGACTACGAGCTTGGTGAGCCATTGCAGCAGCGACAGCCAGTCCCAGCCCGCAGTCAAAGCAGAGTACAGTCACCAAGTACAGCAGGACATACAAGATCAAGCTCTCCTGTTAGTCAAGATTTCGAGCTTGATAAATGGATACTGAGAGACGAATGGCCAAGTGCATCTGATTGGCGAGGAGAAAAGGTAGAAGAGCTTACAGCCATGTTGCAGGAGATGAAGCGAGAGAATGCAGACCTGCGATGTCAAGCCAGTCAGCTTCCAGATATCATCTCAGCATTACGGGAGATGCGGCAACAGAATGCCATGTTACATAACGAACTTCAAAGTCTTAAGGCGGAAAAGGGAGCTCTCTCCAGGCCAGTGTCTCCAGGTCCCTTTACCCCAGTGGTGAACCGTGAGACCTCACAGCGGTTCCGTCCGACTCCAGCCCCACGTACAATGCTACCTACTGCCGTGAGAGAACTGCGCCCAGCTACAATGCATGAGTACTCTGGAATAGCTGAGGATTTTAGGAACATGGACATTTCTTCCTCAATGCCTGAGAGAGTACCACTACCAGCGCATTACAGCGACCCACCTCAACCCAGGCACCCTCGTTCCCCCCAGCACATTCCATCTCATCAGGCGGAGTTTAGAACCTCAGCGCATGAGTGGATGCCATCCGCTCACACAGATGACAGACATCAACATCAACAGCCTAGATCCATCCAGGAGAAAACGTACAGAGGCCCTGCTCCAACTATCCCCTTTCTGACAGCCCCTGATACTAGAGAATTCTCTAGACTGAGGATAGCACTGGAGAACATTCTACCTGAGGATGCAACAGAGCAGTTCAAGTACCAGATCCTCACTGACCACCTGAAATTGGAAGAAGCACTTCTTGTGGCGGACTCATACAGCAACTCAAGGTTCCCTTTCACAAACACCATGAGAGCCCTCAATAAAATGTATGGGCAGCCCCATCATCTAGCATTACAGCGCATTGCCGAACTGATGGACGGACCGAACATTCGCAGTGGAGAAGTGAAAGATTTTCGGATGTTTGGTCTTCAAGTACGCTCCCTGGTTAGTATGTTGGAACAGTTGGGCCAGAAAGGCAGTGTCGAGCTGGAGTACGGGTCACATGTCTCCAGATTGATGAGTAAACTGCCACATGACCTCAGGTCCAGTTTCAAGAGGTACACTCACCCTCTTCACGTCGCCATCCCCACATTATTGGACTTTGCGGATTGGCTTGAGTATGAGCTTCAAGTTCAAGATGAGCACACTGACTATACTAGCCAGCCTAAAGTTTCATCACTGCAGGGAAGGGAGACAAGGAGAGACTCTAAGCAACCTCGTAAACCCACTACCATCCTCCTTGGTACAGAGAACCCGAAACCCAGCCCCGCCACACCAGCTGATTCACCCAAACCACCTGCTGCTAAAAGAGAATGGGTGAAAGCATACTGTCCTTATTGCGACAACAACCGACATTTCTTGAATGGCTGTGAGAACTTCAAGCTACTCAGTAAAGAACAGAAAGTGACTTGGATTAAAGGCCAAAATAGATGCTGGCGCTGTGGGCGCGGTCATCATGCCGCCAACTGCACACTCAAAGCCCTCTGTCCAATTTGCAACAGGAAACATCTGCAGGCATTACACGATGTAAATGAACAAAGTAGAGCCACAGAAGAAGCAGTTCCAGCCAGTGCAGTCTTGTATGTAGATCATCCAACGTGTGACAGCAAAATTCTACTGAAGGTAACCAAGGTTCTGCTCCGAAACGGCAACAAATCCATGGAGGCGTATGCAATTCTGGACGATGGATCAGAGCGGACCATCATCTTACATGAAGCAGTCAAGAAGTTGAATCTGAAGGGACAGCCAGAGGACTTGGTCCTTTGCACAGTCAGGCAAGACACCCAGACCATTCACGGGGCGGCTGTGACCTTCACTGTGTCTTCAGTAGCTAACCCCAGGAAGCCCTTCAGAATACGGAGTGCCTTCACAGCCAACAGCCTGGGCTTAGCTGAACACACACATCCAGTCAAGGTACTCCAGAAAAGGTACAAGCATCTTGCTGGCCTGCCACTACAGCACCTTCACAAAGTGAGACCAGTGGTTCTCATCGGCTCTGACTGCCCTCACCTCATCACGCCAATCGAACCAGTTAGACTGGGTCCTCCTGGTGGCCCTGCTGCGGTGAGAACACGTCTAGGATGGACACTACAAGGCCCAGCACAGGAAGTAACCAGCAGACTTTCCCCACAGCAATGTCTCTTCACAAGCTTGCGGCCCAGTAATGAGCTTTATTCGAATGTGGAGAAACTGTGGAAAATGGACATTCTTCCATATCAGAACGAAAAGATACTGACGAGGTCAAAACAAGACCAAGAGTGCATCCAACTTCTCCAAGACAAAACAGTGAGAGTGGATGTGAACGGAATCCAGCGCTATGCCACCCCTCTTCTACGTGCCAAAGGTATGCCATGTTTACATGCGCCCAAAGAAGCTGTCCTGCCACAATTAAGAGGGATAGAAAATCGGCTGAACAAGAATCCTGAACAAGCGGCAGCCTACCAAGAGGAGATAGCCAGGTTACAGCAAGCTGGCTACATCTCAAAACTCCCTCCTGAACAGGTGGACCATTCCAGGGAGAGTTGGTACATCCCACATCATATGGTGGAGCACAATGGAAAGAAATGGGTCGTCTTCAACTGCTCGTTTGCCTACCAAGGTTACAATCTGAACGATTACTTGCTCCCAGGTCCACCACTCAGTCCTTCTCTACTGGCAGTTCTCCTGCGTTTTCGAGAACATTCCATCGCCGTTAGTAGTGACATTCGTGGGATGTTCCACCAGGTACGCCTTTTACCTGAAGACAAACCGCTGCTGAGATTCATTTGGAGAGATCTTCGGAGAGACAAAGCACCAGACGTGTACGAATGGCAAGTCCTACCCTTCGGAACCACGTGTAGCCCTTGCTGTGCAACATTTGCACTACAAAAGCACGTCCTGGATAACAGTAAGTCTGAAGACACACAAGGCTCTGTAGAGAAATCTTTCTACGTCGACAACTGCCTTCAAAGCTTCACCTCAAGTGAAACAGCGAAAGATTTTGTGGACAGACTCCGCAGCCTCTTAAGTTCAGGAGGCTTTGACTTGAGACAGTGGGCGAGCAATGATCCGTCAGTCATCAGTCACCTTTCAGCTGATGCTCGATCCCAAAGCAATATGCAGTGGCTCAGTGAAGGTCATCAAGATGCACAGGAGTCAACTCTTGGGCTACATTGGCATTGCTCATCAGACACTCTCTCCTATAAGCAACGTCGGACAGACCACCCACTTCCAACTATAGTGGGATGATCCCTGACTTCCTGAGGAACTTTTGAACTTGTGGAAAGTTTGGGAGAGTGAGCTGGATGATCTACAGCACGTTGCATGGCCGAGATGTTACTGCAGTAAAGAACTGGATCACCCTACTAGCACCAGGCAGATCCACATTTTCTGCGATGCTTCAGAGCAAGCCTATGGTTCTGTGGCCTACTTACGAACGGAAAGTCCTGAAGGTAAAGTGGGAGTAGCCTTTTTAGCTGCTAGATCTCGGGTAGCCCCGAAAAAACAGCAAACCATTCCCCGGTTGGAGTTATGTGCAGCGCTGACTGGCGCCCAGCTTGCAAAAGTTCTGAAGACAGAGCTGACTTTGCCCATTTACAGTGTCACTCTGTGGTCTGATTCCACAACTGTCCTTAACTGGTTGCTATCATCCTCCTGTCGCTTTAAAGTGTTTGTAGGCACCAGAGTGGCAGAAATCCAGGAACTCACAGAGTTTGATAAGTGGAAGTATGTACCTACAAAGGAGAATCCCGCAGATGACATCACCAAGGGAAAATCCCTGCGTGACATAGGCCAGGAAAGTAGATGGAACAAAGGGCCCAAATTTCTCAGACAAACAACTGACCACTGGCCAGAGATACCATCGTTAACATCACTTAATCAAGATGGTGAACTGAGAAAGTCATTTTTCTGTGGTTTATCCATCTCTTCCCCACCCATTCCCGATCCACAGAAGTACCAAACGCTTCCAGAGTTACTGAAGGCTTACATCCAACAAGTCAACGGGACAGCCACTGATACCCCAACAGCAGACGATTACAAAGAGGCAGAACTCACAGTCCTCCGTCAAAGTCAGTACGAGTCATTTCCAGAGGAACTGTCCTGTCTCAGAGCAGGTAAACCCTTGGCAAGAAATAGCCGCTTGCTGTGCTTAGCTCCTGAATTTGATGAGGATACCAAACTCATAAGAGTTGGGGGTCGGCTCCGTCAAAGCAGCCAACTGGAAGAGGATGCAATACATCCCATCGTCCTCGAATCGCGTCATCCAATCACCAAATTGATAATTAAGGACTATGACAATCAGTTGCATCACTCAGGGCCAGATAGGGTGTTTGCTGAACTTTGGAGGAACTACATAACTTACGGTTATGTAGGAAACTTAATTTATTCAGAAGAAAAATAACGACGTCGCCAGTACTTCAGCCAGGTTCCTAACGCGTTGTGGCATTATGGCATATTCGGAGACGTCGAGCGCGCCGAAGTTCAACTCCTTCAGGCTCGATTTCTTTGATCACCATCCTCATAGTCTCTTGAGAAACAACATATCCTCTTCGAATAGCACGCAGATGTAACCATCGATATCTTTGGAGTCGACCACTGGTCGCCATCTCAGACTGCACAAAAGAGGCAATTTCCTCAATGTCTGTCTGATTTTTTCTTCTGAATAAATTAAGTTTCCTACATAACCGCTGCAGTGTCCTTTTACTAATTATAACTCCGTTCTGATGCGCCAAAAGACAAAGAATTTCCTTATTGCTAAATCCTAATCTAAAGTAGGATTTAACCAAATCCTCCACATCCATTGTTTCTAGCAATTCTGTGATTTTTCTCAAAATATTAGGAGTTTAATCTCGTATTACTACGAGTTTATTCTCAAAATATTACAACTTTATTCTCAAAATATTACAACTTTATTCTCGTAATATTACGACTTTATTCTCGTAATATTACGACTTTATTCTCGTAATATTTCGACTTTATTCTCGTAACATTACGACTTTATTCTCGTAATATTTCGACTTTATTCTCGTAACATTTCGACTTTATTCTCGAAGTGTTTCGACTTTATTCTCGTAACATTTCGACTTTTTTTCTCGTAGTTTCGACTTTATTCTCGTAGTTTCGACTTTATTCTCGAAATATTACGACTTTAATCTCGTAATCTTAGATTTGTTTTATTTTTTTATGTGGCACTAAAACGCCGTCGTATATAACATCTTGATTAGTCTAGCAATGAATAAATAAAAACTGATTTATTTCACAATCATGACACATTCCAATTAGCATGCCCAAGCTATTTGAGCAAGTTGAGTTCATGAATCAACAGAAGTGTACTTACAGCTTGCTGGGACTGAAGAGTTGGAGAAAGTCTACTTTCACTTGAAGGAATTGGAACAATTTAAGAAGCTGCTTGAGCTGGGCGGGCTTTCATGATTGTGCAATCTCAGCTACTACTTGAGGGCAGTGGCGTGCACAAGGGGGGGGGGCTCGAGCCCCTGGCCCTGGCCCTGCCCCTGCCCCTTTGAGGTCCGACGCTAAAGTGCCCTTGCGTTGCGGTACGGTCTGTGTGATATTAACGATACTAATATGCAGAGTATGATGTTTGCGTAGGGCATCAAGTCCCGGGAGGGCACCATCGCAGTATCTAAAACACATGTCGCATCATTTCCGCGACCGCGCCCCCCACGCTCATACCTCATGTTAGCGGCTGAACGCAGATGCCCGTGAAAAGACATCAGCAATCCGGTGTCCTGACATCTTTTCCTACCCGTCAGATTTTCCTACCTTGGCTTGCTGCGCATGCGCTCATCAATATCGCATTATTTTCCTCACACTGAACAACAATATTTAATGTATCTGCATTACTTTAAGGGTATGTTTAGGGTTGGGGTTGGTGTAGATGTTAATAAAACACAATCTAATAGGTAGAAAAACATATTTATCGTTGGTTTCCGGTAGCTCTATCCCTTCTATCCACAACCACGAATATAACACGTAATTACTGTATGTGCATTACTGTAAGGGTAGGTTTAGATTTGTGGTAGTTGCACACATTAATAAAACATAATTTAACAGATAGCATTTTTCGTTGTCGAATCGTACTACCCACTGTTTTAATGGGAGGTAGCACAATCTGACAGGGTAGGACAAATCGACAGAACAAACCTGCTGGAAAAAAACGATAGAACCATCACAGAAAATTCTAACACCATCACAAATACATTACAATCCGTCAACTTTTAACCATTAAAAAAAACATACAAAAATGGTTTTCTGTAGTGTGCTTTGGGACATATTTAATTAGGGTGTATTGGTTTTAACAAGCCACCAATAGAAGGTGACCAATTACCAGTAGAGATCCACAGGGTCCATTACAGTTTCCATTAAAACCAATACCAGTATTTACTTATAACCAGTAAAACCATTACAAATGTTGTGATGGTGTGTATTGTATTTTTTTTCTTCAACATTACATGTTATAAATGCCTGTAAAGGGCACCAAAGGCCTGGTAATCGCTGCTGTTACCCTTACAGGACGATCATATCCTTGTTTAATAGACTATTGACCAAACATTTAATTCAAATATCCACTTAATTATTCATTTTTTGCTATAGATGACACAGCCTCTATAATTTCTTCAACAAAAAACGTGGACATCACAACCCTTACAAAAATTAACCATGGTTTTCGTAGTAAAACTCCTTAATTTTCTTTTGTGTGATTTATGAATGGTTGACCATAAAATCAATCAGACAACTGTATTACTGCCATAGGTCTGTCTAGAGCTACAATTTTGTATTAAATTACAATTTAATAATAATTAATTAATTTACTTTTATATTTTATCAAAGTTCTATTTTGACCCCTATATTAGGTGTTTTATTTTTTACTTCCATAATATCTGAGGGAGGGGGCACAACAATAAAATCCTGCTCAGGCACCCATTTGGCCAGCAGCGGCCCTGATAAAGATGTCTCCACGATCTGATTTTGAAGAAATATCATTGTAACGTGCTACAGCACACATTCTATCAGCTGCAGTTCTGGCACCACCGCATCAATATAATGTACAGTGCCACATACATTCACATCAGTAAGAAGATATTTGAAGAAGGTGGAAAACCAAACAGTTGCTGTTCACATTGACTTTGATAGTATAGGGAACACTGGACCAGCAACTGTTTGGTTTTCTACATTCTTCAAAATAGCGTTTATGTTTAGCAGAAGAAGGAAACTAAGGTTTAAAATAACTTTTGAGTGAGTAAATGAAGGTATAAAAATAAAACAATAGTCTAGTTTAATTTATTGGGTGAATTATTCCTTTAATGTTAATAAAACACCAAACACAAAAATAAAAATCTAAAATGTAACATTTTTACATTATTTACAGTTTCTTTAATAGGAGTCAATCTACATAGTGTTTTATTTTTATATTTGTTCATTCAGTTTCTTGAATTCTTCTACTAAATACATATACAGTGCCCTCCACTAATATTGGCACCCTTGGTAAATATGACCAAAGGCGGCTGTGAAAATAAATCTGCATTGTTTATCCTTTTTATCTTTCATTAAAAAAAATTCACAAAATTCCAACCTATCATTGAAGTAAAACAATTGAAAGTGGGGAGAAAATCTCATGATGAAATAAATGATTTCACTATTTCATGTTGGCCACAATTATTGCAACGTCCTTTTCCCAGGGTAACAGCTCTGAGTTTTCTCCTATAATGCCTGAAGAGTTTGGAGAACAACTGACAAGAGATCAGAGACCATTCCTTCATCCAGAATCTCTCCAGATCCTTCAGATTCACAGCTTCTTCTCTTCAGTTCACCTCACTCATTTTCTGTAGGGTTCAGGTCAGAGGACAGAGACAGCAATGATAAAAGATTCATTTTGTGCTCAGTGACCCATTTTTGTGTGTATTTTGATGTTTGTTTTGGATTGTTGTCCTGCTGGAAGATCAAAACATGGCCCATTATAAGATTTCTAACAGAGGCAGTCAGATTTTGATTTTTCATCTGTTGGTATTTGATAGAATCCATGATGCCATGCATCTGAACAAGATGTCCAGGACCTCCAGCAGAAAAACAGGCCCACACAATAAAGATCCAGCAGTATATTTAACCGTGGACATGGGGTACTTTTTTATCCCTGTTTTGTCACGGTTCATGGATCTGTGTGCTCATTCTGTGTTCGTCTATGTGGGTGGACCCGCTCGTTGTGCTTGTCAGCGTTGCCTAGTTACCGTGCACCTGACGAGGTAATCAGAACGGTTACAGGTGTAGCTCGTCTGCACTGCCTATATCTGGCTGGCGTTTCTGTGGTGCGTTGTCAGATCGTTTTTACTCCGCCTGATCTGGGATAGTGGGCGCAGGTGAATTAGCCGCAGTGGGTCGCTGTTCAGGCTCGGTCTGGAGACTCTGTAACTGGGTGGTCAGCTTCGAAACCTGAGAGACCAGGGCTTGAATAGCGCGATTAGAGACAGCCTCCTGTTCATCCTGGTGATCCATGCGTGAGTTACTGTGAGATAAAAAGTCTCTAAATTCTGACGCACTCGCTGGATCCATCTTGGTCAGATCGTTCTGTCACGGTACAGAAAGCTCGAGATCCAATTGCGAGTGAAAAACAGATAGTCTTTATTTGACAACTCCAAAACACAGTGGAGGTGAGATAAGCTGGCAGTGCAGGTGCAGACTCCAAAACACAGTGGAGGTGAGATAAGCTGGCAGTGCAGGTGCAGACTCCAAAACACAGTGGAGGTGAGATAAGCTGGCAGTGCAGGTGCAGACTCCAAAACACAGTGGAGGTGCAGATATCATCGGCAGTGCAGGTGCAGTAAACCCGGCAGTGCAGAGTCTCCAGCCTTCAGGAAATACAGAGACGCGACCAGGCGAGAACAGCCTCCGAACCTGGAAGACTGACACAGAGAGTAAGAAACCACAAGAGTAAAAACGATCTGACAACGCACCACAGAAACGCCAGCCAGATATAGGCAGTGCAGACGAGCTACACCTGTAACCGTTCTGATTACCTCGTCAGGTGCACGGTTACTAGGCAACGCTGACAAGCACAACGAGCGGGTCCACCCACATAGACGAACACAGAATGAGCACACAGATCCATGAGCACACAGATCCCGACATGTTTGTACTAAACTCATCTGGTGGAGTTGCTGCCAAAAAGCTATTTTTTCAGTTTCATCTGACAATAGAAGCCAGTGCCATTTGAAGTTCCAGTCGTGTCTGACAACTGAATTTGCTGGAGTTTGCTTTTGGATGAGTGAGGAGAATTTTTCTTGAAACCCTCCCGAACAACATGTGGTGATTTAGGGGATGTTAGATTTTTTTTTTTTTGGTTTCTGACCCCCAGACTCAACTAATCTCTGCAATTCTCCAGCTGTGATCGTTGGAGAGTCTTTGGCTACTCAAACTCTCCTCCTCAGCATTCATTAGGACGATATAGACACACGTCCTCTTTCAGGCAGATTTTTAACATTTTTAGTTGATTGGAACCTCTTAATTATTACCCTGATGGTGGGAATGGAGATTTTTAATGTTTTAACTCTTTTCTTACAGCCACTTTCTATTTTGTGATGCTCAACAATCTTGTTCTTCACATCAGAAATATATTTTTAGTAGTGGTGGGCCGTTATCGGAGTGAGACTCTTATCGGCGATAAAAAAAATATCGCCGTTAATCTATTCTCAAAGTTGGGTTGGGAGCTGGGTCTATACTACGCAAGCTATGATGACTTTCACCCTGATATTTTAGCGCGGATGTATACCTAGCCGAATTGCACTGTAGGGGGCGAGAACGAGTCTTCGAACTAGAGGCTCGCAGTCCGTGATGGACAGATTTTTAACGGCTGGTCTATGTGGTAATACAATCGGGCAGGACATCCAAACGCTCACCTATCATTCATCAACCTCAAATATGGCTTTTCATCTGAAAGATGTATGTAGTAGCAACTTTACATGGCCGCTCAATATGATGTTAACCTAGAGAAATGTGCGCTATTGAAGTGTTTGTGTGGAAGCGCGTTTGCTGCAGGACAGGCTCCGGTGCGCTCACTTGCTCTTAAAATCTCCGTCATTTTTGGTCATACAGATAAAAGTAGCCTAATACATCTTTCGAATCTGTAAAGACTCTACGTTTATTTGTGTGCACTCAGGATAACAACGAAACGTTGCGCTTTTAAGCAAACAGGATGCGCTTTAGGTCTCATGTGAACTTGAGAATTCACTCCCGTGTCACCCTCTGCTTCGAACCTGTGTGTATGCCTAACGTTACTGTGAAATTACCACATCAGACGTGACGTGCTAACATGGATGCAGCTATGAAGCCGCCGGCTTTGCTTCAGGGAAAATCTATTTTTAAGAAGCTTCCCTATGGAAACTGTAAACAGTTCATCACGACCTCTTATGTAGGCCTACAGTTCAAAATTCATGTTTAACTGAATAAACAGTTAGTAAACACAAGTACATCTTATTGAACATAGTTTATTTTCATCACCAATTATCATAGTAGAACAGCTTTCTCAAGCAGTTTGTGATGCATTTTGGAAACAGGAGATGAGCCCCTGGTCTAATGCGCCACCTGGCTTGAGAAACCCGTTCTCAAAGACTTACTTTTAGCCATTATTTGGGTAGCGCACATATTCTGAATGCCATCGGCAGAATTCAAATGAGCCATTTTAATCTAGATTAATCTAGATTAATTCCAAAATTAATCTAGATTAATCTAGATTAAAAAAATTAATCTATGCCCACCCCTAATTTTTAGTTTTTTCTCATTGTGATGGATGATAAAGGGAATTTGACCTTTGTGTTCCTCATATTTATAATCCTGTGGAACAGAAAGTCATGGCTGGACAATTTCATGCTCCTAGTCACCCTGGTGTGCTAAAAAATGTAAATATGAATGGGAATATACTTCAGAGATATTTTATTCATAAGAATTTCTAGGAGTGACAATAATTGTGGCCAACATTCATTGGAGAAAAACATTTATTTAATCATGATATTTTCTCCCCACTTTCAATTGTTTTACTTCAATGATAGGTTAGAATTTTGTGAATTTATTGAGTGAAAGATCAAAAGGATATACAATGCAGATTTATTTTCACAGTCGCCTTTGCTCATATTTATCAAGGGTGCCAATATTAGTGGAGGGCACTGTAGCCTACCTGAAAATAAAACACTGTTTATGTGTATTTGTAATGTGTATCTTTGTTCTTATTTTTTATATACAAAACAAAGCCACAGCCCTATCACCCTGCAGCCCAAGATTGGTTGCCCACTGAAGCTAAGCAGGGTTGAGCTGGTCAGTACCTGGATTGGAGACCTCCTGGAAAAACTAGGTTGCTGTTGGAAGAGGTGTTAGTTACAGGGGTGCAGAGGGGTGCTCACCCTGTGGTCTGTGTGGGTCCTAACGCCCCAGTATAGTGACGGGGACACTATAATGTCAAAAAGTACTGTCTTTCGGATGAGATGTTAAACCAAGGTCCTGACTCTCTGTGGTCATTAAGAATCCCATGGCACTTCTCGCAAAGAATAGGGGTGTAACCCCGGTGTCCTGGCCAAATTCCCCCCACTGGCCCTTGTCAATCATGGCCTCCTAATAATCCCCATCCACTTGATTGGCTCTATGACTCTCTCTCCTCTCCACCTGTAGCTGGTGTGTGGTGAGCGCATACACTCGATTGGCTCTATGACTCTCTCCTCTCCACATGTAGCTGGTGTGTGGTGAAAGCATACACTTGATTGTCTCTATGACTCTCTCTCTCCTCTCCACCTGTAGCTGGTGTGTGGTGAGCGCATACACTCGATTGTCTCTATGACTCTCTCTCATCTCCACCTGTAGCTGGTGTGTGGTGAGAGCATACACTTGATTGTCTCTATGTCTCTCTCCTCTCCACCTGTAGCTGGTGTGTGGTGAGCGCATACACTTGATCGGCTCTATGACTCTCTCTCCTCTCCAGCTGTAGCTGGTGTGTGGTGAGCGCATACACTTGATCGGCTCTATGACTCTCTCTCCTCTCCACCTGTAGCTGGTGTGTGGTGAGCGCATACACTCGATTGTCTCTATGACTCTCTCTCATCTCCACCTGTAGCTGGTGTGTGGTGAGCGCACTGGTGTCGTTGTCCTGTGGCAGCCGTCGCATCAACCAAGTGGATGCTGCACACTGGTGGTTGTTGCGGAGAGACCCCCCTCCCATATGATTATAAAGTGTTTTGAGTGTACAACAATACACAATAAAGCACTATATAAATCCCCCATTCATTCATTCATAAAATAAAATAATGGGCGCCATTTCGCCCCTGCCCCACTGGAGCCCTGTGCACGCCACTGCTTGAGTGTGATTTAATGTGGAGTTGTAAAAAAATAAAGAAAAAGAAAAAAATGAAAGAAAGACATAGTTTGAAAATCCATGCATTTCTCATTACCTACGATGGATACATAAGATAGAATCACATAGATAGAAGCAGAGGAAAGTACGCGTATATCACATTGTGAGGCGCTCCAAAATGGCGCTGGGGTAACGTGGAGGAGAAGAATTGTTGAATAAAGTTGTTATTTTTGTTTTCTTTGTGTGATTAATGACAGAATTTTCATTTTCAGGTGAACTACCCCTTAAAGGTTAGTTCTCACCCCCGTTTTGAAAAATACTACCAAAGTGGACGTGGTGTCTTGTGGAGAGGAGGAGAAAAAGAGCAGACTGACAACACACACAGCGTCGGTTTCAGACTGTATCTTTTTGTAACCATTGAGATAAAAACATAAATAAATACACAGCCATTTGCATTTGCACCCTTCATCAAAAATATATGAACACATTGTTGGACCTTTAATAATTGTTAAGGCATATTTAAATAAGTATTTTGATGGGTTGCATCAAGCAGCTGTAAAAAACGATTACACTCACTAAGTGAATGAATTGTGTTTGTGGCAAACTCTTACAAAGCAAAAACAAATGTTCAGCTTCGATCACTAAAGGAGCATCTCTCACTTAATGTATGCGATCACACAGTCTGAAGCTGGGGTCAACAGACTTGGTCCTGGAGGGCCGATGTTCTGTCGATTTGTCCTACCCTGTCAGATTTAGCTACCTCCCATTAAAACAGTGGTTAGTACAATTCGACAACGAAAATTTCTACCTGTTAAATTATGTTTTATTAATGTGAACACCTACCATAACCTTAAACCTACCCTTAGAGTAATGCACATACAGTAATTACGTGTCATATTCGCGGTTGTGTATAGAAGGGATACATAAAGTACCGGAAACCAACAATAACAATTTTTTTTATTCCTAAACCTACCCTTACAATAATGCAGATACATTAAATATCGTTGTTCAGCATGAGAAAAAGGATGCAATATTGATGCGCGCATGTGCAGTAAGCCGAGGTAGAAAAATGTGATGGGTAGGATAAAAATGTCAGGACACCGGTGTCCTGCAGAGTTTGTCTCCAACTCTAATTAAACACAATTGAAGCAGCTAATCAAGGTCTTAGCCTACTAGGTATACTTGAAACCTCCAGTTAGGTGTGTTGAGGCAAATTGGAGCTAAACTCCACACCAGCCCTCCAGGATTAAGTTTGGTGACCCATGGTCTGAAGCGTCTGTCATTCGAAACACAACTCATGCTGTGGTGAATAATAAAGCAAAGCATCTTCTGATAGGATAAGAACACCCATACATAAGTCACATAGATTGAAATATATTTTTTATAAATATATTTGTATATTTTTAAATATATATATAAAAATAAATATATATATATATTTTGGCGGCTTTTTTATATATTTCACATATCTTAAATATAAGCAAATATATATATATATATATATATACACAGGTGAATCTCAATAAATTAGAATGTCGTGGAAAAGTTCATTTATTTCAGTAATTCAACTCAAATTGTGAAACTCGTGTGTTAAATAAATTCAATGCACACAGACTGAAGTAGTTTAAGTAGTTTAAGTCTTTGGTTCTTTTAATTGTGATGATTTTGGCTCACATTTAACAAAAACCCACCATTTCAAATCTCAACAAATTAGAATATGGTGACATGCCAATTAGCTAATCAACTCAAAACACCTGTAAAATGGTCTCTCATTTTGGTTCACTAGGCTACACAATCATGGGGAAGACTGCTGATCTGATAGTTGTCCAGAAGACAATCATTGACACTCTTCACAAGGAGAGTAAGACACAAACATTCATTGCCAAAGAAGCTGCTGTTCACAGAGTGCTGTATCCAAGCATATTAACAGAAAATTGAGAGGAAGGAAAAAGTGTGGTAGAAAAAGATGCACAACCATCTGAGAGAAACGCAGCCTTATGAGGATTGTCAAGCAAAATCAATTTTGGGTGAACTTCACAAGGAATGGACTGAGGATGGGGTCAAGGCATCAACACTTATCTTGAAAACAATTGCTTTGGCATATTATTTATGATTATTTATTAATTTATGAATGCCGGTGGATTGTTCACAGACACCGCATCAGAGTCCTTTGTCTGGGCCGCGCAACCGAGGAAACGCCGCCGACGCCGAAAAAGAGGGAAGAGGGCTGGCATTCTCGTCCGACTGAGATGCCGTGCTTTCCGACCTCCTCTCCCAACAATTTTGCTGTCTAACGTATAGTCACTGGACAACAAACTCTGTGAACTGCGGGCGCGCATCTCATACAAACGAGAAACAAGGGACTTCTGCGTTATTTGCCTCACAGAAACCTGGATGTCTGCTATGGTTCCAGACTCAGCCATCGAGCTCACGGGCTTCTCCGTGCACCGCTCGGATAGGACGAAAGAGCTCACAGGGAAAAGCAGAGGCGGAGGTGTTTGTTTCTATATCAACAACTCATGGTGTAATGAAAGGAACTTACACTCTATTAAATCCTTCTGCTCCCCTGATCTGGAATTTCATATGCTTCTGTGTCGACCATTCTGGCTACCGAGGGAATTTACAGCGATCATAATCACGGCTGTTTATATCCCCCCCAAGCCAACACAGACCAGGCACTCAGGGAACTATACGGTAATATAAGTGAGCAGGAAACCGCTAACCCAGATGCAGCTTTTATTATCACGGGGGACTTTGATAAAGCCAACTTCAGAACAATAGCTCCAAAATACTTTCAACACGTCACCATCAACACGCGTGGGGATCGTATACTGGACCATTGTTACACTTCTTTCCGGGACGCATACAAATCCCTCTCCCGCCCACCGTTCGGCAAATCGGATCACTCTTTTTTTTTTTTTTTTTTTTTTTCTGCTCCTGCCTGCTTATAGGCAGAAACTGAAACGTGAAGCACCCGCCCTCGGGACAGTCCAATGCTGGTCGGACCAATCGGACGCTACACTACAGGACTGTTTTAATCACGTGGACTGGGACATGTTCCGGGCAGCGTCTGATGACGACATAGAGGCGTATTCAGATTCTGTAACGTGTTTCATCAGGAAGTGTATAGAGGACGTTGTACCGACAAAATCAATCCGTATCTACCCTAACCAAAAACCGTGGATTAACAGCGATGTTCGATCAGCCTTGTCAGCGCGGACATCTGCCTTTAAATCCGGAAACACTGATGACCGGAAACAAGCCAGTTACGATCTCAGGAGATCCATCAAAGTAGCCAAACGACAATACAAAAACAAAGTTGAAGAACATTTCAACAACAACAACCCAAGAAGCATGTGGCAGGGCATCAACAACATCACAGGCTTTAAAGGGAATAAACCAGCTACTGTGAACATTGCCGCCTCTCTACCGGACGAGCTCAACACCTTTTATGCTCGTTTCGAGGCTGATAACACCGCCCACACAGAGAGCACTCACACGGCTGCTGCAGAAGAGGTCAGTCCACTCACGCTTTCTGTCGCGGATGTAACCCGATCCTTCAAACGGGTGAACATCCGTAAAGCCGTGGGCCCGGATGGTATACCAGGGCGTGTGCTCAAAGCATGCGCTTTCCAGCTAGCCGGGGTTTTTACAGATATTTTCAATCTGTCCCTCTCTCTGTCTGTGGTTCCCTCATGCTTCAAAAAATCCACCATTGTGCCCATACCTAAGAAAAATAAAATCACATGCTTGAACGACTGGAGGCCCGTTGCTCTGACCCCCATCTTCAGCAAGTGTTTTGAGAAGCTCGTCAGAGAACACATCTGCTCTGTGCTGCCTGCTTCACTGGACCCACTACAATTTCCATACCGCAGTAACAGTTCCACAGACGATGATATTGCCTTCACCCTGCACACTGCTCTCTCCCACCTGGAAAATAAGAACACCTATGTGAGGATGCTGTTCGTGGATTATAGTTCGGCATTTAACACCATAGTGCCTGCCACACTGGTTGCGAAGCTCCAGACTCTGGGACTGAAAAGATCTCTGTGCAGCTGGATCCTGGACTTCCTGACAGGCAGAAGTCAGGTGTTAAGAATGGGCAACAACTCCTCATCTCCCCTGATCCTCAACACTGGTGCTCCGCAGGGTTGCGTCCTCAGCCCACTCCTGTACTCCCTGTTCACACGACTGTACAGCCACACACAGCTCCAACGTCATCGTCAAATTTGCAGACGACACAACGGTGATAGGCCTGATCACCGACAACGATGAGACGGCCTACAGAGAGGAGGTGAGTACCCTGACTAAATGGTGTCAGGAGAACCACCTCTCACTCAACATCGACAAGACCAAGGAGCTGGTGGTGGATTACAGGAGACAGATCAGAGAACACACACCCATCACCATCGACAAGACACCTGTGGAGCGGGTGAGCAGCTTTAAGTTCCTCTGCGTTCACATCACCGAGGATCTCACATGGTCTGCTCACACAGATGAAGTGCTGAAGAAGGCACATCAGCGTCTCTTCTTCCTGAGACGGCTGAGGAAGTTTGGAACGAGCCCCAGCATCCTCAGGTCCTTCTACACCTGCACTGTGGAGAGCATCCTGACTGGCTGTATCACTGCCTGGTTTGGAAACAGCACCGCTGGCAACCGCAGGGCTCTGCAAAGGGTCGTGCGAACTGCCCGCCACATTGTTGGAGGTGAGCTTCCCTCCCTCCAGGACATCTACACCAGGCGGTGTACAAGGAAAGCCCGGAGGATTATCAAAGACTCCAGCCACCCGTCCCACAGACTGCTCTCTCTGCTGCCCTCAGGGTGACGTTTCCGCAGCATCCGATCCCGCACTAGCCGACTAAGGGATAGCTTTTTCCCTCAGGCTATCAGGACAATGAACAGTCAGAACTAATTCACCTACATCACACTCCCACTCACACAACATGCCATGCACTGCACTTTAACACAGTTCTACCGGACTACACGCAAAATTTAGTAAGTTATAATCTGTTGCACCTTCACATATTACTATGCATAGATGTGGACATAATGCAGACATGTAAATACGGTGTATAATGTGTATTGGTGTATTGGTAACGAAGTATGTCTTTATAGTACACTGTGTGTACTGAGTATATGTATGTGTATTTTGCACATTGTCTTCTGTACAGTCTGTAAATATGTACTGTCCATATGTAAAGGTTTTATTTATTTTTTTATTTTATTTTTTTGCACTGTCTGGAGCACGCTCGTAAGAATTTCACTCACCAAGGCACTTGTGATGTGACAATAAAAGTGATTTGATTTGATTTGATTTATACGAAAATAAAAAATGGGAGAGTGTGGGGAATGGGGGAATACAATTATTTTTACTCCATCTTTGGCAGTTGGATTTATAGTTTAACTATATATTTAAGTATATTATTTAAAATATTTATTCCAATAATATGTCATTTAAAATTTTATGTTTTGTCTTTTCAGCCCCGAATGGATCAATATTTTAACAACATGGAGAAAATGATTAAGGAGCAGAAAACCTCTCCCAGAATCCGCGTCATGCTGCAGGACTTGCTTGTTTTACGACGGGTAAACTGGAAGAGACTCTAAGTGTGTGATTATTTATTATTCTTATTCTTGCGATTATTGTGAACAGTTCATTAATGCACATTATTATACATGAAATGCCTGGTGCCTTAATCTTTTAATTAAAATGAAATGACTTGAAAATAAGGTCAAAGATTTTTTTTTTTTTGAATGAAGTCTTCTGCTCACCAAGGCTGCATTTATTGGATCAAAAATACGGTAAATAAAAATGTAAAATATTATTATAATTTAAAAGAACTATTTTCTTTGTGAATATCTGTTCAAATGTAATTTATTTCTGTGATGCGCAGCTGTATTTTCAGCATCATTACTGCAGTCTTCAGTGTCTCATGATCTTCAGAAATCATAATAATATACTGATTTACTGCTCAAGAAACATTTATGATCATTATTAATGTTGAAAACACTTGTGCTGCACAATATTTTTGTGTCAATATAAAATGAAACCCTAATGTGCATAACTGATCAAATCAATATTTCAATAAAGAAACCATCAAAAAAGCTCCAGCACAATGAATGCTGGGAGTATCAATTTATGGATTTTCATTTTCATTTCAAGATGACTTGATCTTTTTCACTTACAAAAACTGTAAATGTAAAAATTATTTACAGTAGCTGTCATGATCGGCACCCCTCTCCGACTCACTCCTGCCACTAACAGCTACATGTGGTGGGTCGTTTACGTCCTGTCACCGGCTGCCGCACGTGGGGGAGCAATCAGTACTGATTTGCAGCACTGTGCGCTCCATCAGCCTTGCACCTGTTACTCATTACCCTTTCCTATTTATTCAGGCCTATGCCCTCTTTCTGTGTCGGTATGTCATTTGTGGTTTGTCTTACCATGTATGTTGAGACCTCCTCTCTTCTATCTGCGTTCTGTGTCCAGGATCCCCAGGCGAGGAGTAGTTAATCCGCTGGATAGCGTGTTCGGCTTGGGAGAGCGTGACGGCACCCCCGTCCACCTGTTCCTCTCAGTCATCCGCCCCAGTGGTGTGGGCGCGGGGAGCCTGTTTCTCCCCCTAGCTTTCTGTTTTGTTTTGGATGTTGTCATCCGAAGTTTTCTAATAAACTTCACTCCTCTGTTTTGCTCAGCACTTGAGTCCTCCGTTCTTTTCCCAGTTGCCAGCCTGACAGTAGCATTACATGAAATGTCCCATTTGATTTATTAGCTTCTCATCAAATAATAAGTGAATTTAGCAATAACCATTTTAAGGTTTTTACGGTAGCATCTTTACAGTCATTGCATTAAAACTACAATCATTTTCTTTTACAGTGTAAGAATTGTATATTAGGCATTGAATCCCTTTTTTATAGATTTCCATTATGTTTACCACCAAAAACAATGTTTTTTTTGTTGCGTATTATCTACACTCTTAAGTTAAAAGTAGACTTCAGATGTACATTTAGATTTTATGTCAGAAAAATCTTTAATCTCTGTTGCACAAATCTTCAGAAGCATTTTTTATTTTTTCGAGGTAGTGTCTGATTGTGTTTGCATACAAAGAATATTATAAAAAGCCAGTGGGAGTTTTCTTGATGTGCTTTGGTGTTAATGTATAATGTGTTCAATGTTACAGAAGACAAGCAAAGAAAACATGTCTAATTAACCACTTCGCAGTCATTAACTAGTGAAGTTGAACCTTTTAAGCTCCTTTATTTTTATGAGTGTATGATTCCCTTTCATGAGTTTCACCAGAAATTGTAGATCATCTTCCGGTCTTTAACCATAACAAGAGTGTGTCCATCAATAATAAAGCATAGAGGGAAACTGTTCTTCGATGAATTTATATTAATGCAATATTGGATGCATTTACATGATTTTCAGTTAGCTCAATTCTTCTACTTGTTTAAACGTGTGTCAAATAATACAGTATTGCTTTGTAAATATATATTTAATCTCATTTCCAAAATCTTTTTTTTTTCTTACAGCATTCTGAACTAAAAAAAGTCTATATGCTGGAAATGTGTGGCTTCTTAAAAGGTTGTGCTGTTGAATTTCTTTTTCAGTATGTTATTGATCCAGCGGATGTGTCTTTCGGAAAGAAACGTGTACACAGCTGGTTTCTTGGGATTACCGCATTCTTTTGACCCTGACACCACTCCAACTATGTTTTTCTGACAGTCCAGAGGTCCACCAGAATCTCCCTGAAACAGAACACAAGGTTCATCTTCCTTTAGACGGGTAAACGGATGATTTCAAAGAGCCTGCAGCCATAGATCAAAGACCACAATAATGACATACCCAACAGATGCCTCTGTTTTCTTGCTTGTTTCCTGCACACAGCATGTCTTTGGTGATCACAGGATCTCTGTTGTAGTAGCAGTTGCACAGGTCCCTGTCCAACACTGTCACGTCTAACATTTGCAGTTTATCAGAAAGTTTCACGTCTATAGCATTAGTAGTTCCCCAACCTGTCACAACACATTTTGTTCCAGGTGGAACGTCATGTTCCTTTTTAGGGATTTTTTTAGGTTTCGCTTTCACTTTTTTGCTTAGCTGAAAAAAATAAGACAAAGACAACACTCAAATGCATACTGTGAAAAATGAATACACTCACCCTCTCTAAACAACACCTACAGTTAATCCCTCCTTACCTTAATGAGCATGATGTCATCTTGTTTAGTCTTTACATCGAATGTTTTCGGGTGCTCGTAACTGAGGATGCCAACACGCTGAGTGCCTTTACTCAGAGACAGAGATCCTACGAGAACTGTCACAGATGTGATGGGCTTTCTGAAAAAAGACAACTGATTGTATCTTTCATTTAGACAATTATTTTAGTGAAACAAATCGCAAAAAACAACAACTAGCTCTTTCAAGAGAGAAAAAAAATAGAAAAGTGAAAAATAGATGCATGACACCTTTGATTACATGTTCTTATTTATAGATTTATACACTTTCCTGGAAGATTTTTTTTTACAAGTAAATAAATAAACAAAAATAAAAAATAACTTATTTTTTTATTTTTTTATAAATAAATACAAATTGAACACCAATTGATTAGACAATTATTTTAAGAGGAAAAATACTAATATTGTATTATTAAAAATAGTAATAATTAATAATTTAGTAATAATTACTTACATTACAAAAAAACGAATTTATAGATTAATATTTTGTCCTTGAAAAAGTTTGATTATGATTCACATAGATTTTACAAGTTCATTTGTATGCTCAAAGTGGTTGCCTTACCGTTGGCAATGTGCTGCAGTTAAAACCCACTGATGTTGAATCAGGATTCCTCCACACACATGGATCTGGTCCTTCTGAATGGACACCATCCATGGTTGAGGTTTTTTGACATCTTTTCCTCCAACAATGGACACCTCAGAGCAATCTGGAAGAGAAATTTAAAAGGCGGTTAGAGATTGTTAACTTTTTGATCAAACTGACAGTTAAATAACAATTACCTGCCAATTTGAATAAGGTGAATGCGAAGAAGTAATATACAATCAAATATCTGCGAACATCCATCTTGCTGCCTGATCTCTCAGGCAAAAGTCAATATGTTTCTTCAGACATCCAATGACGTCAAATGTAAGAGCACAGAGGAAATAACTGTTTTTAATGCATGTACTTTGTGGTCAGAGCAACATCAAATGTCGTGTACATGTGGGAGTGTTTGCATGCAATGTGATGCGTCTGTTTTTGCACATTTTAACAAGTTCACATTTACTTCCATTTCTCTGTTTGAAGAATCCAAAACCAACAAGGAAATGCAATTATTTTGCAATAATTACCTTATAATCTACTCTCATGATCTTTCTGTAAATGGTGTTCATATGAAAGAAAATCTTTAAAAATCATTTTAAAGCTGAGGGTGGTTAAAGCTCTATCGACGGTACCTGTAATTTTGACCTATACCTCAATTTACATTGACAGAAAGCCACTTCTATGGGACAGTCAATGGACAGCAACTGTTATGCCTAAATACTTTCCTAGTAAGGGGTTGTATTTTAGAAACTACTGGAACAAGCTTTTATTTTCTGTGGTTATCGACGATCTCGATGTTGCAGATTGAAGAGTCCAACGTTATCACCATTTAGAGTAAACAGAGAACACTGCAGAATTATTAGATTATTTCCAAAGTGTATTAAACTTAGTAAAATGAGTCTAAGAGGGGACCTTTGATACATGAGTTCAGACAATGTGTCTTGAAAGAAGAAGTCTCAGCGGGGGACATGTAGCCCTCACCGAAATGTGAAGCTAAAGTGACTAACAGTTTTTCACACCTTAAGAAGTAGAGCAGAAGCTTCAAAGGAGAAAGCACAGATTCAGTCTCCTGCTGCGTGAACCTCAGAAACACGTGAATCACTGCTGGAGACTCAAATGAAGACTCAGAGGTATTTATTGAGCTTCATTTCAAGACAGAAGAAAAAAAATGTACAGAGCGAAAATTTACCGCTTTTATATGAATGAGGTACTTTATTTGACAAATATACAGCTTTTAGAAAAGATGTTGTAAAGAATTTTAATGGGACTAGTCAAGAATGTTCACATTATCATAAGATAATATCATGAAACAATAATATTACAATAACATATTCCCTGCTAACAAAATTGCCATCAAATTATTGTCAGTACGTCCTCTTAAACGTTGTAACATTACCAAGCACATCCCAGATACGAACTCTATTGGTAATATATTGGTAACTTAATGACTTACTGGCAACGTAACTGCAACGTCGCATGCACATAATTTCTTGACCATCATTTACACATTCTTTATATGTTCTGATTACCAGAATGTGCTATTTAAAAAGCATATGAAAACGTCAGATACAAGATTGAAAGTTCCCTTATGATAAGATTTTATTTTCAAGTCAGAATATGATTGCTTGTATAGTGCAAATAAAGATATTTAATTTCTGTGCATGTAGATGTGTTAAAAATTGTATCCTCAAAACATATTTTAGAACTACTTCAATCCATAAAACGTTTTAAAAACTAAGAGTGCCTTAAAACTGTAATCTAATTTGTGTTATAATTTGCTTTTAGTATTATTGTAATGTTTATTTTATTTGTATTTATTTTAGTAGTATTTTGTTTTATGCTGCTTGGATTTATTGTTAATGTGTTTAACAATGGAAAGATGACAATGCCTGTTTGTTATTTGAAGGTTTAGTAAAGTGATATAAAAAAAAGCTTAATATAGTGACGTGACACGCGCGTGCTTCCACAACTGACACGTGGCACTCCGCACGCACAGTATGTTTACACAAAAGAAAATTAATTTTTCTGCATCATGAAACCTTTTATTTCTTAATGAGTTATGAAGATAAGGTTGAAATAATGACACAGACCAGGCTACTCCATCTCATCTGCCGCAGATACCGAATCAGGACAGCGCATTTGTCTGATGCAAGGCTCTCCCCGCAGCGCTTCACGCCGCCGGTGTGCGTCACACGCGAGGATAAGCTCCCCTCTTTGGACACGAGTGGCCTGGTTTTCTTCGGCTCATCTGAGGAGGAGATAGCCGTCGACGAGACCGGGTCTTTGACGGCATTTGACGCTGAAAAGTGGGCGTGTTTCTGCGAAGAACCCGAAGCTCCCCCTCCATCTCAGTCTGCGCAGCCCAGCAAGGACTCGGTGCTGATCCGCGTTCTCAGGCGTGCTGTAGAGGAACTAGGCCTGGTGTGGACAGCCCCAGAAGAGCCTGCTTCCGGTTTTTCAACGAGTGGTTCCTCAAGGGTCATCATCAGCCTTCCTCATGCCAGCGACCAGCTCCGTTCATGCCAGAGGT
Source organism: Schizopygopsis pylzovi (assembly GCA_027422435.1). Classification (NCBI taxonomy): domain Eukaryota; kingdom Metazoa; phylum Chordata; class Actinopteri; order Cypriniformes; family Cyprinidae; genus Schizopygopsis; species Schizopygopsis pylzovi. Next base: position 34,003,788 of record CM049830.1, read on the forward strand.
TCAAGAAGAGCTCACTAAAGCTTGGCGAGCTCCTTATTCGGCGTGTATGAACCCCTCTACAGCAGTAGCTCTCACCACTGTTGACGGCGCTGAGGAAAAGAGGTATTGCAAGCTCTCCCCTCATGTAACGCTGGATCCTGGGCCTCAGAAGCATCCTGATCTGCATGCGGAGAGGAAAAGGAGAGGGTTAATTCTCACAGACGCCAGAATCCCCTCAAAGACAGCTCGCAGTCATTCCCCACCCCTTCGAATGCCTCTGAGTTTTTGGTTTCCCAGACAACGAGCGTCCTTTCTGGGAACAGTCATAGACTTTGTGCAAATGTGGGCTTAGGTTACGCCAGAACGCTCCCTGACTATCCAGCGAGCAACTAAGTCACTAATACCCAACGAGAGTTACTACTACCATTTTAGAGGCTAGAGCTCCGTCCAGACGGTCCATGCCTCTATGCCCTTAAGTGGTCAGTCTTCAGCGAATGGTGTTCAGGACATAATCAGGATCCGATTTCATGTGACGTATCCTACGTGCTAATCTTTCTACAAGAGCTGCTGAACAACTAATTTGCCATTGTGGCAAATCACTCTCCTGAGACTGGCCGGACTATTGGCAGAAATTAGTTGGTTATTAAGTTCCTTAGAGGCGCTCGGCGGTTAAATCCTCCTCGCCCAAAGACTGTACCAACCTGGGACTTATCTATCTATAGTCCTTATCTATAGTCCTATAGTCCATAGGACTATAAACAACTGGCATAAGGGTCATGATGCCCAAAACCGCTCTGCTTTTAGCCCTAGCGTCCATCAAGCGACTGGGTGACCTGCAAGCCCTGTCTGTCAGTGCTTCCTGTCTTGAGTTCAACGACTGTAAGATCGTTCTTCAGCCATGCAGCGGCTATGTACCGAAGGTGCTCACAACTCCATTCAGAGCCCAGGTTATATCTCTTCTAGCCCTCCCTGCAACGGACGGTTATCAATGACCTAACTTGCCGTGCCCAGTTCAGGCAATGTGAGTATACTTTGAGCATTCTAAGTCATTTAGACAGTCAGAACAGCTCTTTGTGTGCTTTGGAAGCTGCTCTAAAGGACTGCTGGTCACAAAGGCTATTTCATTGGATTGTAGAGGCTATCGCCCTAGCCTATACCTCAGCGGGCGTACAGTGCCTTATAGGTGTGTGGGCCACTCCACAAGAGGAATATCCTCCTCCTGGGCCTGGTCCAGCGGAATCTCTATTGGGGAGATTTGTGCGGCAGCCGGCTGGTCGTCGCTGTCTACCTTTATTATATTATACAGTTTGGACGTCTCTGCCCTGCAGTTGCGGGTACTATCTGCTTAATGCTAATTCCCCCTCCCCTTCGGCCAGAAAAGGCTTATGACAAGCGCACCCCAGATCCCACTCTGGTCTCTTTATAGCCCAGACTCACTGGGCCCACACTGAGTGTGCCTGAGATGAGCTCGTGGAGCAGGTTTGGTTCTGCTTCTGCTTATAGCACGGTGTTACTGGATGCGTTCCCCAAAGCAGTCATCAATGATGAAGCAACGGGAGTTACCTTTCGATAGTGAATGCACCGGTTACTCACGTAACCTGAGATAAGGGAATGAGCGTTGCGTAACTGGCCGTGCTGTAGCTGCACACGAATCGATGGCTGTCACTTCAGTCATTGATTCTGATGAAATGATGCTCTGGGCCCACTTTTATAGGAAGCTATATTCCTATTCATATTGTGCTGTATATCCTATGATTGTATTCATATTTTGAGTGTATATTACTGTTCATACTTGTGTGTTTTTCAAAATAAATGAAAAACAATATCAATATATTTAATATTTTAATATATTGCGGGGGCGGGTGGGTGCGGGATATAACCTTGTGGGAGCGGTGCTGTTGGGGACGTTTCCGTCCACTAAGGGGTGCTGTTGAGTGTTAATTTGGCCACAACTTTTTTTGTGTTTCAGCAAATGGAATGATTTTTGTGACAAATCTTATTTTAACACATATTTTAGGAAAATGCTTTGAATTTTTTCCAAAACTCAACAATGGACCGTGGACTAATTCACTACCCTTTCGTTATGTTCGGGATGAAAACATCCACTAAATTAGACTGCTATAAAAATGTATCGGATAAATATTTCTTTTTTTTCTTTTTTTTTGCATAAATCTATTAATCAACCTCAGTCCTGATCAAAACTACTAAAATAAAAAATAAAAAATCCAGGATTTTTACTCCTTAATTGCCAAGTTCATAAATTGTCACTGATTTTGGGAAAAAAACACAAAAAATTACTTATTTTCAATATAAAAAGTGATTGTGGACTGGATTTTTTTTACTTTTATCACAGTCTTGGGCATGTCCAAGATTAGTAAAAACATTGGCTTTCATGCATTGTTAGTTTTTGAGCAGCATCAGATTTAAATTTTTCTCATTCAAAAATTCTCCCATTTACTGTTCGTGGCTGTTTTTGCCCCATTGACTTCCATTATAACGACATTTTTTGATTGCAAAGCCATGACACCATATAATCATGCATTTTTGATTGTTGGTGGTTTTCCCTGTTGGGAAGAGATAAAACTTGTAATTTTTACTGTTGATCACGAAGTAGCACAATTAACCCTTTAGATAGGCCTGTGCAAAAAAAAGCTTAGTTTTTAGCTTTTATATGGAGTCATATGGAGTATAACAGCATATTATAGTGTTTGTGTGTGTGTGAGAGAGAGAGAGCGTGTGAGAGACCTTTGTGCACTTACCTTGATCGTCTGAGAAAATCTAAATATGCACCTCAACTCTCAGAACTACATGGAGTAAACAAAAACAAAGTAAGTGTATTTATGCACCTGCTGCCTTTTGATGGTGAGAAGTGCAGACTAAACAAAAACAAGATAAGTGGATTTAAACCCTTGCATACCATCCTGCTGGTCATTTGATGGTGAGAAGATCAGCAAGCAACATGAGAAAGGACTTGACTTGTACCAAAGTTTTAGAAATTATTATGCAGCCTGACCCCTCCAGTGAGCTGCAGTATGTATTGTCACAAATCACAGATTACAACCGCTGCAAGGGAAGTGTCGAATATCTACACAAGGTATGTGCCATTACACATTTGTTTCTAAATGCATCCTATTCCTGTTAGTTTTTACTGAATTCATGTGCTTGTTAGAGATACATTTAAAAGAAACAGTTTGTGTTTTGACAATGTTTGCATGATTATTCTCATTGTCATGTGCAGCTCAAAATACTTATGATGAAATCTGTACTTATTATTTTCTTGTTCTTTTATTTTTGTAGGTTGTCGGCACCTACAGCTGCAGATGGAGGACCAATCGGTGGCCACAGATGTTATTTTTTAATATGGTGGACATCTCGACATATAATGCATATGTCCTCTTTACAGCTGCAAATCCCTCCTGGAACCAGGCAAAGCTCTTTAGGAGAAGGCTTTTCCTAGAAGAGCTGGGAAATTCTCTGGTCTCTGCAGCAATATTGAGGAGAGAGCACCTCCCTTGCGCACTGGTTGCTGCTGCATGGGTGAAAGAGATTCAGTCTCTTGCAGCTGTCCCTCTAGACACAAATCCACATACACCAGCAGCTCAGGAGTGAAGAGGGAGACATGCAAGTGGTGCACAGGACAAAAAAAAAAAAAAAAAAGAACAGTCAGCCCTTGCATCTGTTGTGGTGGACACACTTACAAAGAGTACCAAGTGATATGCTGCAAGTCCTGCTGGAAAGATTGAACACACACACACACACACACACACACACACACACACACACACACACACACACACACACACACACTAAATAGTTTGTTTAGTTGTTTAGTTCTCCATCCATCCTCAACTCTTGCACCATTGTTCAGTTTATTTGAAGTTGTTGTTGCATTTTGGTTCATAATAAATTATGTTCATAAATCTGATGCAGAGTATATTTTTTACAGAAAAAATTGAAAAGTTTTTCACTGAAGGATTTTAAGGTTTTAAACTGGCTTTACCATCAAGAAAAGACAAGCATTTCACACATAGGCCATCTGTCTCTCTCTCTCTCTCACACACACACACACACACACACACACACACGCACACGCACACAAAAATATGCTGTTATACTCAATTTGACTCCATGTAAAAGCTAAAAACTAAGCTTTTTTTTGCACAGGCCTATCTAAAGGGTTAATTGTGCTTCTTCGTGATCAACAGTAAAAATTACAAGTTTTATATCTTCCCAACAGGGAAAACCACCAACAATCAAAAATGCATGATTATATGGTGTCATGGCTTTGCAATCAAAAAATGTCGTTATAATGGAAGTCAATGGGGCAAAAACAGCCACGAACAGTAAATGAGGGAGAAAAAATGTAAATCTGATGCTGCTCAAAAACTAACAATGCATCAAAGCCAATGTTTTTACTAATCTTGGACATGCCCAAGACTGTGATAAATGTTAAACAAAATCCAGTCCACAATCACATTTGATATTGAGAATAAGTAATTTTTTGTGTTTTTTTCCCAAAATCAAATCAAATCAAATCAAATCACTTTTATTGTCACATCACCACAGAACAAAGTGCCTTGATGAGTGAAATTCTTACGAGCGTGCTCCAGACAGTGCAGAAAAACAACAATTTACATATGGACAGTACATATTTACAGACTGTACAGAAGACAATGTTCAAAATACACATACATATACTCAGTACACATAGTGTACTATAAAGACATACTTAGTTATCAACTACACATTTTACACCGTATGGGCACATCTACATTATGTACACTATCTATACATTATGTAGTCTATACATAGTAATGTAAGAAAGGACCCGGCTGGAACGATCCAATGACGGCAGTCGTTCCGCGGGTGAAGGGCTTTGCGTGTTACGATCTTTCCTTTTCACGACACAACAAGAACATTAAAATGGAACACTTCTTCTTATATATTTTATCTCGTTATTTCATCTGACTCCATAAAATGAAAAGGGTTTTAATGATGTCTGTGCATCATTAAAACAGGAACGAATGATTGATTATTCTTATCAGCTCTTTTTCATTACTTTACCCGTCCAGACATAGGGAAGCTATATCGCTCAGAGGTCCTGTTTTCCACAGATCTCACGGACACAATCTCGTCAGGCCCGGTCATCAGTCAGAGGTAAATTATGGTTACGTATCTGAGATTTGCCGTAAATTCACACGTACACAATCAGAGACATCGAATAACCCTCATGGGGCACCCTCAGAACTCGAGTTCAATCGTTTACTTCAGTAAAGGGTTTTGGCCACTATCAGATATGTTAGCAGATCAATATACTACACTCGTAATAGCTTTGGGTTGGCCAAATCTTTGTTTAAAGTAACATTAATCAAAAGTCAGAGGTGTGGACGTACCCGAATTCAATCTGATCAGACGGCGTTCGCCGTCCCTGAATGGAATTAACCCGTCCCTACACCCAAGCACACTTAAAAGATGCCGGATATTAGCCGTCGCTAAAACTGACGCAGGCTTGCGGAAATATACGAATCCACTAATCTAGTAGAGAGAAAGCAATCTTCAGAGGCATTTAGAATAGAATCAAACGTTACAATTTATTGACCAGGTAATCAAAACAATAATTCAGAGCTCCAATGTTACAAGAATAGAATCAACGGTTAACCATAACATAACAATAATTCAGGAATTGAAGAACTTGTAGAAATTACTACCTGGCAATGAAAAACTACACACAAGTGACATGTGCGGGCAATCAGTTTACTGACTCCCAGATGTTTGTGTCCCTTTTCCTTATATACCCAGATAATTCAATAGACCCACCCAGGTGGGTACCCAGGTGGTATCTTGTCATTATAATAAGTCTTTAGAATTGGCCACCAAAGGCTTCTGGAGATCCTGTGGCCAGGATTACTTATTTACATACAGGAGGTGTTTTGAGTAGGAAATCAGGGGGAGGGCACGTCCCCCTGCTGTACACTATTCTTCTCAGATTTTAGAACTTCTTTTAGCTTTTCATTATGATTGGGATGATGAGACCATTTTACCAGGCGCACTGAGACATTTCAAAAGATATCAAACATGTATGGTTACTTATTTGTACATATTACATTGCATGGATTTTTCAGTGAATTCTCAGTGGTGAGGGGAGGGGGAAATGATGAGACCGTCAGTACAGGGTGTGGATCCCCCAGTGTGCTGCACCCCTGGATGTTACTGTTACATATGCAAGAGACAGCTTTGTGGATTCCCCCAGTGTGCTGCGTCCTGGATGACATATGCAAGAGACAGCTTTTGTGGATTCCCAGGGGGGCCTTTTGTCCTCTAGAGGGGGGGCCCAGACACATTGGCACAGACACATTGGCACCAGTCTTACAGTTTCCTCCCTTTGGCACTGTTTGGGCCACTCACAGGCTTCCCTGCAGTGTCACTTCAGTCGTTGTAAGGTGGTACTCTGTTTGGAGGATGGCGTTCTGTACCAGGTCCATCGTGTCGATCAAGGCTTGTGTTCCGTGTTCATAAAAGGTGTCGTCCCACCATGGGGAGACCTCTGCGTCCTTTGGCATCCATCCGAGGATGTCGATCTGGCCCATAGAAAAATCCTCTGTCACTTCCAAGCAAAATGAGTGATCAGCAGGACAGGTCAGTCCTCCATATGTGAACGAATTCATCTCACTGATGACACACCACTGTGTATGAGACACCTGAATAGCATTTGAATGGCCATGCAAAGATTCAACACTTATGAGTTTGCTATCATTGGGAGAGAAAGGTTGTAATGTGTTATATGTACAGACAATATAATTGTGAGTTTCATGACAAGTGCGACTGGTAAATAAGGTCTCAGTACCCTTCAACGTAGGTGATCCCATTTAATTACCTGATCTTTAACTACCGTGCCAATGGATCGAATATTAGTGGAATTTGGATAAACTTGATCTGGGTGGATTAAAGGAAAAGTGGCAAAAAATCCAATACAATCAATACATTCGTTTTCAGTATACATCACAATTGTGGATATTAATTCTGAATACTTTACATTTTTCCTGAAGAGAACCATCTATGTAAATCTAAAACCTCAATTAAATCATTCAAAACATGTCTCGGGGTCTTGTGAAGACGAAGATCTAAAATTTCCTGTCTTGTTGCAGTGAATAAATCTTGTGCATATGATCTGCAGGCTAAGTCACGTTCGATGGTACGGGTCTGATTGATGTGTTGGAAACCAGTGGCCATCTGATCTGTCAACCATGTAGAGAATTGAGATTGTTTGGTTATTTTATGAGTGTTGGCTGCTGAATTAATTGATCCGAACAGGCCGGCTATACTGCTGAGCAGGTCTCGTTTTTAGCGAGCAGGTGGAATTTGGACGGCAAGTCTGTCTTTGTAATCAGAAATTAAATCATCGATTCGTGACTGTAGTCATGCATATGACTCATCATTAGTAATACAATGTTTTGTATAAGCAGAAATGTTATAAGTTACATGTGTCATTACCAAATTTACATCATGTAATAAAGTAACAGTTGTGTGGATTGGTGAAATTGTCTATGCAATGCAAACATTCCCCGACACAATACATTCCTTCCTTTCGGTTGGTCCAGACAAGTACATTAGCTCGGTGAATCTCATATGTGTGTTATTATGCGTTTCTGTATGTGTGCACCTATATGTTGCAGGTTCCAAATTTTTAATATAGTGGTACAATTTTGGGTCTATGCCATTGTTTTAGATTTTTCGTGTAGTGTATGCATGTTACCTAATGGTGTCACCTGGATCTATTTTAAGTCGATACCAGGCAGTGAGGTTGTACATGAATTTGGTGCTCGAGTGTGTCCTGAAATGTTTCTTTGTAGGTGGGTGGGTGTTACCTGAACTACAACAAATTTGTGGTGTGCAATTTGGATCCGGTGCTAATCCGGGAGGCCATGTAACTGTCTCTTTTGGTGCAACTGTGATTTTTTGTGTGGATGGCCCCTTGGAGTGTTACGCAACACCCACCTCCCACATTTCAGGTTGTGTGTGAGTGATTGGTGCTCTCCAGAGTGGGAGGATTTGATTCGCTACTACTCGTGCCACTGTGTTTGCACTGTTAAATTGGAAAATTTGTCAGTTATCACAAGGTAATAACGATATCCCCCTTTGGCACTAGGTAGTGGGCTTATGAAATCCAATTGGAGTAACTCCCAAGGTCCCTTGGGTGGTTCTGGTCTACACAGTTTTGTATGGCCAGGCTTGCCTTGGTTAGTGGAGGCACATACGATGCATGTGTCACACCATCTTTGAATGTCTGATGCCATTTGTGGCCACCAGAAGTTTTTTGGATCAGCTGTTGTGTTTTTGGAGCTGATACGTGTGCATAATCGTGGTACAACTTCATCACTGGTTTCTGGAGGGCTTCTGGAACAATGTATTTATCGTCTCTTAAAATCATGCCTTCAGTGACCTTGACTAGTTGGTCCTGCTGCAGGTGCGGTGTCAGCTCTCCATCAGAACTCCACAGTTCTTGTTGGTACTGTTTCAAGTCAATAGGAATAGTTTGAATCGCACTCACGGCAGGAACAACCAGTCTGTCAGGCTTCCATTCATCTCCCTTTTGTGCTGCTAATTTGGCAAATTGATCTGTGATGTTGTTGTTTTTCTCGTTTTCATCTGGACTTTCGATGATGTGCGCAGGCACTTTAACGACGGAGAGTGAGGGATCGCGTGTTCTAACCTCCTGCCAAATCGAAGTTATGATGTTAAAATGTTTTATCATGAAGTTTACGAATTGTTTCAACAGCTCAGAGTTGTCGCTAGGGGGCGTTTTTTGGTAATGCTTCGCTTGTTTTTTTAAATCTTTTTCTCTTTTTTGACAATCTCGCACTACATGGTTAGTCTTTCTGCAATAATGGCATATCATTTTATTTGGAGATCTTTGGCTAAATTTATCTGTGCTATTCCCTTCTGTTAGCCATTGTGCGGACGCAACGCTGCGGGGTTTTAGAACCCCAGTCTACTATTGCTCTGAACGTGTTTTCGGCTGGGTCGACGCCATTTGATAACGCTTTTTGAACGGGGATGCCGGCATTGTTTTTAACAAGCTGCAGTAATGCGTCATGGTTGCGGTCTGCATTTTCAAGGCCTGAGTGTTCTCTGTAGGTCACCCATAACCGTTCAGCGTACGTTTCAAATGACTCATTACTTGCTTGTTTGATTTCTAATATTTTGCTCCAATCTGCATGTGACGGTCCCCTCATGTCTAATAATGCCTGTTTTAGACGTTCATAAATCCCTTCGTCGGTTTCGTCATTTACTCTGTTCATTATGATTTCATTTCTGTGTTTAGTTTCGGTCTGAGCTCCTCAGGGATAGTGAGGAGGGCTATTTGCCATACGTCTCTAACCTCTAGTTTGTAGACATTAGCCTGTAGCATCAATGCTTCCCAGTAGGGTTGAAAAGGCCCTTTTCTCGGCATAGTTCCTACGACTTGTTTGTGCCTAGAGCATTCTCCGCATGTTAACGGGCGGCTGATTGTTGTGATATCATCATCCGCATTTTTCATGGTTTTTAACACTGCGATTTTAACTGCCTTTTTTGGCGAGTCGTTTGATTTGGTTCGGGTCTTTATTGGGCTTCGCAGGCTCTGTTTTTCTGGCCACAGACTCATGAGAGCTCGGTTACGAGTTTCTCTGCGTGGCCTATTGTTACACGCTAACGCAGTGTCCTCATCTTCGCTTTCAGTTTGCGCCTCTAACTCGGTTTCATCCAGTGCTGCTTGTTTAACTGCGGCAACTGGAAAACCTGTTTTGTCGCAACAATCTTCGAGCGCAGATATGTAATTACTATATGTAATTAGTTTCCCTTGAACTTGATCAATTTTTGTAGCCATTTCTTCGCGTTGTCTAGCCCACCCCTGTTGCTCGTATGCAAACATTTCGACTTGCTTTCTTAACTTTTGTAATTCGTCAGATCGCACTCGTTCGATTTCTTTGATATTTGTTATTGTTTTTTCGTTCTCGGTCATGGTCGCGAGGTCGTTACGACGAAGCAAATAAACAATTGCAGCGGGAATTTTCTTGTATTTTGATTTCGATTTTAGTCTCGCACCCTCGGCAGAATACCAGGATGTTATTTCGTTGTTGTTCCACTTCAAATTGAATCCCTTGTCGCTTAACCGAACAAGGATTTTTTGTAATTGTATTCCTAAAACTTCCATTATCTCCTGATCTCCTCTGCTGCTGTGGTTTCCCTGAAAAGACATGTTATTTCTCGTCTAATTCTTAATACCACCGGGTTTTTCGGTTCCGGTCTCAAAAATGGGTATACCGACCCGTTCTACAAAATGTGTCTATATGGTGTAAACAATATTTCCCTCAACTTCTAAGAGGCAAAGAAAATATACTTACCACAGCAGTTGGATATGGATGAGAAGGAGTTCAAACCTCATGTCCCAAAGAGAATTCAAGTTGAATGTCGCAGCTGGAATGACGTATTAGTCTCTGCGAGAATCACGTTCTCGTCTTTGCGAGATCACGTCCTCGGGGTCACCACTGTAAGAAAGGACCCGGCTGGAACGATCCAATGACGGCAGTCGTTCCGCGGGTGAAGGGCTTTGCGTGTTACGATCTTTCCTTTTCACGACACAACAAGAACATTAAAATGGAACACTTCTTCTTATATATTTTATCTCGTTATTTCATCTGACTCCATAAAATGAAAAGGGTTTTAATGATGTCTGTGCATCATTAAAACAGGAACGAATGATTGATTATTCTTATCAGCTCTTTTTCATTACTTTACCCGTCCAGACATAGGGAAGCTATATCGCTCAGAGGTCCTGTTTTCCACAGATCTCACGGACACAATCTCGTCAGGCCCGGTCATCAGTCAGAGGTAAATTATGGTTACGTATCTGAGATTTGCCGTAAATTCACACGTACACAATCAGAGACATCGAATAACCCTCATGGGGCACCCTCAGAACTCGAGTTCAATCGTTTACTTCAGTAAAGGGTTTTGGCCACTATCAGATATGTTAGCAGATCAATATACTACACTCGTAATAGCTTTGGGTTGGCCAAATCTTTGTTTAAAGTAACATTAATCAAAAGTCAGAGGTGTGGACGTACCCGAATTCAATCTGATCAGACGGCGTTCACCGTCATTGAACGGAATTAACCCGTCCCTACACCCAAGCACACTTAAAAGATGCCGGATATTAGCCGTCGCTAAAACTGACGCAGGCTTGCGGAAATATACGAATCCACTAATCTAGTAGAGAGAAAGCAATCTTCAGAGGCATTTAGAATAGAATCAAACGTTACAATTTATTGACCAGGTAATCAAAACAATAATTCAGAGCTCCAATGTTACAAGAATAGAATCAACGGTTAACCATAACATAACAATAATTCAGGAATTGAAGAACTTGTAGAAATTACTACCTGGCAATGAAAAACTACACACAAGTGACATGTGCGGGCAATCAGTTTACTGACTCCCAGATGTTTGTGTCCCTTTTCCTTATATACCCAGATAATTCAATAGACCCACCCAGGTGGGTACCCAGGTGGTATCTTGTCATTATAATAAGTCTTTAGAATTGGCCACCAAAGGCTTCTGGAGATCCTGTGGCCAGGATTACTTATTTACATACAGGAGGTGTTTTGAGTAGGAAATCAGGGGGAGGGCACGTCCCCCTGCTGTACACTATTCTTCTCAGATTTTAGAACTTCTTTTAGCTTTTCATTATGATTGGGATGATGAGACCATTTTACCAGGCGCACTGAGACATTTCAAAAGATATCAAACATGTATGGTTACTTATTTGTACATATTACATTGCATGGATTTTTCAGTGAATTCTCAGTGGTGAGGGGAGGGGGAAATGATGAGACCGTCAGTACAGGGTGTGGATCCCCCAGTGTGCTGCACCCCTGGATGTTACTGTTACATATGCAAGAGACAGCTTTGTGGATTCCCCCAGTGTGCTGCGTCCTGGATGACATATGCAAGAGACAGCTTTTGTGGATTCCCAGGGGGGCCTTTTGTCCTCTAGAGGGGGGGCCCAGACACATTGGCACAGACACATTGGCACCAGTCTTACAGTAATAATGTGAAGGTGCAACAGATTATAAATTAACAGAAGATTGGTTGAGCAGCAGATAGTTGTGCAAAGGTGCAACAGATTATGCATATGCAGTGTCGTGGATGTGCATTGTATGGTGTCCAGAGATAGCAGATAAGTTGTGTTAGTGCAGTGTGTGCGTGTAGTCCGGTAGAACTGTGTTAAAGTGCAGTGCATGGCATGTTGTGTGAGTGGGAGTGTGATGTAGGGTGGGTCATTTCTGACTGTTCATTAGCCTGATAGCCTGAGGTAAAAAGCTATCCCTCAGTCGGCTAGTGCGGGATCGGATGCTGCAGAAACGTCGCCCTGAGGGCATCAGAGAGAGCAGTCTGTGGGACGGGTGGCTGGAGTCTTTGATAATCCTCCGGGCTTTCCTTGTACACCGCCTGGTGTAGATGTCCTGGAGGGAGGGAAGCTCACCTCCAACAATGTGGCGGGCAGTTCGCACGACCCTTTGCAGAGCCCTGCGGTTGCCAGAGGTGCTGTTTCCAAACCAGGCGGTGATACAGCCGGTCAGGATGCTCTCCACAGTGCAGGTGTAGAAGGACATGAGGATGCTGGGGCTCGTTCCAAACTTCCTCAGCCGTCTCAGGAAGAAGAGACGCTGATGTGCCTTCTTCAGCACTGCATCTGTGTGAGCAGACCATGTGAGATCCTCGGTGATGTGAACGCCGAGGAACTTAAAGCTGCTCACCCGCTCCACAGGTGTCTTGTCGATGGTGATGGGTGTGTGTTCTCTGCTCTGTCTCCTGTAATCCACCACCAGCTCCTTGGTCTTGTCGATGTTGAGTGAGAGGTGGTTCTCCTGACACCATTTAGTCAGGGTACTCACCTCCTCTCTGTAGGCCGTCTCATCGTTGTCGGTGATCAGGCCTATCACCGTTGTGTCATCAGCAAATTTGACGATGACATTGGAGCTGTGTGTAGCTGTACAGTCATGTGTGTACAGGGAGTATAGGAGTGGGCTGAGGACGCAGCCCTGCGGTGCACCAGTGTTGAGGATCAGGGGAGATGATGTGTTGTTGCCCATTCTGACCACCTGACTTCTGCCTGTCAGGAAGTCCAGGATCCAGCTGCACAGAGATCTGTTCAGTCCTAGAGTCTGGAGCTTCGCAACCAGTGTGGCAGGCACTATGGTGTTAAATGCAAAACTATAATCCACAAACAGCATCCTCACATAGGTGTTCTTATTTTCCAGGTGGGAGAGAGCAGTGTGTAGGGTGAAGGCAATAGCATCGTCTGTGGAACGGTTACTGCGGTATGCAAATTGTAGTGGGTCCAGTGAAGCAGGCAGCACAGAGCAGATGTGTTCTCTGACGAGCTTCTCAAAACACTTGCTGAAGATGGGGGTCAGAGCAACGGGCCTCCAGTCGTTCAAGCATGTGATTTTATTTTTCTTAGGTATGGGCACAATGGTGGATTTTTTGAAGCATGCGGGAACCACAGACAGAGAGAGGGACAGATTGAAAATATCCGTAAAAACCCCGGCTAGCTGGAAAGCGCATGCTTTGAGCACACGGCCTGGTATACCATCCGGGCCCACGGCTTTACGGATGTTCACCCGTTTGAAGGATCGGGTTACATTCGCGACAGAAAGCGTGAGTGGACTGACCTCTTCTGCAGCAGTCGTGTGAGCGCTCTCTGTGTGAGCGGTGTTATCAGCCTCGAAACGAGCATAAAAGGTGTTGAGCTCGTCCGGTAGAGAGGCGGCAATGTTCACAGTAGCTGGTTTATTCCCTTTAAAGCCTGTGATGTTGTTGATGCCCTGCCACATGCTTCTTGGATTATTGTTGTTGAAATGTTCTTCAACTTTGTTTTTATATGTTCGTTTGGCTGCTTTGATGGATCTCCTGAGATCGTAACTGACTTGTTTCCGATCGTCAGTGTTTCCGGATTTAAAGGCAGATGTCCGCGCTGCCAAGGCTGATCGAACATCGCTGTTAATCCACGGTTTTTGGTTGGGGTGGATACGGATTGATTTTGTCGGTACAACGTCCTCTATACACTCCCTGATGAAACACGTGACCGTATCTGAATACGCCTCTATGTCGTCATCAGACGCTGCCCGGAACATGTCCCAGTCCACGTGATCAAAGCAGTCCTGTAGTATAGCGCCCGATTGGTCCGACCAGCATTGGACTGTCCTGAGGGCGGGTGCTTCACGTTTCAGTTTCTGCCTATAAGCAGGCAGGAGCAGAACGGAAGAGTGATCCGATTTGCCGAAAGGTGGGCGGGGGAGGGATTTGTATGCGTCCCGGAAAGAAGTGTAACAATGGTCGAGTATACGATCTCCATGCGTGTTGATGGTGACGTGTTGGAAGTATTTTGGAGCTATTGTTCTGAAGTTGGCTTTATTAAAGTCCCCCGTGATAAAAGCTGCGTCTGGGTGCGTGGTTTCCTGCTCACTTATATTCCTGTACAGTTCCCTGAGTGCCAGAATGTGGGATATAAACAGCCGTGATTATGATCGCTGTAAATTCCCTCGGTAGCCAGAATGGTCGACACAGAAGCGTATGAAATTCCAGATCAGGGGAGCAGAAGGATTTAATAAAGTGTATGTTCCTTTCATCACACCACAAGTTGTTAATATAGAAACAAACACCCCCGCCTCTGCTTTTCCCTGTGAGCTCTTTCGTCCTATCCGAGCGGTGCACGGAGAAGCCCGTGAGCTCGATGGCTGAGTCTGGAACCATAGCAGACATCCAGGTTTCTGTGAGGCAAATAACGCAGCAGTCCCTTGTTTCTCGTTGGTATGAGATGCGCGCCCGCAGTTCACAGAGTTTGTTATCCAGTGACTGAACGTTGGCCAGTAAAATGGTTGGAAGAGGATGTCGGAAAGCACAGCGTCTCAGTCTGACGAGAACGCCAGCTCTTTTTCGGCATCGGCGGCGTTTCCTCGATTGCGCGACCCAGACAAAGAGCTCTGATGCGGTGTCTGTGAACAATCCACCGGCATTCAAAAACTCAAAGTCCGGTTTGCGTTGCATGACAGAGGAACCAATGTTCAAAAGCGTGTCTCTATCGTAGACAGTTATACTAACAACATCTAACACGTAAAACAACAAAAAAACAAATAAAACATACGAAAAACTGCAAAGTTTTCCCGGAGCACGCAACACGGCTGCCATCCTCGGCGCCATCTTGACTCATAACAGTGACATAATTTATGAACTTGGCAATTAAGGAGTAAAAATCCTGGATTTTTGTAATTTGTTTTTTAGTTTTGATCAGGACTGAGGTTGATTAATAGATTTATGCAAAAAAAAATGGTACACAAATATTTTATCAGATACATTTTTACAGCAGTTAATTTAGTGGATGTTTTCATCCCGAACACAACGAAAGGGTAGTGAATTTGAACAGTGCACAAGGGTTAAAAAAACAGTCCATCGCAGACCTCTATAGGCATGTAACATGACCATAAGACACAAAACACCTGGGGCCTGTAGAATTAATCTGGTTTAGCTGGTTAGCCAGGTAAGTTTCAGTTTAGATTGTGCCAACTCTGGGTTGACTCTCTCACTCGGTCCTGTAGGGCCAATGTCTTGCAGAGTTTAGCTCCAAATTGCCTCACCTGCCTTGAAATTTTAAGTATACCAAGCTAGACCTTGATTAGCTGGTTCAGGTGTGTTTGATTCGGGTTGGAGCTAAACTCTGCAGGATACCGGCCCTCCAGGAACAAGTTTAGTGACCCCTGCTCTAACCATTAGGCCACGACTGCCCTTGACAGTGAACAGCCAATCACACGCCTTGAAACTGTGATTCACTTCATCTGAGAGAGTCTGTGCAATTCACTACCAAAGATTAAAATATTTAAATATTTAAAATATGAAGAATTAAAGCACATTCATAAGATGAAACGATCTATCCATGAAAGAGGCCATCTTGAAGAAAACATCTTGCCATATCAATGCAAGTAAAAGTTTTGACGGTAGTTTATATAGTTGATAATATGTATAGGTATAAAAAACAAAAATCTAAGCTTGTGTAATCATGTTTTAAACATGTATTGCATATTATTGTATTTATTAATTTAATATAAATGCTTTATTATTAAACTAAAATGGTTTGTGTAATGGTTTAAACATATAATTATTATTATTTAAATAAACTGAAAAAAAGTATACTACATTTTTTAAGGTAAGTGGTCGCAAACCATTTATTTTAGCTAAATTTAATAAAAAAAATATATATGTTGAAAGTTAGTCTTCTAAATGTGTTAATTTTTTAACTTAACTTAACTTGTTTTGTTTTTTTAAATTCAATTAATATATTTTTTTCAGTGATATAATAAGTTATAATATATAAACATCTCTAAATGTCAAACAATTTTATCTTTATAAATGTTTTGCTATTTAGTGCCTTTTAATTTGGAGCAAGAGAAACTGAGAGAGTGTTTTGTGTCAGAGATGTGTCACTTTGCTTGAAGCTTCATGCTACAGACCCCAGGTGTGAGCGAATCACTTCTGACACATATAACACTGATAACAGCAGTCATTGAGAGAGAATACCGCCCTCTACTGGACACTTTTGGACACTTCTGGACACTCAGAGAAAGTGAAAGTGAAACTTAATCTGCAACAATATGGACGCCTGAAATGACCAAACTCTATAAACAACAAACTATTTAGTTGTTTAAAGTCCCTTTGTGAACACATCTGATACTCACAGGTAAGAGATAGAAGTATAAGATAGATAGTCCTGAACATGTTTCTGATGGCAGTGGTCTGGTTTAGTTTGGTTTATGATAGCGTGTCGAATACTCGGCTGCTTTAGGTGTTTACTGCTCTGAAATGGTCTTTAGCAAATGGTCTTCAGACCGCGTATGAAGTTAAAAGTATGCCATTTGATTTATTAAAGTTGGGTGTTTCTGTAATTTTGTCACAAGACATAAAGACAAACAGGAAAGAAACATGAAGTAAATGAGCTGCAGACAAACTGAACACAAACCTGCTTCACTGCAGCTGAAAATCACTTTAACATTAAACAACATGAGAATGACTTATGTTCATATAATATAGTTTGTGGAAAGATTCATCTAATTTTCGATAAGGAGATATGTATGTTTATTGGAAAATACATGACTTGATCTTTGTACTGTATTTAATCTAAACAGCAGGTCAGAGTTCAGATTGTTTAGTGAGTTTACGAGTCACTCACTTTGTTTTAAATGAATGATTGTGTTTCCATCACTATCAGTCCTCACACTTTAACCAATTTAATATAAATATTAATTTAGCTGTCATGGTCCTATTTAGTCAAGTCTAAAAAATAAAAACTATATATTTATTCTTTAAAAGGCTTTAAGAGGGAAAGAACAATGGCAGAATCGTCACAAACAGCAAGAAAAACCAGGAGAGGGAGTATCAGCAGATTACCTCCATGTAAGTCAATAACCAAGAAGAACACTTTGACTACTTTTCTTTTATAATATTGAATATGTACAGTTCAGGAATGTAAATCAGATCAAATGATTTCAGCTTAACAAGAATTATTGTACATGTATTTATTTATTTATTTTGGTAAGTGGTTTTGTAATGATCTTTACATTTGGGTTCTGATCAGCTTGGGTTCATTTTACAATAATGACCAGCTGACTGCATTTGATCTCTTTATATTTGAATTTCTTAAAAGTCGACACTCTTTGTCTCTAAACACTCATAACATTCAACCAGCTTCATGAGGTGCATCATGGGATTCTTTATAAACAGTATTGAAGGAGTTCACACTAATCCTAATTAATGTCTCTTTCCAGTCATGGCATCCTCCATTAGTTCACTGACTGAGGAGATTCAGTGCTCTATATGTCTGGAGGTGTTCACTGATCCAGTCTCGACTCCATGTGGACACAACTTCTGCAAGACCTGTCTGAATAAGTGCTGGGACAACAGCCAGACCTGCAGCTGTCCATACTGTAAAGAAACATTCAAGCACAGACCTGATCTCAAGATTAATACCACACTCAGAGAACTCGTAGATCACTATAAAGAGAAAAGTCCTGAGAAAACAGCTGAAGTTCTGTGTGACATCTGTGAGGAAAGAAAGCTGAAAGCCCTGAAGTCGTGTCTGGTGTGTCAGAGCTCTTACTGTGAAACTCATCTGGAGAGTCATTTGAGAGTGGCAGGTTTGAAGAAACACAAACTGATGGATCCTGTGAGTAATCTGGAGGACTATATATGTCAGAAACATGAGAGACCCCTGGATCTGTTCTGTAGAGATGATCAGACATGTGTGTGTTCGTTCTGTACTGCGACAGACCACAAGAACCACAACACTGTTCCTATAGAAGAGGAGAGTCAAGAGAAGAAGGTAGAAGTTACTAACAAAACTGATTTTATAAAAGCTTATAAGCATGAATATCATAAATCTCTGTTATGATAAATGTGTCTGTGTTGTTCTCTCTATAGACTGAACTGATGAAGACACAGAAAGACGTGCAGCAGACGATCCAGAACAGAATCAAGAAGATTCAAGACATAAAACACTCAGCAGAAGTCAGAAAAGTGAGTTAATTTAATTAAAGTTAAATATGTTATACATCATTTAGTTGCATCTCTTCAAGAAAGAATAGCTTCCCTGCTGTATGCAGTACTAGCAGTAACTAACATGTAGCAAGATCATTGCTTTAGTGATTCTGATCTTTGAGCAGCAAACACTATAATAAATGATAACTAAACTAAGCAAAACATACACAATGAAGTAGTAGAGTAAGAAAAGCGAGAGAACAAAAAACTAAGAATTAAAATCAGTGAACCATTAGATAAAAATCACCTTAATAAAAGGGGTCAAAACTCAGAAACACATTTAAATAGTAGATAAATGGATACTTGCGCTGGCTTTGTTGCTGAACAAGAGTCCAGATGCGTGTAGAGAATGAAGATGTTTGATCGGTTTGTTAGGAATGAGCTGGAAATTCTCGTCAGGTTCTTCCAAAGATCCACAGATCCAAGGTTCATGGAGAATTGACAAAGTTACATGAAGATAAAACTGCTGGAAAATCAGATTCAATAGGGATGAATCTTAGGGGATCATGAGGATGATTTTGAGTCATGCCAGGGTTGACTCGTTAGCATCAGTAAGGATAGCAGAGGGGATAACTATCTTTGAGCAAGAAGTTGAAAAGAAGACATGCCGGCTTCAGGCTTGTTTCATTGTAAAGAGGAAGAGGGAAAGTTTACTATGCAAAAGTGTCCATCAGCTCAGAATATCTGAAAATAGCCAGATTGTGTTTAGGTTGAATGTCCGTTCCATATGCTCTTGAAAATAATTAAAAAATGTTTGAAGAAGGATCACACAAAATTGGGCAAAATCAAATTAAATGTGACAACAACAAATTATATATGCCAACATCTGCCATCCAGCACCTGTCACATTGAGGTGATACGGAGGGAAATGTTTTGTATAGTCTAGTTCTGGAGTATAGTAAAGATGCTGTACAGTATATCTTGAATCAGTATCAGTTTATATCTAGTATTAATTGAGCAGCTCTTTATTCTTATCAAGCCTTCTGTCCAGACCTCATCAGTGATTGCCTGAAGACAGTAAAGTAATAGTAAAGTAAGTAAGGTGACCTTATAGTACAGTAATATCACAACTCTCCTCAACTAAACACACGATTTGAGAATCAATCAGTGAAACAGTGCAGGATGAAGTTTAGTCTTCTGTTGAGGTATTTTAAATCCCCTTAAAAACACTGATGTATGAGCAATAATAACACTGATTCTACAGGGATTTTATACTGAACTGCTGGAGATGATGGAGGAGCAGCAGAAAGCAGCAGAGAAACAGGAGCAAGAGCTGATTGAAGAGCTGGAGCAGGAGATCACTGAGCTAAAGATGAGAAACACTGAGCTGGAGCAGCTCTCACACACTGAAGATCACCTCCACCTCCTACAGGTCAGTCAACATGATCTCTCTGATCAATGATAATGCAGTATATGACACCATAACACTCCCCATGCTGAAGGATTTCTCCTCTCTCCTGCTGTAGATTCACTCGTCCCTGTGCAGCCCTAGAAACACCAGGAACTGTCCTGAGATCAGTATGAAGACTGATGAGAGTCTGGAGACTCTGAGGAGAGCTCTGACTCAACTGAAGGACACTATAGACGACAAACTCACACAAACTGGTACATCAATACATACACTGATCAGATAGAAACATCATGATTTATTTATTTATTTAAATATACGGTAGAGTGGGAAAAACACCCCCCCCCCCCTCCCCTCTTAAAGACTGTGTAATTGTTTTCTGTGAAACAAAAGTTAAATGTGTTCAGAAAAGTTATCATAATTTTAGTGATAGACAATAACAAAAATTATAAACAACGTATGAAAAATTAAATTTGTACTAACCTACTGTATGGAGCAAAACACCCCCATGGGTGGGGTACAATGCCCCCCCCCCCCAGTCTGACAGAGCAATTTACATTTTTTTTAGACAGAGTTTTTGCTCAAAATTAAAAATAATTCTGATGTTATATTATATTATTAAATAAAATATAATAACTATTAAAATAAATAAATATTCTAATAGCCTATTTGAAACATTTTGTTAGTGGATGTTAACTGGTTAGCTAACTAGCTACCTGATGCTAACTTGAGGTAATGTTTTAATATAAAATCCAAATACTTTTATTCAATCTACATTTGATGGAAAAACAAAGGATTTGATTTTCAGAACAGAATAATTACAGTAACGTTAATTGCTCATTGACAAAAAAATGATGTCATTCTGAAAATATAATTATATTTGTATTAAATAACACATACTCTCTATCTACAGGCTCTACTGTTCTCATATCATATATAACTGTGATGTTCTAGAAAACAACACGCTTTAAAACACTTTCTTGCTGTTTATAATCAGATAATTTACTGTGAAATCTGTTTTCTCTTCGATACATCACAGTGTGCAGCGGTGGTCAGTAACGTTACTGTACTTAAGTACATTTATCAAGTATCTGTACTTTACTGGAGTAGTTTTATTTTGAGTAACTTTTACTTTTACTTCACTACATTTCATAAAACATATCGTTACTCCTTATAATACATCACGTGCTCCGAGACGCAGAAGCGGTGTCTGATTCATGAACAAACTGATTATTTTCAATGAATCTGTTCAATCGCTTCACAAATCACAGCAAAAGATTAATTCACGAATCTGAATGATCGATTACAGCTGTTCTCGAGTCGAGTCACTGATTCAAATGAACCGTTTAGAGCGAGTCTCCAGTGAACTGAACTCACAAGAAAGAAGCGGGAGATCTCGTGATGCTGCGAAAGTAAATTACTAATGTCGAATTTTAGGATTAATTATTGAAACTGAAAATAATATTTAGCTCAAAACTGTCAGTTGTTTGTGAACTAAATCTGCTGTAAAGGGTGATCTATTTAAGCCCACTGAAATGATTTAATGCAGACAGATCAATGTCTTTAGGTCAAAAAAGGAACATTAAAATAACACAGATTAAATAACATAACTCATGCACGTTCATATTCCCCGCTGCTGTAACATTAGCAGTTTTATTAAAATGCTATGCATTAGTCTGTTTTTATATTGTTTATCAACACTATCATCTTTTATATTGTTTAGATCAACTAGCTGAGTAGACAGATATGAATGTTTATTCATAACCATGCTGAAAATAAGTCAATATTGTTAGCTAATGCTAACAAGCTTGCTGGTGCTAAGCACTGTTCCCTCTAAGCTGCGCGCACGCAAAGATGAGTTTGAAAAGCCATTTGATTGTGTTCTAGTAAGAATTGAAAGAAAGAAAATAATTGCGATGCTCGGGTAAACCGCTCTAGAGCTGGTGCCGCTATAGAGTTAGAACCGGTGAATGCGGTTTACAGGTTTCATAGAAAGAGAAAGAATGATGTGCGCCAAACGAGTCGCTGTAAACCGAATACGTCAATGATTGAGGACGAAATAACTCCAATCGAGAGCCAACGCAAACACAGTGACATGTGAAATAAAACATCCTCATGTATTAAAGAAGAGTGGCTTGATTAAGTGCTTTAGCGGATGATGTGCACAGAACGGTGACAAAACTAAAGACATGTACAGTCACACACAGGTGTATTGTGCAAACTGTACTTAGCGATGTTTAGATAGAATTCACCTTCACTTTTTAAAATCATATTTAACTTATAGATCTCAGTTTAAATGCTTCAGTTGTCTTGATATTATATTATTATAAACCTAATCAATTGACCTTGTTTTTTAATGAAGTCACTTATGCTCATCAAGGCTGTATTTATTTGATCAAAATACAGAAAAATAAAACCAGTAATATTGTGAACTCTTAGGCGATTGCAATTTCTAATATTGGTTTTCTATTTTAAAATGTATTCCTGTAAAGCAAAGCTGTATTTTCAGCATCATTACTCCAGTCTTCAGTGTCACATGATCTTCAGAAATCTGTAACGAGGACGCTGAGGCTGAGTGAGAATCCATGTGCGGAAGTTTATTAAAGGCAGTTACCACAAACACATACGAGAAGGCAGGCAGAGGGTCAAAACCAGAGTAGCAGTCGGATCTGTCAACATACAAAGGGGATATCCAAAAGGCAAGAGTGAGTAGGCAGGCAATAGGTCTAAGCAAAAACATCAGTCCGATCAGGTAACCAAAACAAAGGAGATAATCCAGGTAATCAATAAACAGAGAGCTAGGCAGAATCATACACACTAGTCAGGAAGGGAAAATCAGGAAATAATGCTCGGTAAGGCAGGTAAACTGAAATTTAACACATCAATGCTGAATAAAAGTATTAATTAAAAAATAAGAATAATTAAGAAAGAAAAAAATGTACTGACCCCAAACTTTTGAATAGTAGTGTATATTGTAACACAAAATTTATATTTTGAATAAACACTGTTCTTTTTAACTTTTTATTTCTCAAATAATCCTGGAAAATATCACAGGTCCCAAAAAATATTAAGCAGCACACATTTTTCCAACATTTATGATAAATTATCATATTAGAGTGATTTCTGAAGGATCATGTGACACTGAAAATTCAGCTTTGCTTCACAGGAATACATTATATTTTAAAGTATATTAAAATAGTTTTATTTTAAATTGCAATAATATTTCACAATATCATTTTGTGAAATAATATTCAGTATTTTTTATCAAATAGATACAGTCTTGATGAGCCCAAGAAACTTTTCCCAAAAGATGCCAACCTTTTGAAGGCAGTGTGTTGTTCTGTACAAATGTTTCTCAGGTAAAATAAAATGTGCATCATTTAGTTACATCAAGGGTCAAATCAAATAGAAATAGCACATTAAAGTTAAGTTACACACTTGTGTTTGCGTGCGCTGTACAGGTCTGGTATAACGATGTTTTTGCTCAGGTCGCTGAAATGTTCGTCTAATAGAGAAAAGTTTTGCTCCACAAGAAAACAAATTAGAGCGAACACTGGAGCTAAGTTGAGGACATTTTTAGATATAAAGTCCAAATATTTGTATTATATTTAGATATTAAAATTATTGTTGATCCACCTAGATAGAGTACATCTGAGGGGAAAGAAAGGCTGTGATGTTCAGAATATGGTAACTACAGTAATTATAAAAGAGGGAAGTGATGTCGTCTGGGGGCATTTGGCCAGGAGTGCTTTTACACCACAGACAGCTTTGAGAAGAACAAATCATTATGAAAATATCATTATATTCTCCTAATCCCAGGTATTTTGAGCAGTACTTTTACTGGAGTAATATTTTATGATACGTATCTGTACTTTTATTGGAGTAATATTTTATAATACGTATCTGTACTTTTACTGGAGTAATATTTTATATTGACTTTATCTTGTGGATATTATAGAAAAACACCCACTCTACCCTAACCTTCAGATCTGATTATGTTTTATTGTCATTAGTCTCTACAGAGCTGAAGTGGATGCAGCAGTATGCAGGTACAGTGTGCTGTCTGCACTACACTAGTTTACATTCATACACTCATTACTGCACTACAATCTGATTAAACACTGGATTCAATATTAAAAACATCAGCATCACAGAATCTGTGTATTGTGAAGTTGTGATTGATATTCTGTGTTTTCTCAGTGGATGTGACTCTGGATCCTGATACAGCTCATCCTGAACTCATTCTGTCTGATGATGGAAAACAAGTGAGACACGGAGACATTACACAGAAACTCCCAGACACACCAGAGAGATTTGATTGTCCCTGTGTCTTGGGAAAGGAGGGATTCTCTTCAGGGAGATGTTATTTTGAGGTGCAGGTGAAGGGAATGACTGAATGGGCTTTAGGAGTGGCCAGAGAATCCATTAACAGAAAGGGAGCGATCGCACTGACTCCCAGTAATGGATACTGGACTGTGGGTCTGAGGAATGGAGATGAATATAAAGCCTGTGCTGGTCCTTCTGTCTCTCTGTCTCTGAGAGTGAAGCCGCAGCGGGTCGGTGTGTTTGTGGATTATGAGGAGGGTCTGGTCTCCTTTTATGATGTGGAGTCCAGCTCTCATATCTACTCTTTCACTGCTCAGTCTTTCACTGAAAAACTCTTTCCATTTTTTGGCCCATGCCCTAATGATGGAGGTAAAAACTCAAGCCCACTGATCATCACACCTGTCAATTATAATAAATGAATATATACTCCTAATATGAAACACAAGATTAAAATAATTAATGAATTATTAAAATACATGTTTATGATTAACATTTTGAAAACATTTTGTGCTGCTATTTTTTATTATTTGCTTTTAATTGTTTAAATCTATATGCTATAATTGCATTTTATCATGTTCTGTGGACTGTATCATAACTGTATGATTACTATATTCATATACAACGGTGTGTACATAGTACTTCAAGATAAAATAGCATGATATTATGTTCATATTAGTGTCCAGAAGACATGATCTCACCACAGTACCCCGTCACATGTTAACACAATGACAAAACGAGGAAAGTTTTACTATAAAAATAGAACAGAATTACTTAGAAGTGAATTAAGTTCTATTCATAAATGTGTTTAAAGAGAAAGTATGTCTGTAACAGAGATGGTGTAATACGACTAGCATGCTAAATTCAATATCAGCATGAAATATCAATAGAAATGTACATTTCCTGAAGAAAATGTGAGTGGTGCTTGCAGTGGCAAAACTCGCACACTGTAGACGTGTCTTCATTGCTAAATGGGTGCCATGACTTATTCATGTTTTTGTAAAATTGCTAGGGCATTGTAAATGATTGCTAGGGTGTGCCTATACAATTAATGGGGTCATATTTAAATACTGTTGCTAGTCTGAATAAAGAGTCCAAATTTAAGCTAAAATGCTTCTATTTTCAGTGATTTTCATTTAGCTTAAATAAATAAATAGATTTTACAAAAACATACAAATTTAGATATCCAGATATTTCTCCTGGTTTACAAGAATGCAAAGGTAACTATGGTAACCAAGATTTGTTTTGCCTTGAAAAGTGCATTGTTATTTTTGTTGCTTAGCAATGTTCCATAATGGTTTACTAGACAGGAAAAAAGCCTCTCATATATTTCTGCTTCATTACGGATTGAGGAGTAACTGGGATCATGATACGAGGTAAGTTGTTGTCTTGAACATCACATATTTGTCGGCCACAGCTTTGTGAAGTGGGCTGAGAGGAGAGCTGAGGGCGCCTGGGAGCCGAAACCTGGGTCTGCAGAGCACCAGAGTGCAGTGGGTTGGGAAAGGAGGGATGAGATGGACCAAGCTTCTGCCTGCCGTCCTCTCATCAGGACTGAGACCTGACGTCCTGCTGATTCATGCTGGGGGAAACGACCTAGGCCTACTGAGGAGTCTGGGTCTACTGAGCTCCATGAAGGAGGATGTTTAAATCACCAATGGCACAGTGATTTTTTCTGGCTTCACTGAGAGGTGTGTGTGGCGGCGGGCAGAAGGAAGATGAACAAAGCCAGGAAGTTCATCAACAGCGCCATGGCACAATACATGTGTTTATAGACAATAAAGAGATAACACAGAAGAGAAGTGAACTGTTCAGGAGGGATGGGGTTCATTTGTCTGACAAGGGAAATTATATTTTTTTGAAAAACCTTGCAAGTGCCATTAGTAACTAAATGCATAAAAAAACAACTCTATATCTACAAAACGTGTTTGTCATTCTTTCACAGTGAGGTACATTATACGGTTAAGTAAATGTGCATTAACTTAAATTAATTAAACAAACAAACAACAACAAAAACATACAAACACTGCAAAATTAAATTCCAGGACTTTTTAAGCACTATTTTTATTTTGTTTATTCTATTTTTTTTTTTTGGTTTTCAAGGACTAAAATATCAATTATCAAATAATATTATTATTATCTCTTAAATTCTAATTAATAAAATAATAATACAAAATGTTACAAATAATGTACAGCACAAGCAAAGCATGCAACTTTAACATTTAAAACAATACCAGGGCAGTTATCGCTTTCCATATTCAAACTGATTTTATTTTATGAATATATGATTGACCTGAAGAATAAAAACTATACCAAACACTTGGACAATTATGAGCTACGTTTATTATTTTATTATTATGTATTATAATAAATATATGCAGAGAGAGCCAATGTTTCATTTTACAGGGAGATTCAATGACGTTTAAATCAATTTAATTTTTATTTTTAGACCTAAGTAAACTCACAGACTTTTATTTTGAAATCACGATACATCTATAGAGATATGTAGTTGGCATAGATGATTTACGTTACAAATCTAGTGGGGTCACACACAAACACACACGCGCGCACACGCACACACACACACGCACGCACGCACGCACGCACACACACACACACACACACACACACACACACACACACGAGCACACACGCACACGCGCACACGCACACACAGACACACACGCACACGCACACACACACACACACACACACCAGATTTGTGGACCGAGCTGCTGAAATGAAGACACGCTTGTAAATGCAGTGCAACACAAAGCGCGTCAAAATGTATGTGCGTTCCCAAATGAAACCCAAACAAACAGCACATGCAATAAAAGAGCAAACAATGTAAAGCAATCACTATCAAAGGTTTTACCACAAACTCATTCGATATCGCGAGACCGCTTTTCACCTCAAGGAGTAATATCGCGAGATCTCGTGCGCTCCCAAAAGCCAAGTGAAATGGCAATTTATTTAACACGCGCTGGATTTCTTTTATCTTAAATAAATAAATATATATTTTTTTTACTAAAAGATTTGGGGTGTTTTTTATGTAAAAATGATTTAGATATCCAGATAGTTCTCCTCATTTTGTCCACAGTAATGCAAAGGTATCTATGGCAACCAAGATTTGTTTTGCTTTGACAAGTGCATTGTTTTGTAGCTAAGCAACGTTCTGTAACGCTTTACCAGACAGTAACATACATTTTTGCTTCATTACTGATTTTCATTTATCATAAATAAATAGTTTTAACACAACATATTTTAGAGAAAGTAGTATTAATTGTGATGTTGACAGAGGAGAGCCGAGGTCACCTGTGAGCCAAACCTGCAGTGGATCTTCTGACCTCCATGAAGGAGGACCTTTCTGCTCTCCAGAAACTTACAGTGCTATTAGTAAACTATGTGACGTTATAGCGACTCAATTAGTTTGTCATTTATCTGTCAGGTGCATATATGGATAGATAAATGTGCACAGCAAAACAAAGTGTGATCAATAACAGTAACGTTATTACGTCTTTCTAATGATAACTTACTCATCTAGATCAAGTAAGAGCGTGATCTTAGCAGGTTTAGAGGTTAAACAAAGTTTGCTTATTGGATTTGCAGACACACTGTGGTCTTGAATTAAATGAATAGTAAATAAACTTCTGATTTGTAGAATTATGATATAAACAACAAATACATATTTACACACAATGTAGTCTTCATATATACAAACCTTATTTAAAAGCAGGTTTTACCATCTTATTGTACCATCTGTGAATATACCATTCAATAAAGACACACATTCTGGATTTGCCAATTCAATGTTTATTAAAAAGATTAAGAAAAGCACCTGTTGTGCCAAATCTCGCCGCACCAATCCAGATCCCAGCACGCAGATCATATAGCGTTTAATTGACTACCAGTAAATATTATGTTTTGTAATGTCATTAAAAAAACAATAATATATTTATTGTATTACCACTATTACAATTAAGGCAGAAATATTCCTGTTGCAATAAGACAACTGTACTGTAAAATAAAATATGGTCTTTTTAATTTTCACAATACTAATATTATATTATAAATTATTAATTTTCAAATCCCCCTTATATTAAATATTTTAACTTTTTGTAGTTTGACACTGAAAACATCAGATTATAAGATGGACAAACTTCACTCTGAAAAACTCAATACATCAGAAATATATATAGAAATAAAATATATATTTACTATAATATACATGATGATGCATTTATGCATATAAATATAGATTTTTAGATAGATACATATTATATTTTTAGATACATATGTTATGGCTTAGTGACAATCAAAAAGTATGATTTAATTTAGTTCTTGAATGAATTGTGTGTCAAACACTACTTTATTTAGACCGAGGCAGAAGTGAATTCAGAGTTGAGAGAGAACGAGGCAGAAAGTTTCAACGAGGCTTCAGAGGGAAGGACAGATTATTTACTGCATTACATACAGATATTTCTTATACCTTTTAACATAGACTAATCAGACTAATTTGTACTTTTTATACTTCAGTTTTAAGTAGCTTTATATATGTAGATATGTTAGCTTTAATACTGTGTCAAAAATCTACTACTTTTAAACAAAGCAGCCAGAAACATCTCTTGAATGTTTTCATTTAATTCCATGCATTCCTGATACAATTTGGTGAGCTTTGTCAGCACTTCTTGTTCTACTTTTTCCACTTTTGCATCATTTTCTTTGAGTTTGTCAATCTCGTTCATGTGAATGGTTATTTTTGATTTTCTCAAATGAATGAGTCTGTTCAGACGCTCCAGCGCTTTATGCGTGTACTTGACCGTCCTCTTGTGGCCAGCCTTATCTGAGTCAGCCGTTTCATCTGCGTCATCCATGTTTCAATAATAATTCCCGAATAATAACTTGCTAAACTCAACGGTAAAAGTACCCTTTAGGTTGTAAAAAAAACTGTTTCAAACTACAAAAACAAAGTTAAATGTCTTTAAATGTCCACAATCACAAGAAATCCGTGCTCGATTCTGATTTACTTTCACCCGTCATCACTCCGTTCGCTCCGTTCATCACGGTATGTCCATAATCCTTGTACATCCTTTTCGATAACAACTGCAGCATCGCTCTTGATAATCCAATTTCCTCTTCGCGTAGTTCCAATGTGAAGAAGTCTTTTGGCTAAAATGTAATGGCGATCTGTCTTTCTGTTCTCTGCCATTTCAACAGGGACTGGCACAAAGGATTTGACGCGTAAAACCACAAACTTACAGTGTAACAGTTTACTTTTCGTTTGTCAGGACACAACAAAACTCAAAAATCAAACTTAAGAACTATTTACACTATTTCAAGCTTCAAATTAAACATGGTTTCAAAGAACGATCAAAAGACTGTCCAGCACCAAGCCCTTCCTTCTTCTTCCACCTCAAAACTATCACATCAACGCCTACGTATTGACCTAAGAACCTTCTCATACACAATATATATATCACAAAATATACAACTGAATATCAAAAAACAATCACTCTCAAAATAAATAATACAACAATAACATAGACAAATATTATAATGTTCTTAATGTTCTTTATGGCTCTAACAAGTACATTTAGTCACTTTGCAGACGCTTTTATCCAAAGCGACTTAGAATAGTAAAGACTTATATTGTTAGAAAATATTCATATTTTTAATTAATGCTGTTCTTTTTATTAGCCTAATCTGTCACGGGTGAGATGAGGTCGAGGACTCAAGTGCAGAGGAATCAGGTATTTAATAAAAATGAAACAAAAATTAAAAAAAACACCCCGAGGGGGAACAAACAAGCCGGTAGGCAGAAGACTGGTGCACAGTCAAACATGTCACACTCTATAACTCTATCACACGAAAGACAACGGATCAGCACAGGACTGCAGACACCAGGAGGATAAATAGAGAGACAAACGAGGGGAACGAGGGAGACACAGCTGGAGCCACTGAAACAATGATTGGGTAACAAGATGGGAGGAGACAGACAATAGACATGGGAGCACATGGCACCAACAACAAACAACAAGCCATGTGCTCAACACACAGACATCTGGGGGGTATTGCACAAAAGTAGAATTAAGAAAGCCAGGATAACAGAACAGTCGCGGCTTGACCTAGTTTAATCAGTGCATCCTGGCTTAATCCGTTGCACGTTTGCTGAGCCAGGATGAGAACGCGCGGATATGTCAAGCCAGGTGTATATAGTTTGGATAAATGCACGTTCACGGCATTCTTAAAAAGATCACGAAATCGATCACAGAATCACCGATGCAAAAATGGACAAAACCCGTGCGGCATACTTTTCGCCTAATGAGCAACAGCTTCTTATGGAAACGTATGAAGAAGTGAAACATATAATATGTAAAAAAGGCAATACAGCTGCTGTAATAAAGCAAAGAGAGAATGCCTGGCAAACAATAGCGGACCGATTGAATGCGTAAGTAGTCCAAATAACCAGTGCTCCACTGAAACCCTCATAATTACAATTCAAGGAGTTACTTGTCATTTTCAAAAATAATTGTATACTTTGCCTTAAATGTGACCAGTGGACATGCATTTAACATGAAGAATAATTGCAAACACCTACCCACTATGTGCATCTATTTAGTTTCTTTTATGTCTATAATCTGTTTAATCTTTTTACTCTTATCTATTTGTATGTAGGTTTTGTTTCTAATTGATTTGATGTAATCTATAATCAGATAATTTGCTCTATTTGTATCCATCTAATCTAGTTTATCATTTGTATCTATCTATTCCTCTTAAAGAACAAACATGTCTGGCCAAAAAAGGACTTGGCAGCAAGTCAAGATTAAATACAAGAATATTTTGCAGGCTGGTAAGTGACTTGTTTGCGGAGAACATAGGTGACATGTTTGCTGACATTTTATTGTCTGTGCTGATTTTAGCAATAAAAAAAAAAAAGTCATATATCTGGTACGGGGGGTGGCCCTCCAACCCAAGACTTCCCCACAGCAGAGGAGCTGGCCCTGGACTTAAATAAAGAGAAGCCAGTGATTGAAGGGATCCAGGGAGGGACAGCCACTGACTCTGGCCCAGCAAGGGATACTGGCCTCTTCATACACGGTACATTATTGCCATACTACTGCACATGGAAAATATTGAAATCCATATATATTTTGTTATGTGGACTGTGTGACTTTGCCTTACCTTGCAGTGGCTGGCAACACCCTTACACTTTTGGAGCCACCAGACTATGATTCGCCGGTGAGTACTCTTTATTAAATCATAGGCTTTGCATGTCCTGTCAAAAATATCAATACAAGTATTGAATATGGCAGAGGGAAGCCACATCTACAGCAGTGGAGTGCACTTCTGCCGATGATGAGACCGTGTCGCTGGACTCCAGAAGGCTCGAGGTATCATGTCAATTTTGTGGAAATAGACACATTTTTTTAAGTTCATAATAGATAAGAAGTCAGGGAAGTGGTACTAATAGAAAATATCATTTGTTACAGGATCCTGACATTGGGCAGCCTGATAAGCAGCCTGGTAACATAGTGAGTATTGCCTAAAGTAAATTTACATTATGCAAAAATTCTGCTATGCTAACTAAAAGGTGTTCACAGAATTCACAAACTGTCAGATATCTCTACACAACACATCTTAAGAGACAGATCGAGCTGACAGAAGTCAAGATTGATGTGAACAAAAGAAAGCTGCAGGACATGGACCTTGAGATGCAAATTAAACGCAAGACACTGAGGAAACTAGAACTGGAAATCCAGAAGTAAGTGACTTCAGTTCATAATGTAACCATGACTGTAACACAATGTATTAATCATCATCATTTTTTCTCTCCAAAGCTCCAAGCTGACAAGTGATAACAGCAAAATAATAAAAGAAAAATATTCCAAAACCATTGTGGTCTTGTAACTTTTTGTATGAGTCAAGTACACTTTATAGTTATTGATCCAGTGAAGTGGAACTAGAATTTGGGAAGATAACCACAGTGTGTGCTACCGATGCCAAATAAAATGCATGTACACATGAAAAAGTTATATAGCCTACATTATCCTTTATTAAGGGATGGGCTAAATCAAAACTAAATTAACTGAAATAATGTTCAATGTATTGTTCTCTAACAAGTCTACCATTTCTGTTATCTGGGAATATGGCAGCATTGTCCCAATCAACATCCAAAGCAACTCTGGGAGCCCTTTCTTTTCTTAGGCTGGCAATATTGTGCAGCACTGTGCAGGCAACAGTCACGTCACATGCTCTGTCTGGGGAGACCCTCAGGTGGTGCAGGCACTGAAACCGTGATTTCAGGAGGCCGAAGGTCATTTCAATTCGAGCCCTGGTTTTGGCATGGGCATGGTTGTAAGCTTGCTGTGCTGGGGTTTGGGGGTCTGTAAGGGGAGTCATCAGAAATGTCTCACAGGCATAGCTTTTGTCCCCCAGCAGCACACCAGAGAACTCACCTGCGAATACAAAACATAATTCTTACAAGTACTGTACTCTTGATGTTCATGGTGCTTAAAAAAAATGGGGTGGCTTACCTAGAGAGAGTCTCTGGTGAATTCTACTGGCCCGAAAGATTCTGGAGTCATGGACTGAGCCAGGCCACTTTGCCTCTAAATTTGTGATAAGGCAGTCAGCATCACAGATCATCTGTAAAAAAATATAGCCTATTAAGGTCATTTAATGCACAGAATAATTATATAGCTGACAGTAACCATAACTCATTCTTACCTGAACATTGACACTGTGGAAGGATTTCCTGTTAACATAATCTCCCTCATGTGCCCCTGAGGGGCGTTGGATACGAATATGGGTGCAATCCACTGTACCAATTACATTAGGAAAAGCTGTAACACAAAATAATGAGTGTCATACTGTGATTGTGCTAATGTAACATTTTGTAGTAATCTGTTATTATTCGTGTTACCTGCAATCTTGTAGAACTCCTCCTTGATGTGGATGAATCTTCTGTGACCAGGGAAGGTGATAAATATGTGCACAAGAGATTTCAATGCCAGACTTACATTTCTTATTGTGCGGCAAATAGTGGCTTTATTGAGGTTTTCTGCATCACCGACAGAATACAGAAACATGCCACATGCAAAGAATCGCAGTGCTA
This sequence comes from Schizopygopsis pylzovi, assembly GCA_027422435.1. Taxonomy (NCBI): domain Eukaryota; kingdom Metazoa; phylum Chordata; class Actinopteri; order Cypriniformes; family Cyprinidae; genus Schizopygopsis; species Schizopygopsis pylzovi. The sequence goes on from CM049830.1 coordinate 34,037,180, forward strand.
CGCAGACCATCTGTGGGACAGTGAGAGCATGGCTCCGTGCTGTCCTGTGCTGTATGTTTGGACCCAGCAGCCTACACAAATATCTGATGCCATCACCTGAGAATCTGTACCTCTCAGTCAGATATTCGTCTGAAAAGGCCAATGGGTCTGCCCTATCTCGGAAGACTCTTTCATGCCTGAATGCTCGTCTGAGTATTAAAACTTCCTCATCAACTACATCATCCAACAAAGGGCAAGCCATTGTGAATAGGAAACACACAAATCTTTAGTCTATATATACTACATATTGACCTCGTTACGGACTTAATTGAAACCACATTTGCAACTTCATGAGCCATTTCTTATCTCATCAACTGCAATAAAATATAATATATTGATATTTTTTCACATTCAACAGTACATTTCTACTCTATACTTGCATATATAGATATACATAGTCTATATTCTATTTCTCATATTGTATAGTATAGTTCTTTTGCACTGTGTTGGCATTCATTGTGGACAGCAAAGTAATAATTGCTCAGGAAAATCTGCTTTCCTCACTGGGTGTATGACAATAAATGCTTTAAATCTCGAATAATATATATATTCATCAAACCTCTGACAGTGAAATGAACAGCAGTTTTCAATAATAACTAAAATAACAGTACACATACTTAGATGAATGACAGTATATCTAGTATTTTAATGCAGGACCATGAAGTGACTAAAACACATTAATATCTAGTAGGATTTAGGGAGGAACTAGCCGATAAATCACTAGGATTAATCTTAGCCTGGTTGTTAGCCTGCTCCGGACCAGGCTAGCTGCAAAGTGTAAATCTCCATAGTAACTTAATGTAGATTAATTTAGCCTCCCTTCATGCAACCGAGTCAGAGCTAAATTCAGACAGGATAACTGGAAAATCCCAGCTTAATCCCTTATCTTGCTTTTGTGCAATACCCCTCTGGTGGCCAGCCCGGGCATACCTGCAGGACCGTGACATAACCCCCCCTTTAAGGAGCGGATCCCAGACGCTCCACACACATTAAAACAGAGAAATGTCTAGGAGGGGGTGGGCCAGGCCCGTGGAGTGGAATGAAGTTAAATGAGTCCAGGAGGAAGGGAGACGGTGACCTCTGGTGGTGAGAGGGAGGACGCCGGGCCTGGACTCCTGACATAATCAAAGAATCAAAGAAAAAAAAGGTTCCAAAAAATATTAAGTAGCACAAAAGTTTCAACACAGATAATAAATCATAATATTAGAATGATTTCTGAAGATCATGTGACACTGAAGACTGGAGTAATGATGCTGAAAATACAGCTTTGCTTTACAGAAATTCATTTTGAAATAGAAAACCAATATTAGAAATTGCAATCGCCTAAGAGTTCACAATATTACTGGTTTTATTTTTCTGTATTTTGATCAAATAAATACAGCCTTGATGAGCATAAGTGACTTCATTAAAAAACAAGGTCAATTGATTAGGTTTATAATAATATAATATCAAGACAACTGAAGCATTTAAACTGAGATCTATAAGTTAAATATGATTTTAAAAAGTGAAGGTGAATTCTATCTAAACATCGCTAAGTACAGTTTGCACAATACACCTGTGTGTGACTGTACATGTCTTTAGTTTTGTCTCCGTTCTGTGCACATCATCCGCTAAAGCACTTAATCAAGCCACTCTTCTTTAATACATGAGGATGTTTTATTTCACACGTCACTGTGTCTGCGTTGGCTCTCGATTGGAGTTATTTCGTCCTCAATCATTGACGTATTCGGTTTACAGCGACTCGTTTGGCGCACATCATTCTTTCTCTTTCTATGAAACCTGTAAACCGCATTCACCGGTTCTAACTCTATAGCGGCACCAGCTCTAGAGCGGTTTACCCGAGCATCGCAATTCTTTTCTTTCAATTCTTACTGTTTGTTTTGCTTTGACAAGTGCATTGTTTTGTAGCTAAGCAACGTTCTGTAACGCTTTACCAGACAGTAACATACATTTTTGCTTCATTACTGATTTTCATTTATCATAAATAAATAGTTTTAACACAACATATTTTAGAGAAAGTAGTATTAATTGTGATGTTGACAGAGGAGAGCCGAGGTCACCTGTGAGCCAAACCTGCAGTGGATCTTCTGACCTCCATGAAGGAGGACCTTTCTGCTCTCCAGAAACTTACAGTGCTATTAGTAAACTATGTGACGTTATAGCTACTCAATTAGTTTGTCATTTATCTGTCAGGTGCATTTATGGTTAGATAAATGTGCAAAGCAAAACAAAGTGTGATCAATAACAGTAACGTTATTACGGCTTTCTAATGATAACTTACTCATCTAGATCAAGTAAGAGTGTGATCTTAGCAGGTTTAGAGGTTAAACAAGTTTGCTTATTGGATTTGCAGACACACTGTGGTCTTGAATTAAATGAATAGTAAATAAACTTCTGATTTGTAGAATTATGATAAAAACAACAAATACATATTTACACACAATGTAGTCTTCATATATACAAACCTTATTTAAAAGCAGGTTTTACCATCTTATTGTACCATCTGTGAATATACCATTCAATAAAGACACACATTCAGGATTTGCCAATTCAATGTTTATTAAAAAGATTAAGAAAAGCACCTGTTGTGCCAAATCTCGCCGCACCAATCCAGATCCCAGCACGCAGATCATACAGCGTTTAATTGACTACCAGTAAATATTATGTTTTGTAATGTCATTAAAAAAACAATAATATATTTATTGTATTACCACTATTAAAATTAAGGCAGAAATATTCCTGTTGTAATAAGACAACTGTACTGTAAAATAAAATATGGTCTTTTTAATTTTCACAATACTAATATTATGTTATAAATTCTTAATTTTCAAACCCTCAGTGTTTTAATTATATTAAATATTTTAACTTTTTGTAGTTTGACACTGAAAACATCAGATTATAAGATGGACAAACTTCACCCTGAAAAACTCAATACATCAGAAATATATATATAAATAAAATATATATTTACTATAATATACATGATGATGCATTTATGCATATAAATATAGATTTGTAGATAGATACATATTATATTTTTAGATACATATGTTATGGCTTAGTGACAATCAAAAAGTATGATTTAATTTAGTTTTTGAATGAATTGTGTGTCAAACACTACTTTATTTAGACCGAGGCAGAAGTGAATTCAGAGTTGAGAGAGAACGAGGCAGAAAGTTTCAACGAGGCTTCAGAGCGAAGGACAGATTATTTACAGCATTACATACAGATATTTCTTATACCTTTTAACATAGACTAATCAGACTAATTTGTTCTTTGTATACTTCAGTTTTAAGTAGCTTTATATATTTAGATATGCTAGCTTTAATACTGTGTCAAAAAGACACTACTTTTAAACAAACCAGCCAGAAAGATTCAAGGAAATGTCACTAAATGATTATTTCATCTCGTTGTTTAATTGATTTAGGTTCTACAAACCTTGACATGTTTGTCAGTTGAGCTCAATACATAGTTTCTTTGCAATAGTTTGTTTTGAATTACTTTTTTTATTTAATTCCTGAAACGTGGACTGTATAATAGAACAGAACAGAATAAAGTAGTATGTGAATGTGCAAGTATCCATTACTGTGTGCCATGTGCTGTACATACAACAAACACAAAATACAATGTGAAATATGTAAACAATAATACCCTCATAAGAACATCTTTGCAACTTATACTCAAAAAGGTGCACATTAATAGTAAATAGTATATAAAGTAGTATGTGAATGTGCAAGTATCCATTACTAATCCAAAAACATTGCTGTTATATTCAAAAACACTTTTATACTGATCACTTTATAATGATATGTCTTTAGTATGTCTTCGCTTTCATTTATTGTATTTCATTCACTATAAACACATGAACTGTTGTCCTGAATATCTGAAAGTGTTGTTCAGCATGTAATGACACCAGAGAGAGCCGAGCGCTGCTCAAAGAGTCCAGAAGACCGAGAGAAGAAACTCTGCTGCTCTTCAGGTAACAGACACTAGGTGACGCTTCGGTAATTACAACTGAACAACACACAGATACAGAAATAGACAGAATAACAACGAAAGAGAGCTCAAAGTGGAAGAAAAGAACGCAATGTTGGGCAATCCACTGCAAAAACTATCAGTGTGACAGTAAATAATCTCACCTTTCATATCGTTTTCACAAAGACCCTGACAGCTAATTATTCAGAAAAGTGTAAAAATATTGTGTTTTGAAGTGAGACGTAGCGCTATGTAACGTATATCGGCAGGAATTCAACTGGCTCTACAGGTCACCGAAAGAATCAGCGTCTCTCTAAAACCCCTCCCCCTTCGCATCAGCGCAAAAGCGCGCGATTTCGTCCGGTCACAGAACAAAGAGAAGTGGCCACTAGAAGATTTCCAAGAGACACATTCATGTCATGATAATAATTCATCTACACAAGAAACATGTGGATATTAATTGTTGTACTCTTTCTCTCATATGCTTGTGGAATATGAATTATTTAGGAAAACGTGGGCTGATCTCTAATCGTGCTTTAACCTGGAATGTGTAGGTTGCAGTGTTTAGACTTTTATGAATGGTTGCAAAATTGTATGAATCAATAAGATAACGAATGTGGTGATATTATAAATGTGTAAACCTGGTAAGAGTTTTAATACAGGGGTAAAAACAAGTTAGTTGTCGTCACATGAAGATGCCTTGCAAAAAAAAACAGCCGGCAGGCGGGGCTCCGCCCCGTACCAACGCTCTGATTCGACAAGCCGCCCGCGGGCAGGGCCAAGTTGGACTGTTTTAAACGACGCGCGAGCGGCGCGCTCGCTCTCTTCTCTTCTGGCGCTCTGACTCTCTCGAACATGGCTTGAACATCTCTGAAACTCTGCGAAGCTGCGCCCTCCAACGCGCGCCGGTCCGCTGGACTCTCACCTTGGAAACCAACCATTTATGAAGTCTAGGACCGTGCCAATGCCGTAACACCACGGAGCAACGACTGCAGAGGAGAGCTTTCCCGGTGACGTCACGCAGCAGAGGTTTACCCGAAGGAGCACGAACCGACCACATGACACCGAAACAAAGAACTGAACTCACGCGGGAAAACGAAGCCAAAGCATCCAGCCTGCTTCAACAACAGACAGCAAGTATAACAAACAAAGCGTTTTTATCCTGACTAAACTGGTAAAATTTGATCTGAATGCAGTAACAGAGCAAAGGCATCTGTCGTGATCTTTTCCGGTTGAGTCAAGCGTTAAAATAGCTAAAAGGGCTAATTTTAACAGTTACGAGTTTACTTACCAAAATCCCTTATGTATGTGTATGTTTGTGTATTATCAGTTAATCCATTTATGTTAGAATAGCAGTATTATGAATAAACCTTGTTCCGTTTTATAAAGAATTGTCTCTGGAATGTGATTTTAAGTATTTTCATCATTATTTGCCCAAAGATAACGCAACCTAGCTCGAACATGATTAATTATCAATTTCGTTTTATTGTTACCGGGGCCACGGGCAATAGAAGCGAGATTTAATAGATATACTGATGTAGTGATCGCTGGCCGAGTACTCAAAGTATAAATCGTACGTTAAATATTAATATTACGTTGATCAAGCAACATTGAATATTTAATAACTAATTCCCGGAGCTGAAACAATAGTTCCATATTAAACTGGTTTCTTTACAGAATGGTGGAGGATGCGGGCAGTAAGGATTAAAATCTGAAAATCAAACCAGAGACAATAAATCTATTTCTCACTTTTATCCGGAAAAATTGAGTAAATACAGAGAAAAGCGGTTATTTGTGGTATTGCATTCTTGTTTGTGAAACACAGTGAGTTTGAATGAAAGAGATTGTAACTGTTAACTCGAGCTCGTTGAGAAGAAATTAAACTGCAGTAAATAATTAATATGAAGTCGCTTTAACAGCGCATGAGAGGCGAACGAGCGTGTCCCTTGTTGCCCCTCTCTTAAGGCCTTCGTGGTAATGTTGTTAGTGCGTGTTCCACTTTCAAACCCAGCCACGTTACTCCCCAGGCTGTAGGATTTTTAAAGTAGCTATTTAAGTAATTCTCAGCCATGATTTAATCTCACACGAGTGAAATTCAAACGCGTGGCGCTCAAACAAAGGAGTGACCATTCGGTTTTGAAAAGGGGGAGAAATTTTGCAATCGATTGAATTGTTGTTGTATCTGTCTAAACAGACAAATATTCGCATAATAGCCCGCCGAGGCTTTGATGATTTATAAGTAACCCGTAGATAAATTTATCTCGCCCTAAACGAGTGAGATTATATGTGCTATAAAGATTCACCTCCGAACAAGGCTTGTTGGTTGAGGCGTGAACAAGTTTACATGCAACGGGTGTGAGTCACCATAGTAACCTGTTGAGCTTAGCCAGGAAGTCTTCAGAGGCTAGATCCGGAGCAGTGTACTAGTGGAGATTTAGCCACGTGTAAGCTAATAGCACTAGCGCGATACAAGCTAACTGAAACAAAGAAGTTTTAGCAGCGTAGCAAATGCAATGCGGTTTGCCTTACGGCTAGTGATTAGCACATGGCATTTAGAGAGTTTGCATATGAGTGAATGCAGTGGGTGTGTGTGAAAAAGCCACTCACGTTTTCCCTTTCTCTCTCTCTCTCTCTCTCTCCCATTTAAAAGACTAACGTACGTTTTAAGTTGGCTGTGTTAATGTTTCCCAATCATCAGTGTTAACAATTTCACAGGTTGGTTTAATATAACAGCTGATTAAAGTCTTTTTACCTTTTGTGGGACCAGCTTAATAACTGGTGGGTTATTAGAAGATAATTTAGTATTACCTCATTATCTTGATAATATGGTGATTTGATTGCATTCAATTATAATGGCTTTTATGATTTTGAAAACACATCAATGGATAAGCGCTATTGTTAGGAATTTTTAATTATTAACTGAATGTCATAATTAATTGCAAATTTGCAATTAATTTCATTTAAATAAAATTATTTTAATTCCTGCTTCCAGCAACAACAGTATCCATTTATGAATCAAAACGCTCCTATAATGTGATCACTACTGTAAAACCTTAATTATTATCAAGAGGGCCAGAAATTTTTAATTTCGTTTACAAGTAGGATACAGATTAATTATTAATTATTATTTTTTTTGATGTTAATGACAATGAGGAATGCTTAAGTTTGGAAATTATTTTAATTACTATTATGGGAATCCAAAACTAGTGATTTAGAAGCTGTAAATTAATTTAATAATTAATTATGAATTCGAAAATTCTAATTACATTTAATAATTAATTACACTTCCTGTTAGAGCTGGGCGGTATGACCAAAAATGTATATCACGGTATTTTTCTAAATTATACCGGTTTCACGGTATATGACGGTATTAATTTTTTTCATGCATGACCGGGTGTTAACCACATTTTCTACTGACTGAGGAAAAACTGCAGTAGATTGACTTAGAATGCCATATTTTAGTGTCATGATGAGTGAATATTGTAGAAAAAGTTCACACTAAATACAGGGGTTAAAGCAAAAAAAAATATTTTGACTGAAAATATTTCCTCGGCCAAACCCCATTCCACAGCCATACGGCTACATTCACACACACAGTTTAAGAGCGGTGCTTTTCTTGTTGTAATTAGGAGCGCTTGTCCTCCTAATTTAAAACATTTAGGAGTACATTCTGATCAATAAAAAAAAATTCTGATAAAAAATTAGCCTTCCAAATACGAGGTGACGTTTGACTCCTTAAAGTGACTTACAGGGTATTTTATTTTTACTTTTGCAATGGCATAATTTTCATCTACTTCAAATTCAAAAATGTATGTTTATAAGCTTTTTAAAATTTATATTTAAAACAATATAATAAGTACAATACGACAAATAAGTTACCAATCATGAAATTAGTATTAATAAAAAAATTATTTGTATAATTTGGCACAGAAGAACACAAAAGTGGCTTGTAGGTACATTTTCAGACGTTTAATGAGGCTCAGAGGTGGTTAGGAGTGCAATTACATTCATAGATTCATGTGGACATTAATGTTTTACATATAAATTTGCTTTTAGAGATGCACAACGGCTCAGCTGTTACTTTATTTTGAACTATTTTCGTTGATGAAATAGAACAAAATCACGCAGTACTTCTTTATTGATCTTTTGTATTAAATCAATATACCACATTTGCAAACTCCCCTTATAATTAGTAAAAGCTGTCTCCTGATCGCGATCTGTGGGCGCACCGAAATTGAGAGCGCGTGAGTGAGCTCAAGAATCAAAAGCACGTGTAAATGTGATGCATTCTGTTGGAACCTGCGGGAATGAGTATAATTATTATTAATAGCCGCAATCCGGCGCCGAAATTCAAGTTCTGCTCGGTGTTCTCTGCTAAGAACCCGACTGAATGATGCGAGCTGCGTTACTATGTTGTTTGCCGAGGCGGGGATGATTTTTGGTGTTCCGCAGAACAACAACAGTGTGCTACATGATTCCTACATGTTTATTTTCTCTCAGTTTTTTTCCGTGAACGGGAATGTAAAACCCGGAGTGGATCCGGAGCGGAGTGATTACAGAACGCTTAGAGCGGAGAGAGGAACGTGCTTTAATCCACTCCAGGCTTTGATCACACCCCCCTCAGCAGACTGAATACACCTCGTCTTTCCTTCATTTAAGACCTATTCAAGCTAACATCAAGACATTTATAACACTATTTGAGAAATGTAAGCATATTTACGGTCTTAAAATTATGAAAAGTGAATTTAAGAAGGCGGGAACCCTGCAGTTGATAGGAATCCGTCGTATCGACGGAGAACTTTAGTTTGTGAGAGCCGCGGGAGCTGATGCAGCAGACGGTGTGTGTGTGTGTGTGTGTGTGTGTGAGAGAGACGCGGGAGCTGATGCAGCGGACGGGGGATATTTGTGGCGGTCGATGTGGATATTGTGCATGACTTCTTCTCTCTCATCACATACAGCTGTATCCTCGCCAAAATGCAACAGTGAAAAGAGACCCCTCTCTAACAGTGTCGCGTTTCAAACGTTATTTAAATGACACCGGTATTGCGGTATTTTAAAAATTCATATTGTAAGAAAAATAAACACCGGTATTCGGTATGAACCGGTATACCGCCCAGCACTACTTCCTGTTTACATTTTGCAACAATATTGGTTTATCAACTCAATTGCAGATTGCACATGTAATGTCTAATCCTAGGTGAGCCTATTAATTTTAATTATAACATCATACATTTTAATTAGAAACCACAAAGTCTAATTTTAATTATAATTTCAGACTTACCACAAGTCTGGCGCCCCCTGTAGGCCATACTTCATTTCCTTAGGTGATCTGATTAACTCAAATAAAATTAATAATAATTTAATTAAAATAATTTTATTAAGTTAAAATTAAATAAAGTCCTCTTTACTTAGGCCTGAGAGTAGATAGTGCTCCCCCTAGTGTTGGAGAAGTGACAGTGACACCATACAATCAAAGTCACTTCTCACCAATCTGGAGCATAAAATGCAACCTTCTAATTAGAAAACACCAAAAGGGAAATTAAGGTTTCCTCAACTTAGGTCAGTTTGTTTACCCTGTAAACAGCCAAACCAACCTAAGCATAGCGACTCAACAGCACCACCTTGTGCCAACGTATTAGTTTTAAATCTTGGGAATAAATCTTAATTTCTCTTTTCTTTTCTCCCTGTTACTAACTTCTAATTTGACTTGTTTACTTAAGACTTGGCCAGGGGAAGATCACGAATAGAGCGAAATGTCACAATTGAACAGATGTTTATGAAACTTGAGAACCACATTCAAACTGTTTATCATTTACCCTCTATTGTGAAATCCTACCCCTCCCAGTTAAAGCAGGTGCAATGAGAAGATAGACATCGGCAAAATTTTTAAACACGCGCGACACACGCTGGCCAGCGTTGCGGTGTAAAATCCTGCCATTAAGGGACAAGCACTGTCATTGCTGTTGTTTTCCTCCATCAAGGAGAAAATTGGAATAAGCAATAACAGTCTTATTACAAAAAGAGAAAATCTCGCCTACAATCCTCTGATTAGAAGCGTCCTTCTAAATCAGACTTAACAAAGCGAAAATAAGAAAATCTGCTATTAAAAGAGAGATCTGTTTAGTTTTATGGTCCTTCACCTTCGTATTTAGATTGACCTCCTTCCTAAAAGGGAAAGGAGGCTTTCTCATACAGGAAAAGGTGAAGCACAAAATTGTTATCCCTGTTTACTCATTCTGTTAGTGTGCTTTTCTTCCTCTGTTTCCCAGCTGTGCTGCCTCTCCGTGTGCTCAATTTCTACGCAGAAGCTGCAAATTACACGCACCCCACCACAGAGGACCACAGAAACAGAATCACACCCAACACTAGCATACACTACACTGTGCACATTTACACCCCTGTTGTTTTGTTTGTGTTTTTGTTTTGCTTTGTTTCCCATCCAAGGTCTGTGTCAGTTCGGTCCAAGATCCCATCACCCGCCAGAACATGTCTCACAAAACAGAACATGTCGGTCACTGGGAAGGACTGGAAATGTGGCTAAGTGTTACAACAGACAGCATCCTCCCTAAAGCTGCTGAAGCACTCCAACACCAGACACAGGACCAACTAGATGACAACATCACAAGCATCATGAGACAAGACCCAAGTCAAAACTACAATCACAAAGAATTAGCCAAGATCACCTCAAGCTTAAGTCACACACTCATCGCCACCCTCAAACTGAGCGACAAGCACGCCGCACAACGCCAGCAGGAGCTGACAAGCGCACAACGACGCATAGAGCAGCTGGAACGTGAAGCTCAGGAACGACAGGAAGGGACCGATGGGGTGGAGCAAGGCGCCGAGGGGGAGATCAACAGGCTAAAAGAGACTCTAGCAGCTACCAGCCACGAAATGCAGCAACTCAAAGAGGACTTCGCTGACCGTGTTGACAAGCTACAGCATGCAGAGAAGCTACTAGAAAAGGCAAAGACTGACTTCAGGGACAAAAACAGCAGAATCAAGGCCCTCGAAGCTCATTTGGCTGAATCAAGAAACGAGATCAGCCGCCTAACACGACAGCTCGACTACGTCACAGAGGAGTCTGAAAGTTTCCAAGAGGAACTCAAGCACGCTTACGAACTACGCCAGGAGCCGTCAAGGACAGGACGTGCACCAACCGCACCCCTGCCAAGCAGGACCAAGTCACCTGTGCCTGGACTGACACGTGAACATAAGACAGAGGGGGTGGTGTTAAAACAGTCACCAGCGCCGTCTGAAGAACTTTATATCACGACAGAACCAGAAGAATCTGCTGCAGCCAGCCGCAGATCGTCGCACAGCTTGGACCTAAAAGACCTTGACAAGCTCGCCCGAAACGTTGGCAAATTCAACCCCAGCGTGCCAAACAGCCAAAAGGTCCAAGCGTATCTGCAAGATATTGATTTCCATCTGGAAATGCGACCTAACGTTACGGACAAAGATAAACTCTATTTACTCCGAACGACATCCAGTCCTGAAGTACGCAGCTTCCTGGACCGGCAGCCTGTTAACACAAAGACTGATTATCAACGGCTGCGAAAAGCCCTTATTAAAGAGTTCGCCGACCCTGAGTCCGATCAAGGCTTAGTGGCTGCCCTGGAGACGAGACAAGGACGTCACGACACTCCTCAAGCTTACTACAGTCGACTCAGACAAGAATATTTTGGAACTCGCAATGATTCTGACATGGAAGATGAACTGAACTTTAAAACCCTCTTCCTAAGAAACCTTCATCCTGGCATAAGCCACCATCTTGGCGTTCTCGCATGTCCACGAACGATGAACACTCAGCAGTTGCGAGACTTGGTGCAAAAGGCCTACTACAAACAAAAGATGGCCTCAGAAAAGAGCACAAAAACCCCAGCAGTTCTTGATTTCAACACGCAACACCATGAACTGGCTCTAGAGGGCACCCAACGCCAAGACAATGCTAAGCCACCACACAGAGAATGGAATGCACTCCCGTCCAACAGAGAACGAGACTCACACGCTGACACTCGACCTGAACAGAGGTATGACCGATGGGATGAACCGCGTGGACGTCAACGCTCACCTGGACGACACTGGGAGAAGTCATGGGACCAAGCAAGGCCTCATGAGAATCAGTGGGAAAAGGAAGAGGAACCAGATTCAGCCTGACTAGCTGTCAGACGGAACGGCAGTGACAAGCTGAACAAATCAGCCCCAGAAAACAGCACCGCTTCACCTTGCTCTCAGAGAACAGTAAACACCCTAACTTCAGATGGACATGAAACCCCACCTGAAAACCCAGCAACAGAGTTAAACACTAACTCAACACCCAATACTCCAAATCACAGCGGCGTCCAACAAACACCTGCTGATGAAACTCCTCAAGTTCCTGAAAGTGCTGTCTCAGTCATCTGCCATTCCTCCGGAGAACACCAGATCAGGTCTGACATCCTAAACGTTTCCTCCCAAACTCCAGCCCCTCAAATGACCAAAACGATGCCCTCACCACAGCAGGTGCATCACATGAAGAGTCCTGGACCTTTCATGCCCTCCCACCCAACCCTACAGTGGCAGCAGTAACCCGCCGCCAGCACGCCACTGGCGAGCACACCCCTGCCCTCCTGCATTACCATACCACCTCAGTTCGCTGCTGACGATCTCCTCACCCTCACATGCGGATTCGTCACTACGAACCATGACAGCTCACATGTCAAAACCATGATAACACATCCTCCGAGCTCCGCAAGCTCCACTCTGTCGACTACATGCTGCATCTGCAAGACGGTGTCCACACGTATGTCCCTGAGCCACTCACTGCGCCACAGCTCGTAGTACCTCACGGCCAGAGGGGGAGTACGCTGACACACACGATGCACCATGATGGGTTGCCAGTGCCAACCGGCAAATCCAGACAGGAAAAGGGGGAAGATCAAACCGACTGACACAGACCGACAACCATATGCACCACACAAGCATAAGTATTGTCATTTTAGGAAAACATATAGCAACCATGCTTAGACACAACCCATATTCTCTCCTCCGCAGCACTGCTAGGACCAATCTAGTAGAGAGGAGTTACTCTCAATTTTTTTTTATTTTTTATTATTATATAATTTTTTTTTTTTATATATAATTTTTTTTATTTTTTTTTATTTTAATTTTAATTTTTAATTTTTAGAAGAATTTTTTTATTTTTTTTAATTTACTTTATCGTTTGGTTTCTTTATCTCGTGTCTCACTTTGTGTTTTTCCTTTCCTCTCTCTCACTTTGAACCCCTTAACCAAACCTTGAATCCAGGTCCTGAAATTGAGATCGACTTCCGTCAGTAAAGTCGCTGTAATTCGCTGTGAGAACGGTTGTCGACCGATCGAGGCCACCCGCCAAAATCATGAACGACATGATACACGATGTAAGTTTCTTGATTGACAACGTAGCCATGAATAGGATTCTGTGCTACACGATACCTCTTAGCCTTGTTCAAACGTTGTAACTTCGGCCACTGCGGGCCCCGCTAGTCTCATCCTAACCCATCTCGCCCCTTTCCCGGTAGCGCTATTCCCATATACGCAAACCCGGAAACAGGTGACTTAGTTGTCTTTTCAGTTTGCCCATTATCGACGTTAATAATGTTTACCGGCTCAAAAGACGTTGTGAATGTGGGATTACGGCAAGGGAAAACCTATGTAAAAATCCAAACTCCTAAAGTCGCTGCGTATTACGAGAACAACGAACAGTTGTATCTGGCCCCAAACTCAAAGATGGGCACGCTCACTTAGGACATTCACTCCCCCTACCCGAGTAAACTCTGCGTACGCGATAATACCAAGGGCATCTGCGGTTTAGAATCCATTAAACCCGACACTAGCTGCCCCGCCGAAGCAACACCACGTTCTCAAGTTGAGGTAACGCAAGCCGAAATCATCAGAAACCGATGGCTGGTCAACACCCCAGCACGAACAGCTACCCTCACATGCGATTAACACGACACCGCTACGCGCATTAATTTGCCCAACCAAACGTTATGGATCACTGTCCCGAAGGGCGCGATCCTCCATATTGACGAGTTAGCATTGTATCACCTCACCGACGATGAATATCAGGTTGAAAACGAAATCTCTTATTGAATTGACACCGGCTGACAGCGTTAGAAGCTATCGCTCGCCTTCCGCCCGCCGGCGCGCCAATTATTCGGTCCTGGTCTGCCGCTGACACAGCGTTTTGTATCTCTACTATCGTAGGATATGTTGTGACTTTGACACTGGCCTTCCTCCTACACAAGCGAGTGAACGTCGTTCAAGAGTCTCTCAACAAATGCACGTCAGGCGTCCCTCGCCTTTTTCGACGTGGTAATCTCGACCTAGAATCCGAACCCGAGAATGTGACCAACCTGATTGAGATCATGCCTATACCGTCTCGTGAAAACCCCGACAATTAAACCAGTCAAAATGACCCAATTGTCAATAATGCTAAACAAGGTAGCCCTATGTCTTCTCAAGTTTCTAACCTGTTCCTTCCCAAATTACCCTGTACCAGGTTTCAGTCAGTGATAGAGATGTCGTTGGTGTCTTGTGTGTGTCCATTCTCTCTGCCTCTTGTTCCAGTGCCTGAAGATGTTCCATCGGGTACATCTCCACGCAAAAGGGGGATGTGTAACACAATGTCAACCTGAAGACACACACAGAGAATTCAACAAAAACAACAGACATGAATTATTCCTCAAGTCCTCCCTCTCTGCAAAAGGGAGAAGGTCAACTGACCCCATCACTAACTTTCGTGCAAAGGTACGAACGTCTCCGAGAAAGCCAGAGACGCCTCTGGGTCTACATTCCTAGAGGGTATTTCAACCCCTCCCTCTCTCCCAGCACGAAGCAGTACTCTTTTCCATCGGACAGACAAAGGAAAACCGAATTCCTGACATTTATTCCAATTATGACTACTACAACTATCTACACAAAGAAATATATGGATATTAATGTGTACTCTTTCCCTCATAGGCTTGATGTGATGATTTCGAATGTGAATTAGGTAGGACAATGTGGATGATGATTTTTAATCATGCTTTAAATGGCATAAACTGTAATGTGTGTTTTAAAATGCAGTGTTTGATCTCTAAAGAAAGCTAGCCTCGGATGTGACAAACTGTGTTGATGACCGTTAAATTTGAGCACCCTGCATAATTATACATGTATAAAGATCGGTAAGTTTATCGATCCCAAAAGTGCATGAGATATCACAGAACTTTTGATCCACCCCAGCAAGCCGGGACATGGGCGGGGCTCCGCCCCATACGGACAATCGGATTCGACAAGCCGCCCGTGGGCAGGGGCAAGTCAGACTGTTGAAAACAACGCGCGAGTCGCAAATCGCTCTCTTGGCATGAACATCTATTGGCTCTTGAACATCTCTTGAATAGCGCTCGTAACTTCTCTGCCTGCTCGCGCTCTTACCTGAACTCTGGCCTCGACACCGACTAAACCAACCATCTAGTCGAATTCGAAGGATAGAAGGCATAACAGCAAAGAACAACGAACTTAACGCCTGCAGACGATAGGAGAGCCTTTTCTGTGACGTCACGCGGCAGCATCCACATATCACGTGTTTCCACACGAGAGCACCCGAAGAAGCCCGAACCACCCACGTGGCCTCCGAGGACAAAGACCAGAGCAACGCATTTGAAGGAAACGAAACAACTTCCAACCTGCTTATTGTCAACAAGCAAGTACCTCTAACTAAATCTATATTGCTGATTGAACTGGTAAAATCTGATCTGAGAGCAGTAACAGAGTAAAGGCATCTGTCGTGATCTTTTTCCGGTCGAGTCAAGCGTTAAAATAGCTAAAAGGGCTACTTTTAACAGTTAGAAGTTTACTCACCAAAATCTCCTATGTGTGTATGTTTGTGTATTATCAGTTAATCCATTTATGTTAGAATAGCAGTATTACGAATAAACCTTGTTCCGTTTTATAAAGAATTGTCTCTGGAATGTGATGTTAAGTATTTTCATCATTATTTGCCCAAAGATAATGCAACCTAGCTCGAACATGATTAATTATTAATTTCGTTTTATTGTTACCGGGGCCACGGGCAATAGGAGCGAGATTTAATAGATATACTGACGTAGTATTTGCTGGCCGAGTACTCAAAGTATAAATCGTACGTTAAATATTAATATTACGTTGATCAAGCAACATTGAATATTTAATAACTAATTCCCGGAGCTGAAACAATAGCTCCATATTAAACTGGATTTCTTTACAGATATAAAGTCCAAATATCTTTATTCAGCCACCTAACGTTAGATAGATTCCATCTGAGGGAAAAAGAAAGGATGTGATGTTCAGAACATAGTAACTACAGTAATTATCAGAGTGGGAAGTGATGATGCCCTCTGGGGGCATTTGGCCAGGGGTGTTTTTACACCAAAGACAAGGTTTGAGAAGAAAAAAAAATCATTATGAAAATATAATTAGATTTTCTAATTTCAGGCCTAATTCTAATGTCATATATAACTGACGTTCTGCAAAACAACAAGTTCTAAAACACTTTGTTCTTACTGGTGAAGATTAGATGGTGAAATCTGTTTTCTCTCAGGTACATGGCAGTGTAATCTTCACAGTGAACATTACTACATCACTCTCATCAACGTAGTCCATATCAACTAAATATATATCTTGACTCTATATAGTGGTTATTTTGGGAAAAACCCAGGTATTTTAGGCAGTATGATTATAAAAATATGTGCTAATATAAAATTAAATAAAGTAGTCTATATACAATTGCAAAATAAATCTGTCTATCAGTACTTTTTTACTTAAGTACATAAAAAATTGAGTACTTTTGTACTTTCACTCGAGTAAAATTGAAAAAGCAGTACTTTTACTTTTAATGGAGTAATATTTTATTATACGTATCTGTACTTTTACTCAAGTACTTGATCTGTGTACTTTGTCCACCACTGGTAATTGACGGAGGCCAGTAAGAGCTGTTGCATGTAAAACTCACTCCCCTGAACTCAATTAGAGACATTTGCCTTTAGCCTCCTCGGCAGAGCGCCCGCCTCCATACAGAAAATAGTGGTTTCGAATCCTTCTCAGTGCGAGGCGATTGTTACAAATGGTTCACCTGGCAAGCATTTTATAATTATTATTTTGCGTCCTCAGTAGTATTTTAGGTTTCGTCAAGGACTAAGGACTTCTCTTTACATATTCAACCACAGCAAGCCCACTGATCTGCCACTTAACATCATACTGAGCAAAACCAAACACATTGGTAGGTCTAAAATATTAACCTAATATCAGTCCACACACAGGCCTATCCCCGTGTTAGTTACGGTATTAAACAAGCTAAGCTTGGTAACCTTGTAATCGCTTTAGGACATGACGAGGAGTCAGGGGCCCTCCCAGAGTCCCTCAGCAACCGCCTCCACTTCAGCGACAGGAGGGGCAGGGGGCTGGGAATGTCCTCCGTAGCCACCACAAGAGGAGCCGCCTGCCCTCGACGAGTCTCTGTAGACTAAACGGACATGACAAGGTATTAAAATGTTCCTGTGGGCACAAGAAGACTAAAAGGTTCAAGGTTTCTTTATTCGTCACATACTCAATTATACAGAATATGATCGGTAGTGAAATGTAAATCAGGTCAGGTCTACTCAATGGACAGTGCAAAATATGTAACACAACACAAGAGAATATATATAAATATAGGTTAAAAAAAAAATAAGAAGAGAAAATAGAGTAAAATGTGCAATAAAAATAAAATGTGTGAAACTGTATACTGAGAACTTAATAAATAATGATATAAACAGGGATGTGCAAGAGGAATGTGCAAACAGGTTGTACTGGGCATATACACCGGGTTTATAAACATAGCAGCAATATGGATGATGAGAATATGAATGTTTTACAGTTTATTAAATTAAGTCTTGTAAATGTTTATGAAACTGAGTTTGTGTTAAGGAGCCTGATGGCCTGAGGGAAGAAGCTCCTCCTCAGTCTCTCAGATTTTGCCATCATGCTCCTGAAGCGCTTGCCAGATGGCAGTAAACAGAAAAGATGGTTACCGGGTGATTTGAGTCTTTGATGATTGTAGCAGTTCTGCTTTTGCAGCGTTTGAGGTAGATGTCCTGCAGAGAGGGGAGAGCAGACCCTGAGATGCGCTCAGCTAAGCGCACGACTCTCTGTAGAGCTTTGCAGTCCTGATTTGAAGAGTTACCATACCACACTGAGATGCACTGAGTTAATACACTTTCTATGGCCCCTGAATTGAAAGTTTTCAGGATAGCTGGTTAGACCCTGAATTTTCTCAGCTGTCGCAGATGGTACAGTCTTTGTCTGGCTTTCTTGACCTGTGTTTGAATGTGTGTAGTCCAAGTCAGGTCCTCGGAGATGTTTACACCGAGGTACTTGAAGCTGTTCACCCTCTCCACAGGGGTCCCACTGATCATAAGAGAAGTGTAGGGCCGCTGCTGTCTCTTCCTGAAGTCCATGATTAGTTAAAAAAAAAAAAAAAAAAAAAAAAAAAAATCCATGACTCCGGAGACATGACACTGCGCTCCTGGCGCTCCACGGGTACTTGCCGGCGGCCGGCGGGCTTGAGTCAGCGGCGGGCTTGGGAGAACTGCGGACGGTGGCGTTGATCTCCCGCGAACAACAGGCTTGGGTGAGCCGCGGACGGCGGCGGCAATCTCTTGCATGGCTCGTCCCAGTATAGGTCATAAACTCACAGCGATCCCGCTGAACTCCAACGCCGAATAAGGCGGACTAGGGCGGGATGACGAGCGGCGACTTCCTTGCCGTGGGACAGACTTTGACTTCCTTTCAGTATAAGTTATTCTGCATTAGCGTGTTAGCATTAGCTGCAAAGTGGACAGTTACAGACAAGTAGTGACAGACATTACTGAACATGTACTTGTGCAGCCAGCAGCTCTCAGCTTTCTGTGTGTAACACAAAGAGAGACATGCACTGGTCTAAACAAAGCACCAATGAAGACACAGAACTACACAATAACCATGACCACAAACACAAGAAACATGGGCAGAGATCGTGACAACAGAAGTGTCCAAAAACTTGGTATTACCATGGTACTGTCATAAAGTGGTTGCAGAGATGATGATGAAGATAAAGTTCTAAAATAAGATTTAATAATATGAACAGGTAGATTCAAACAAAAGCAGGCAAGTAGATTCCCCCGGCTGTCCCCCGAACTAGATTTCTTGCAGCTCGGGATTAAATTCCTGAATAAAACACGGTAGTGGTCGGTAATTCTGGTGCAATTTGAACGGGAGCGGGCAGTCTAACAATATCCCGTTCCCCACATCCTTTCAGAACAGGATATCTGTGCTGTAAGAGCCATTTAAGTATTTGTTAATTTATCTAGATGTGAATTAAGTTAATGTTAAATAATTGCATTTAGTCAAGGTAAGGTAAGGTAAGGTTTCTTTATTTGTCACATAATAAATTATACAGGGTATAATCAGAAGTGAAATGTAAATCAAATCAGGTCCGCTCAGTGGACAGTCCAAAAGAATAAAAATAAAAATTATATAAAAGTAAAACAACACAAGAGCATATATATGGTAAAAAAAGAGAAATAAGAGTAAAATGTGCAATGAAATAAAAAGTGCAAAACAATAAGATGTGCAAAACAATAAGATGTGCAAAAAACAGTGCACTGGGACTTAATAAATAGTAATATGAATAAGAGGGATGTGCAGACGGGTTGTTCAGGTTATGTACACAAAGCAGCAATACGGGTGATGAGAATATGGATTTAAATATGTTAATATGTTTCATATAAAGATTGAAATGATGCTGATGTAATTTCTGGCAAGGACCGTTAGAATGCTAGAATGGAGCGCTACAGCTTTTTGACCGTGTGACATTTCAAATACATTTTTGTTATCAAACTTGCTGAAAAGGAAATTACTGGAATTTTGGATGTCATTCGAGTTCAAAACACGCTAGAAGAAGCAACATAAATCACAAATTGGATGGATTGCTATCACATGCACTTTATTCTTATCAATCACCGGTACAGCCTGCACTTGGACTGTTATGCACGCACTGAACGCATGAACCAATGTTTTATTTGCGGGGGTCTGTGCCCTCAGCATGTGCATAACGATGCTCAGAGCAGGCTAACCTACCAGTGGTGAATATACAGCCCACAGACAGAACAGGCAGGTTGTCGATGAGTGGCAGAGCAGAATAAGGATGGAGCAAAGTGTGGATGTGCTATCCTTGAAGAACGTCCAGCTCAGTTTTGTTTTGTTTCAATTTTGCTTAGCCTATCATTTTAAATGACAGATGTCAAATTTATTTATTTATTTATATTTACCTGCGACACTTTTCCTAGGCGACTGTGTTTACTGCATGATGTTTAACGAATTTAATATTTTAACAAGATTAATACAATTATAATATGCCATTTTTGTACAACCTACAATTTTTTCTCTGCAACACTTGTTCCTATTGTGTTGTAAATGTTAAACGAATTGTATCCTGACAAGACAAATAAAAATTAGGAATACAATTTTGTAGGCTGCATACGTCATCGAGCCTGGTTTATTTCAGTTAACTGAGCATTATGTTTGTGAGTCAAAAGCATATTCCCTGCTAACACACGACATAACAGTTACGTAACGTATTGGTAGTTTTTGGTAATTTCATAACTTACCAATTGACAACTATGACATCGCATGCCCGTAATAAAATTGCCATCAAATTATTGTTAGTACATCCTCCTAACATCGTAATATTACCAAGCACATCCCAGATACGTCCTCTATTGGTAATATATTGGTAACTTAATGACTTACTGGCAACGTAACTGCAACGTCGCATGCACATAATTTATTGACCATCATTTGCACATTCTTTATATGTTCTGATTACCAGAATTTGCTATTTAAAAAGCATATGAAAACGTCAGATACAAGATTGAAAGTTCCCTTATGATAAGATTTTATTTTCAAGTCAGAATATGATTGCTTGTATAGTGCAAATAAAGATATTTAATTTATCTGCATGTAGATGTGTTAAAAATTGTATCCTCAAAAATTATTTTAGAACTTTACTTCAATCCATAAAACGTTTTAAAAACGTTTATTTTATTTGTATTTATTTTAGTAGTATTTTGTTTTATGCTGCTTGGATTTATTGTTAATGTGTTTAACAATGGAAAGATGACAATGCCTGTTTGTTATTTGAAGGTTTAGTAAAGTGATATAAAAAATAAAATAAAAAAAAAAGCTTAATATAGTGACCTGACATGCGCGTGCCTCCACAACTGACACGTGGAACTCCGCACGCACAGTATGTTTACACGAAAGAAAATACATTTTTCTGCATCATGAAACCTTTTATTTCTTAACGAGTTATGAAGATAAGGTTGAAATAATGACACAGACCAGGCTACTACATCTCATCTGCCGCAGATACCGAATCAGGACAGCGCATTTGTCTGATGCAGAGCTCTCCCCGCAGCGCTTCACGCCGCCGGTGTGCTTCACACTCGAGGATCAGCTCCCCTCTTTGGACACGAGTGGCCTGGTTTTCTTCGGCACATCTGAGGAGGAGATAGCCGTCGATGAGACCGGGTCTCAGGCGTGCTTTAGAGGGACTAGGCCTGGCGTGGACAGCCCCAGAAGAGCCTGCTTCCGGTTTTTCAACGAGTGGTTCCTCAAGGGTCATCATCAGCCTTCCTCATGCCAGCGACCAGCTCAGTTCATGCCAGAGGTCCAAGAGGAGCTCACTAAAGCTTGGCGAGCTCCTTATTCGGCGTGTATGAACCCCTCTACAGCAGCAGCTCTCACCACTGTTGATGGTGCTGAGAAAAAGAGGTATTGCAAGCTCTCCCCTCATGTAACGCTGGATGCTGGGCCTCAGAAGCATCCTGATCTGCATGCGGAGAGGAAAAGGAGAGGGTTAATTCTCACAGACGCCAGAATCCCCTCAAAGACAGCTCGCAGTCATTCCCCACCCCTTCGAATGCCTCTGAGTGGTGGAGGTGTTTTAACACGGCACGTACTATCATTTCAGTGTGTGCCCCAAACCACTGCTGTAATAGCGGACCCACATACAATAAAGAGCAAATGTCCTCTCCCTACACTCACACAAGTCAGTTCTCCCCCTGCGGGCAATGAGCAGTCATTACTAAAGGCAAAAACACTCACGAAGACCAGCTCCATGCACGGCGAGCTGCCCTCAATGGAGATGTTCACAAATGTAATTTCTCCCCCTGCGGGCGGCAATCTGCCCTGAGGCAGACGGGAATTTGCATATTGAACTACCTCGACGACTGGCTGATGCTAGCTGACTCAGAATGGCAATTGATTGCTCACAGGTCATTGTTGCTCAACCAGCTAGAGCGCTTAGGGTTGAAAATCAACCCCGTCCAAGAGTTTTCGGTTTCCCAGACAACGAGCGTCCTTTCTGGGAACAGTCATAGACTCTGTGCAAATGTGGGCTTAGGTTACGCCGGAACGCTCCCTGACTATCCAGCGAGCAACTAAGTCACTAATACCCAACGAGAGTTACTACTACCATTTTAGAGGCTAGAGCTCCGTCCAGACGGTCCATGCCTCTATGCCCTTAAGTGGTCAGTCTTCAGCGAATGGTGTTCAGGACATAATCAGGATCCGATTTCATGTGACGTATCCTACGTGCTAATCTTTCTACAAGAGCTGCTGGACAAGGGAAATACCCCTTCCACGCTCAAGGTCTATATGGCAGCCATTGTGGCAAATCACTCTCCCGAGACTGGCCGGACTATTGTCAGAAATCAGTTGGTTGTTAAGTTCCTTAGAGGCGCTCGGCGGTTAAATCCTCCTCGCCCAAAGACTGTACCAACCTGGGACTTATATATCTATAGTCCTTATCTATAGTCCTATAGTCCAGCTTCAAACAACTGGCATAAGGGTCATGATGCCCAAAACCGCTCTGCTTTTAGCCCTAGTGTCCATCAAGCGACTGGGTGACTTGCAAGCCCTGTCTGTCAGAGTTCGGACCCAACGACTGTAAGATCGTTCTTCAGCCATGCAGCGGCTATGTACCGAAGGTGCTCACAACTCCATTCAGAGCCCAGGTTATATCTCTTCTAGCCCTCCCTGCAACGGACGGTTATCAATGGCCTAACTTGCCGTGCCCAGTTCGGGCAATGCGAGTATACTTTGAGCATTCTAAGTCATTTAGACAAACAGCTCTTTGTGTGCTTTGGAAGCTGCTCTAAAGGGCTGCTGGTCACAAAGGCTATTTCATTGGATTGTAGAGGCTATCGCCCTAGCCTATGCCTCGGCAGGCGTACAGTGCCCTATAGGTCTGTGGGCCACTCCACAAGAGGAATGGCCTCCTCCTGGGCCTGGTCCAGCGGAATCTCTGTTGGGGAGATTTGTGCGGCCACCGGCTGGTCGTCGCTGTCGCTGTTATTTGAATCTACAGTTTGGACATCCCTGCCCTGCAGTTGCGGGTACTATCTGCTTAATGCTAATTGCCCCCTCCCCTTCGGCCAGAAAAGGCTTATGACAAGCGCACAACAGATCCCACTCGGGTCTCTTTATAGCCCGGACTCACGGGGCCCACACTGAGTGTTCCATGAGCTGAGCTCGTGGAGTAGGTTTAGTTCTGCTTCTGCTTATAGCACGGTGTTACTGGATGCGTTTCCCAAAGCAGCCATCAATGACGAAGCAATGGGAGTTACCTTTCGATAGGAAATGCACCGGTTACTCACGTAACCTGACACACCTGACCTGAATCACTTCTGACACATGTAACACTGATAACAGCAGTCATGGAGAGAGAATACCGCCCTCTACTGGACACGACTGATTCTCACCTACTGTAAATATGTAACACAAAACTGAAATATAAACAGTACTCAGAATGAGTTGTATATTTGTAATGTGTACATTAATGTTTCTGTGTCACTCTGCACATCTTTATCAAATCGTCTACAGTTGCAGTTTCAGTGTGAAGCACCAAATCCACTGAGAAGACCAGATAATATCAGGACAGCTGTAAAGAATGATAAGAAATACTCAGAAATACTCAGAAAAGGTTGTTGTGTTATTAATTTAATTTAAAATTAATAAAAATAATATTTTCAGAAGTAATTAACAAAATATTTATGTTCAAAATCATTACGTATATACACTGTGTAATTTGAAAATTGAAAATATTTAAATTAGACTCATCCAACCATAACGTCTCAGAGGCTTTCAGTTGTATTCATATCTGGGGAACAAGGTCAAGGTTTGTTTATTTGTCACATAATAAATTATACAGGGTATAATCAGAAGTGAAATGTAAATCAAGTCAGGTCCGCTCAGTGGACAGTGCAAAAAAAAATAAAAATAAAAGTTAAATGAAAGTAACACAACACAGGGGCATATATATAAATATAAGTAAAAAAGATAAATAAAGAGTAAAATGTGCAATAGAATAAAAAAGTGCAAAACAAATAAGATGTGCAAAAAACAGTATACTGGGACTTAATAAATAGTAATATGAACAGGGATGTGCAAGAGGGATGTGCAAACGGGTTGTACCGGGTATATACATGTAGCCAGTCAACATGAGGGCCAGTCAATGCCATCAATGCCTTTATCATCCAGAAACAGTCTGTTCACTCTGGACACGTGAGTCTGTCATTGTCCTGCTCCTGGAGGAACCCAGAGACACTGCACCAGCGTAAGATCTGACAGCGGCTCTGAGGATTTCATCTCGGTATCTAACAGCAGTAAAGGTACATGGAGGTCTGTGCAACCCTCCAAAGATTTTCCTCCACAGACCATCACTGACCCACTGCCAAACCACTCATGCTGGAAGATGTTGCAGACACCATAACATTCTCCACGACATCTCCAGACTCTTTCACGTCTGTCACATGTGCTCAGTGTGAACCTGCTCTCATCCGTGAAGAGAACGGGGCACCAATGGAGGATCTGTTGATTCTGGTGTTCTCTGGCAAATGCCAATCATGCTGCATGATACTGGACTGTGAGCACAGGTCCCTTATACTGCCCTCATGGAGTCTGTTTATGACAGTTTGTTCAGTAACATGCACACCAGTCGCCTGCTGGGGGTCATTTTGTAGGACTCTGGCAGTGCTCCTCCTGTTCCTCCTCACACATGGAGCAGATATCCGTCCCTGTCCATCTCTCCTCGTGTAATGGTCCATCTCCTAGTATCTCCTCCATGTTCTTGAGACTGTAAGTAAGCATTGCCATACAAATTGAAAATAATGTCTTTAAGCATATGTAAGTTGAGCAGCATTTGAGCTGGAAACTCTTCACAAATGTTGTCAAACAATCAAGATATTGTAATTCTGCTGAAATCTCTTCTTCATGAGCTGATATAAATATAGTCTCAGTACAAACAGACACACCAGAACCAACACACGAATACAGGAGGAGCTCTGACATCACTGTAGTTCAGTGAGAGACTCGGAGAAAGTAAAACTAACTTGATCAACAACTATATGAACACCTGAAACGATCAGTCTCTATAAACAACAGAATATTGAGTCGTTCAAAGACCCTTCTAGACACATCTGATACTCACAGGTAAGAGATAGAAATATAAGAGAGATTGTCCTGAACAGGTTTCTGATGGCAGTGGTCTGGTTTAGTAGGATTTATATCAGACTCGAATAAGTTGAACAGAAGCAGGTTTAAGCGTCAAATACTGTTACTTTAGTTATTTACTGAATAGACATGTATGTAATTTGATTTGTTATAAAGCTAAGTTTGGTATTTCTGTCATTTTCTCACAACTTTAAGACTGAAGATACGGGAAGTAAATGACCTGCTGACAAAACTTAACACAAACCTGTAAACTTGCTTCATGAGTTTATGAGTCACTCACTGTGTTTCAGATTAATGATTGTTTCTCTCTCACTGTCACTTTTTGCATGAGATTTTATCACTTTCATATAAATATTGATTTAATTGGAAGATCCAATTTGTTTTTAACTCTGAAAAAGAGAAAATAACGTATACTGTAAAATACAATATATTTTTTATTGAAAGGGCTTCAAGAGATAAAGAACAATGGCAGAATCTTCACCAACATCAACAAAAGCAAGAAAAACCAGGAGACGGAGTATTGTATATGATCCTCCATGTGAGTCAGTAACACACTTTTACACTTCTCATGCAGTATTTAATATGTACAGTGCAGAAATGTACAGCAGATAATAAAATAAATAAAGCTAAATTAATTTGATTCTTTAGAAACAGTATTGAAGTTCACATGCTAATCTTAAATAATCTCAATCATGATTAGATCAACAGGTCTTATATAAATACAAGAA
Source organism: Schizopygopsis pylzovi (assembly GCA_027422435.1). Lineage (NCBI taxonomy): Eukaryota > Metazoa > Chordata > Actinopteri > Cypriniformes > Cyprinidae > Schizopygopsis > Schizopygopsis pylzovi. Next base: position 34,063,495 of record CM049830.1, read on the forward strand.
GCTTACATTCAGTTAGTGTTTCAGGTGTGTCCATACTTCAGACTTTAGACTTCATTATCTCTCTTTCCAGCAATGTCATCCTCCATTAGTTCACTGACTGAGGAGATTCAGTGCTCTATATGTCTGGAGGTGTTCACTGATCCAGTCTCGACTCCATGTGGACACAACTTCTGCAAGACCTGTCTGAATAAGTGCTGGGACAACAGCCAGACCTGCAGCTGTCCATACTGTAAAGAAACATTTAAGAAAAGACCTGATCTCAAGATTAATACCACACTCAGAGAGCTCGTAGATCACTATAAAGAGAAAAGTCCTGAGAAAACAGCTGAAGTTCTGTGTGACATCTGTGAGGAAAGAAAGCTGAAAGCCCTGAAGTCGTGTCTGGTGTGTCAGAGCTCTTACTGTGAAACTCATCTGGAGAGTCATTTGAGAGTGGCAGGATTGAAGAAACACAAACTGATGGATCCTGTGAGTAATCTGGAGGACTATATATGTCAGAAACATGAGAGACCTCTGGATCTGTTCTGTAGAGATGATCAGACATGTGTGTGTTCAATCTGCTCTGCGACAGACCACAAGAACCACAACACTGTTCCTATAGAAGAGGAGAGTCAAGAGAAGAAGGTAGAAGTTACTAACAACACTGATTTTACAAAGCTTATATCATGAATATTAATTTTGGATTATTTCTTCCTGTAACTTTTTTTTTTAAACATTGTAAGTTTCCTCAGAAGACAGTAAATCTCTGTTATGATAAATGAGTCTGTGTTGTTCTCTCTATAGACTGAACTGATGAAGACACAGAAAGACCTGCAGCTGATGATCCAGAACAGAATCAAGAAGATTCAAGAAATCAAACACTCAGCAGAAGTCAGAAAAGTGAGTTAATTTAATTAAAGTTATATATGTTATACATCATTTAGTTGCATCTCTCCAAGACTCCTGATATACAGACCAGCAGCATCTTCCTGGCCAAGAAAGAATAGCTTCCCTGCTGTATACAGTACTAGCAGTAACTAGCATGTAGCAAGATCAACGCTTTAGTGACTCTGATCTGTGAGCAGCAAACACTATCATAAATTATACTATAAGTAACATACAACTGAACTAAACTAAGCAAAACACAAGCATACACAATGAAGTAAGAAAAGCGCGAGAACAAAAAAATGGCAAAATCAGTGATTAAAATCAGTGAACATTGGATCAAAATAAATCTAAATCACCTTAATAAAAGGGGTCAAAACTCTGAAATACATTTAAATAGTAGATAAATGGTTACTTGCGCTGGCTTTGTTGCTGAACAAGAGTCCAGACGCATGTAGAGAATGAAGATTTTTGATCTTTTTGTTAAGAATGAGCTGGAAACTCTCGTCAGGTTCTTCCAAAGATCCACAGATCCAAGGTTCATGAAGAATTGACAAAGTTACATGAAGATAAATCTGCTGGAAAATCAGATTCAATAGGGATGAATCTTAGGGGATCATGAGGATGATTTTGAGTCATGCCAGGGTTGGCTGGTTAGCATCAGTAAGGATAGTAGAGGGATAACGATCTTTGCAAGAAGTTGAAAAAAAGACATGCCGGCTTCAGGCTTGTTTCATTGTAAAGAGAAAGAGGGAAAGTTTACTATGCAAAAGTGTCCATCAGCTCAGAATATCCGAAAATAGCCAGATTGTGTTTAGGTTGAATGTCCGTTCCATATGCTCTTAAAAATAATTCAAAAATGTTTGAAGAAGCATCATTCAAAATTGGGCAAAATCGAATGAAATGTGCCAACAACAAATTAAATGTGACAACATCTGCCATCCGGCACCCATCACATTGGGGTGATTCTGAGGAAAATGTTTTGTATAGTCTAGTTCTGGAGTATAGTAAAGATGCTGTACAGTATAGCTTGAATCAGTTTATATCTAGTATTAATTGAGCAGCTCTTTATTCTTATCAAGCCTTCTGTCCAGACCTCATCAGTGATTGCCTGATGACAGTAAAGTAATAGTAAAATAAGTAAGGTGACCTTATAGTATAGTAATATCACAAATCTCCTCAACTAAACACATGATTTGAGAATCAATCAGTGAAACGGTGCAGGATGAAGTTTATTCTTCTGTTGAGGTATTAATAAACCCCTTAAAAACACTGATGTATGAGCAATAATAACACTGATTCTTACTACAGGGATTTTACACTGAACTGCTGGAGATGATGAAGGAGCAGCAGAAAGCAGCAGAGAAACAGGAGCAAGAGCTGATTGAAGAGCTGGAGCAGGAGATCACTGAGCTAAAGATGAGAAACACTGAGCTGGAGCAGCTCTCACACACTGAAGATCACCTCCACCTCCTACAGGTCAGTCAACATGATCTCTCTGATCAATGATAATGCAGTATATGACACCATAACACTCCCCATGCTGAAGGATTTCTCCTCTCTCCTGCTGTAGATTCACTCGTCCCTGTGCAGCTCTAGAAACACCAGGAACTGTCCTGAGATCAGTATGAAGACTGATGAGAGTCTGGAGACTCTGAGGAGAGCTCTGACTCAACTGAAGGACACTATAGACGACAAACTCTCACAAACTGGTACATCAATACATACACTGATCAGATAGAAACATGATGATTTATTTATTTATTAAATATACGGTAGAGTGGGGAAAACACCCCCCTTAAAGACTGTGTAATTTTCTGTGAAACAAAATTCCCCGCTGCTGTAACAGTTTTATTAAAATGCTACGCATTTAGCCCTATGTGAAGTCTGTTTTCATATTGTTTATCAACACTATTATTTGTAATATTGTTTAGATCAACTAGCCGAGCAGACAGATATGAATGTTTATACATAACCATGCTTAAAATAAGTCAATATTGTTAGCTGATGCTAACTGACTAGCTAACAAGCATGCTGGTGCTAAGCACTGTTCCCTCTAAACTGCGTGCGCGCGGCCGCGCAGAGAAATAATGTGATTCGTGCTAAATAATGTGCCGCGCGCACGCAAAGATGAGTTTGAAAAGCCATTTGATTGTATTCTAGTAAGAATTGAAAGAAAGAAAAGAATTGCGATGCTCGGGTAAACCGCTCTAGAGCTGGTGCCGCTATAGAGTTAGAACCGGTGAATGCGGTTTACAGGTTTCATAGAAAGAGAAAGAATGATGTGCGCCAAACGAGTCGCTGTAAACCGAATACGTCAATGATTGAGGACGAAATAACTCCAATCGAGAGCCAACGCAAACACAGTGACATGTGAAATAAAACATCCTCATGTATTAAAGAAGAGTGGCTTGATTAAGTGCTTTAGCGGATGATGTGCACAGAACGGAGACAAAACTAAAGACATGTACAGTCACACACAGGTGTATTGTGCAAACTGTACTTAGAGATGTTTAGATAGAATTCACCTTCACTTTTTAAAATCATATTTAACTTATAGATCTCAGTTTAACTGCTTCAGTTTGTTTTCTATTCTCTCACAAGAGTCACTTATGCTCATCAAGGCTGTATTTATTTGATCAAAATACAGAAAAATAAAACCAGTAATATTGTGAACTCTTAGGCGATTGCAATTTCTAATATTGGTTTTATATTTTAAAATGTATTCTTGTAAAGCAAAGCTGTATTTTCAGCATCATTACTCCAGTCTTCAGTGTCACATGATCTTCAGAAATCATAATAATATTATGATTTATTATCTGTGTTGAAACTGTCGTGCTGCTTCATAATTCTTTGATTCCTTGATTAGACTAATAAAAAGTTACAAAGAACAGAATTAATTAAAAATATAAATATTTTATAACAATATATGTATTTACTATCACTTTTACAACAACAAATACAAATTAAGCTCGGATGAGCTTTATTTGTCACATACACAATTATACAGAGTATAATGAGGAGTGAAATGTGTTCTCTGCATTTAACCCATCCAAGTGTACACACTTGGAGCAGTGGGCAGCCGACTGTGCAGCGCCCGGGGAGCAGTCGTGGACTTCCTGCCGGAGTCGGGATTCGAACCCACAACCTTGGGTTACCTCGGGTTTCAAGTCGAACGCTCTATCCATTAGGCCAACGACTGCCCACTTTAGCAATTTAACACATCATTGCTGAATAAAAGTATTAATTAAAACAAATTATAGTAAGAAAGAAAACATTTACTGACCCCAAACTTTTGAATAGTAGTGTATATTATAGGGATGCACCGAAATTGTTCCGCCGAAAATAGGAAAAAAAAACTCTTTCGGTGTTCGGCCGAATAAGTGAAAAGACCGAATAATTTTACCGAACAATGACGTCATGAGATCAAATAGAGGCGCGCAATAATGCAGCAAACACGTCTGCAGTGTGGAAGCATTAAAACTATCAGAGAGAGAGAGAGAGAGAGAGAGAGAGACGCAGACATCATTAAAAGCACAAAACACCGACAGCGAGAGACTGCTTAGCGCTGCTTCTCATGTCTCCGATGAGAAGAGGAAGGGGGGGTTGTTGCTGGTTACTGATGATTGAAATCCTGAAATGGATTAACAAATAAACTTATAAATAAAATGTTGTTTTCTAAAACACGTACAAATGGCATGTAACTTATTCAAACAGCGCTGCACGAGCTCGCGGCGCCAGGGTTCAAAGCGCGAGGAAATTCTGCGCTGAAACACTTACTCATCATATGCTCATTTGTATTATTTTTTTAAAAGCGTTTGACAATGTGATACGTGTGACAAACATCTTCCCAAATTCATAATGAGATATATCTGAGCAATATCTGCATGCTGTGGTCAACAAACATAAGCACTGAGGTCTTCCTGATTCCTGCATATTTCCACCAAAATAAAAGCTCCATCAACATTCATAAATGTTAGTATTGTAATTTTACTCTTGTTCTGTAAAATAAAATAAAATAAAAAGTAATACAATAATAATGATATAAATAATTACCATACAACAGCTGTATTAATACATTTACTATAACATTCACCAATAGTGTTCAAATTGGGATCTGTAATATTTTCTAATATTTTAAAAGAAGTCTCTTCTGCTCAGCAAGGCTGCATTTATTTGTACAGAAAAATACAAGCCTGATTCAAGAAGGGGGGTCTCAAAAATGGCCAAAAAATATTATTTTACTAAATTATTACTATTTTACTAAATTATTAATTTAAAGTAAATTGTGCTTTGTTGGTATATTGTCTGATAGGATGTATAAAAATGTTCAGTGTTATTTTTATTTTATTTTTTTGTAAAGCAGGACAAAAGAGTAAAAAGCAGATTTTGGCTATTTAATTTATGCAATAGTGAAAAAAATTGAATTTAGAAAAAACGTGTTCGGTATTCAGCCTTCGGCCAAGAATTTTCATTTCGGTGCATCCCTAGTATATTTTTATATTAGTATATATATTATACAGTACTTTTAATTTTACTGGAGTAATATTTTATAATACGTATCTGAACTTTTACTGGAGTAATATTTTATAATACGTATCTGTACTTTTACTGGAGTAATATTTTATAATACGTATCTGTACTTTTACTGGAGTAATATTTTATAATACGTATCTGTACTTTTACTGGAGTAATATTTTATAATACGTATCTGTACTTTTACTGGAGTTATATTTTATAATACGTATCTGTACTTTTACTGGAGTAATATTTTATAATACGTATCTGTACTTTTACTGGAGTGATATTTTATAATACGTATCTGTACTTTTACTGGAGTAATATTTTATAATACGTATCTGTACTTTCACTGGAGTGATATTTTATAATACGTATCTGTACTTTTACTGGAGTGATATTTTATAATACGTATCTGTACTTTTACTGGAGTAATATTTTATAATACGTATCTGTACTTTTACTGGAGTAATATTTTATAATACCTATCTGTACTTTTACTGGAGTAATATTTTATAATACGTATCTGTACTTTTACTGGAGTAATATTTTATAATACGTATCTGTACTTTTACTGGAGTGATATTTTATAACACGTATCTGTACTTTTACTGGAGTGATATTTTATAATACGTATCTGTACTTTTACTGGAGTGATATTTTATAATACGTATCTGTACTTTTACTGGAGTAATATTTTATAATACGTATCTGTACTTTTACTGGAGTAATATTTTATAATACGTATCTGTACTTTTACTGGAGTAATATTTTATAATATGTATCTGTACTTTTACTCAAGTACTTGATTTGTGTACTTCGTCCACCGCTGCCAGTGTGAGCTTCATCGTGAAAACTTCTACATCACTCTCGTCAACGTAGTCCATAGTTACAATAAACATTTATCTTGACTTTATCTTGTGGTTATTATGGAAAAACACCCACTCTACCCTAACCTTCAGATCTGATTATGTTTTATTGTCATTAGTCTCTACAGAGCTGAAGTGGATGCAGCAGTATGCAGGTACAGTGTGCTGTCTGCACTACACTAGTTTACATTCATACACTCATTACTGCACTACAATCTGATTAAACACTGGATTAAATATTAAAAACATCAGCATCACAGAATCTGTGTATTGTGAAGTTGTGATTGATATTCTGTGTTTTCTCAGTGGATGTGACTCTGGATCCTGATACAGCTCATCCTGATCTCATTCTGTCTGATGATGGAAAACAAGTGAGAGATGGAGACATTAGACAGAAACTCCCAGACACACCAGAGAGATTTAATACATGTGTCAGTGTCTTGGGAAAGGAGGGATTCTCCTCAGGGAGATGTTATTTTGAGGTGCAGGTGAAGGGAAAGACTGAATGGGATTTAGGAGTGGTCAGAGAATCCATTAACAGAAAGGGACGGATCAGACTGACTCCCAGTGATGGATACTGGACTGTGATTCTGAGGAATGGAGATGAATATAAAGCCTGTGATGATCCTCGTGTATCTCTGTCTCTGAGAGTGAAGCCGCAGCGGGTCGGTGTGTTTGTAGATTATGAGGAGGGTCTGGTCTCCTTTTATGATGTGGAGTCCAGCTCTCATATCTACTCTTTCACTGCTCAGTCTTTCACTGAAAAACTCTTTCCATATTTTGGCCCATTCTTAAACTATGGAGGTAAAAACTCAAGTCCACTGATCATCACACCTCTCAATTATAATAAATAAATATATACTCCTAATATGAAACACAAGATTAAAATAATTAATGAATTATAAAAATAAATGTTTATTATTACAATTTTGAAAACTTTTTGTGCTGCTACTTTTTTTTTTTTATCTATATGCTATAATTACATTTTATCATGTTCTGTGATATTACTGTAATACATCAGAAACAGAATTAAAAACAGAACAGAATTACTTGGAAGTGAATTAAATTCTATTCATAAATGTGTTTAAAGAGAAAGTATGTCTGTAACACAGATGGTGTAATACGACTTGCATGCTAATATCAGCATGAAATATACTGTTATACATATAATAAACATATTTACTGTTTTAAAGGCCATTCATGGGTTTATTATGAGTGTTCAAATCAGCAGTAAATATGCAAATCCTTTCATTCTTGGGAGTAAACATGTAAATTAATCTTAATTGTATTAATTAATGCAAGCCTTGCCCTCTCATTAACACATTAAATGTAATTATACTTATATCTTAATTAGCCGATCTAACCAGCCTAGGACTCATTGCTGATTTTGTTTGTCCATTTGAGAAAATGTAATATTAATAGAGTTAATTTCATTAAGATCCTTATACAGTATATTGATCCCAGAATTAAGATGTTCAATAAATAAATTCTGATTTATTGTAGATTAATTTAACAGATGAAACAGAGACCTGTGACCAGGGGTGTAGATTACGCGGGGGATGTGTCCTTCTCTCTTTTTCATTGGACAGATGTGTTCTCGACATGTTGAGGTTTTAATGGAGCAATGTATATAAATGCATAAGTTTACATTTCAAAAAGACAAGATAGTCTATACATGACGTTTACGTTTCCATGGCAATCAGTCACTCAGTTTGTCACGTCACGACACGCCCTAGCTCGCACGCGCCGGTCGCGCGCTGTATCAACATTATAGAGGTCACGATGAGTTCAAAGGGAGTTCAAAGGGAGTTCAAAATAGTGTTGCACAATGATGAGTGACTCTGTATATTGCTGTTGTTGAAGAAAGTTTTTATGTTAATTAAAAGGGATTTTTGATATCTCGAACGGTTTGCCCGTGGCGAGGCGATGAAGTTATGGCGAGAATTGAGATACAGGAAGTGTCTAATAAAGTCCACATACATTGTCTGATTTTGATCACACTTCAGTGGTTTGTTCGGTGTATGAAGCCGATCGCATCGATGTGACAATTATGAGGCAAAGTTATAGCGCCACCAACTGGCAGCAGGAAGTGTGTCATTTTCAAAATGCTTTGAATTCAGCATCTTACTTTTACCCAATTTGCTTCAAACTTCATCAGAATAATGTAAAAACACGGCCGATGTGAAACTGTCAAGGGAATATTGATATCTAAAATACTGTTGGCATGGCAACGTGTCAACCCTCAATATTCTTTTCTGGTGATTTTGAGGCACTTAAGATGTAAAAGGATAAAAGGATGAAAGGATTATTAATTGTTCTCTCAGTGTCAGTGAGGATCTCTATGTTTGTCCTCAGATAGGAGACAGCAGACGCTGTTAAACACTGAGCGGCGCCAGCGAGCATACTTGAGTATGTAGTACACAACACAGCGCCGCTCACTCACAGAGAGACACGCAAAACAAACGGATTGTATTTTTATATAGCAGTGTTTTTGTGCTTTAATATTCACAGACACTAGACCATGTAGTGATTTGACAGCTCTGTTTTTGATTTATTAATCAATCCATGAAACCGCACGTTTTATGTGACATCTGTATTGTAAATACTTGTCATGACTGGATTCTGGGATTCACGCCGCATCACGGAAATCATAAGAATTTAACCTCAAGTTATAAATGGGACAAAACTGTATCTGCACAGAAGGATGGTGTGCTGAAATATAAGTAAACATGTTCGATGTGTTTCCTCTTTTTGCGGCTGCTTTGCGACCAGTTTTTGTGAACGGTGTCTATCAAGGACAAATAAGCGTTCATCTTTTCTATATCCAAAGTATTCCCATACTGCCCATTTTGATTTATATTTGGCCATGGGATAGAGATTAGAGAGAGCCTCTGTCTCTGATGTTGTCTCCGCTGCATGTGTGGTGGAGCAAGAGAACAGTTAAGTGGAAAGTTGTTGTCTAAGCGCAGGTGAGATACTGCATCTTTTATTTTCTCCAAATACCATAGATAAGCAAATGTACACGGTATGATAATCATACGAGTTTATATTGTGGTATACCGTAGAGCTGCGCGATTCTGGATAAAATGAGAATCACGATTTTTTTGCTTAGAATAAAGATCACGATTCTGGATAACTTTTTGTATTTTAAAGATTTACTCCTGAACATTAGGTTATCAAACAGCAGTAAAGTAGTAGTAAAATAAGACACAATACTCTTTGCTTTAAATTTAAAGAAATGCAATTAAAAATAATGTAAAGAAAAGAAAATCACCATTAAACATAAAAAACCATACAAATGTATTATGTCAGAGTAAAGCGATTTAAAGATTCTTTGCTAGAAACACAAGCCTATCAACATTTTGTGGCTTCAGTGCAGAACGGCGACAAGAGACAATGTTGCCTCCTGTGCTGAAAACCCTTTCAGAAGGGGAACTGGTTGCAGGAACGCAAAGGTATTTCCTGGCCAGTGAAGACAATCGTGGATACTGCTCCTTGTGAGCCTTCCACCATACTAATGGATCAACTTCACTGTCAGCGTTGCTTAAGAACAGGTAAGACTGTAGCTCCATGCTGACGGATTGTTGTTGCTGTGAGGCTGGATCTGTTGACTCTGTGTGGCTTTGTGCTGCTTTGAAGAAGCTCCCTAAGATCTTTCCAGTCTTCTTTGGAGGACTGCTACTGCTAGTTGTAGTAGGGAGACTTTCCTGTGAAGGACAAATCATGTTTATTTAATCACAGTTTAGTCATGGTAAAACAATTTAAACAATTCTGTACATTGTAATACACAGGAAATATATAGCTAGATTTACCTCAACTGTTGTTAGCTTTGACATCTCATCTTGTAGTTTGTTTTGGACAGCAGTTTTGTTATCTTCATTGACGTAAGTCATCTTAAACCTGGGGTCGAGGGTTGTGGCTATGTCAAGGAGGTCTTGTGTTTTTTGGTCATTATATTTTTCCTCCAGATACCCCACAATCTTTGATTTGATTGTGCGAATAAGGTCAGAGTTATCAGCCAAAACAGAAGACTGGAAAAGGTGGAGAGCAGGTTCCACAGAAGAGACACTGACATACTGCTCTCCTGAAAGAGCATCTGTGAAGTCTGCTAGTGGGGTAAGAGTCTTGTCCACAGCCTCCAGGACCTCCATGTCTTGCCATGTTGGCAAGAGGTGCCTAGCCTTGCGGTCAGAAGACAGGACATTGGTGATGTATTCTCCTCACCATAGCCTGCCTAGATCCCCACCTTGTCGAACACTTCGTCTTGAGCTTGTGGTCTGGTAAACAGAGTTGTTTTTGTGCCTCCAACTGTAGCTGAAACACCCGACAAGCGTTTTGCACAAACCCATAGCACGTTCAATTCGTGGGTCCTTCATTGCATTCTCTAGAAGAAGAAAAAAATAAGTTAACAAATCTGAAGTCTTAAACACACATTTATAAATGGTATACATTTGGTGATGTAAATAAGGAAGCCACTAGTATTGGGGCTATTTGCTAGATTAGATATAACATTATAGCTAACATAGACTTTACTACATAAACTTTTAAACTTAGCTGGAGAAATAAATATTATTTTGTTGTAGCTTACTTCTGTTAGTTTCACATTCAAGTATTTTGAATCTACTCAGCAAATTTCCATTTTAATGAGAGACTGCTATTAAAAATGCCACTAGGTGGCGTAACATTTTCGTTGTATTAATTAAGAATGTTAATATGAGACTTCAAAGTTAAAAACAAAGCAGACCAAAAATGTTGCTTTGTTTCTTTTTTGCTAACTCTCAGTAAGACTTTGAATAAATTACAATATTAATAGTGCAACACTGATTGTAAGTTTTAATAGTTTTTTATTTTTAAATAAGGTATTTTTTGGCAACCATTTACAATAAGGGTCACTTGGTTAATGGTAGTTAAAGTATTTACTAACATGAACTGAGTAAGAACAATGCTTGTACAGCATTATTAATAATAGTTAAACATTTACTAATGCATTATTAAAATTCAAAGTTGTGCTTGTTAACATAGTTAATGCGCTGTAAGTTAACATGAATTAACTTGCATTTTCATTCACTAACGTTAAAAAAGATGAATACATTTTGTAATGTGTTGTTCATTGTTTGTTCATGTTAGTAAATACTAACTTACATTAACTATAAGATGCTTATTGTAAAGTGCTATTTTTTTTAAAGTAGAATGTTTAAGCATTAGAAAAATAGTACAAATGCCTTACTACTGTTTTTGAAATGGCTAAGCATTAAAAGTTAATAAAGACAATTTCAATTATTTTAATTTTGTTTGTTAAACTCACCTATTGCAAGATGAAGCCTACGACCAAAACACTGCAGTCGTGTCCAGTCATTTATGGATGTTGCCTTTACAATGTTGCTTCCGTTGTCTGTAGTGATGCACACAAGCTTCTCCTCCTCTAACTTCCAGTTTATGAGAGCATCCTTTAATCCTTGCGCCAAAGCTTCACCATTGTGGTCCTCAGGGAAAAACCCAGTTTGTAGGCAGTGACTTTTCATCTCAAAATCATCAGTAATGAAATGGATCGTCGTGCTCATGTATGGTTGCATTGCTCTGCTGGTCCATAAATCTGAAGTTGCTGCAAAGTTGTGTACGTCTCGCAATTCCGTCTCAACTGTTTCGCGACATTTGTTGTACAGAGCAGGGATTGCAACGTGTGAAAAATAATTACGAGAGGGCACGCAATATCGCTTATCAAGGGTTTGGATAAGTTTTTTAAACCCGTCTTTTGCAACAGAGGTCACGGGAGCCATATCTTTAGCCAGGTGAAACGCGATTGCGTCCGTTATTTCTTTGTGTCTGGGGGAGGTTGTTGGGTACGGTGTTGCATTGAATAATGTTGCTTGAATTGACGTTTGCTTTGTCTGGCTGCAGGTAGGCCTACTTTGTGATTGAGCGGCTTTGTTTTTCCGTACCATTTCATACTGTTGTATATGATTACGTTTCAGGTGATTAAACAAATTTGTGGTGTTCCCCTTTGGTGCAGAAACAATTGCTGAACATTCCTTGCAGTATATGGTTTGCTGAGTATCATCATCTGCTTTGAAACCGAAGTAAACCCACACTTCGGAATAATATCCTTTTTTAGGTACTAAAATGACCGGGTTGTTAACAGACTTACTTGAACATTGCTCTGCCTCACTCATTCTTCTCTGTTTAGTTTCTGTTTGTTTCTAACTCAAATGTCGTAGGGTTGGGTATCGTTTGGGGTTTTTTCGATACCGGTACCAAATAGATACTTTTAAAACGGTACCGGTACCTAGACCTGCCTGGCGCCCTGAGTTGCTAAGGATTTTTTGAGACCCTGTGAAATTGTAAGGATCTTTTGTTTAAGTTATTCTAAGAAGTTCTCTTGCTTCTGTCTTTTTTTTTTCCTCCCCTCGCGGAGTTTTGTTTTTGTTTTCTTCCTTTCATTTTTATACCTCCATTTTGAGAAGAACCTTTGTTGGAGTTTTTGTCTTCATCTTTTGTTCATTAAACCTTCTTACCTGAGACCTCGTATCCTGTGTTTCGATTGGATCCTACCCCTGCTTGTGGGTGGCTCAGTGGTATTACCGCCTCACACCACAGCTCGTAATGACGTCACTGCTAGAGCAAGCTCCTGATTGGTTAACGCGGCGCAAGTATCTGCCAAAGTTCAGATTTTTCAACTTGCGTGAAAAAAACGCTCAATTTGCTCCTTTCGCGCCATTCGCGCCGCCTCATTCACGCGAATAGCGCCGCAGGATTGTCTTTTGCGTTTTTCCATTGACTTAACATGTAAATCATTCGCGCGATTCGCGTCATTCGCGTCTGGTGTGAACGCACCTTTATGCTTGTCTCCTGTCCTTGAAAATAAAATTGGCTGAATCGTATAAATGCTGGATTAAGATCGCGTGGGGGGTCGAATCGAGATCGCGATCTTTTAACGATTAATTGTGCAGCTCTAGGATACCGTCATACCGGTATATCGTTACAAACCTATACAGAACTCAGAAATATTTATTTCAAGATGCAAAAAAAAAAATGCAACTGTACAATTTTATTTATTTATTTTCAATGAAATGGTCAAGGTTTATTTTTCATTTTTTATCAAGTGTACAGTTTCATTTTTTGCATCTTGAAAAAAATATTTCGGAGTTCTGTAGTCTTTGTGTTTGTTTAACTTCTCTTTTTGGGAGACAAATGATCCTTTAAATCTGCTTTATTAATGCTTTATAATGTATAAATAGTCCTGACTTTAGATGAGCTCACACAAATAGATGGCTGGCAACTGTTACGTGTTTTACTACCTGACTTAATCATGAATTACAGCAGGAATATATTAATAAAGCATTTATTAAAACTGAGAAATTATTATTATGTGTCTAAATAATATTTATAAATGTACATTTAAATAGTTTATTAATCATTTACTTACACTTTCTAAATGATCCTATGAACCACTGACAACTCATAAATAACTGGTTTGTAAACAACGTAATGATTTAGAAATTATAAATTGATCATTAATAAAGTATGAAAATACAATTATCAAACATTATATATATGCTCAAGAAAAAAACATTTATAGCTGAATTTATAAACTGCTTACCGATGACTATTAATGTTGGGACAATGCTTTATAGAGGATGAACTGACTATTTACTAATTCTTACCTAATAAATCATAGTACAGTTATTAAAATGTAAGCTATCACTGATAATAGGTAAAGGGTGAAGCCTGTAATACTGAGGATGAACACCAGATGAAGGCATAACCTTAATCCTGATGAGCTGCATGATCTGACTCTCTGTGTATGAGTTAAATATAATACATATAATCATTCTGTACTGTCAGTATACTTTTACATAATTATTGTTGAAGTGCCTATAGAGCATCAACATATATTTTTACAAATATTTAAAGGAAACATCATTACAACTTTTATGTTTCCTAAAATGTCTCACTGATAGTATAAGAAATAGTTTAAGTCTGACCCTTTACTGCTCAGTTCAATTAAACATAATAAGAAACATATACAGACAATAAGTTCATATGTATTTTATTGGTAATATAGTTTTATATAATTGTTTCACAAATGCTTTTAGACAACTACATTTTTTAATGATTATGTATCATAAAATTGTTGTCAACAATTTACAATAAGGCCATTCAAATATTCGTAAAAATAATAGTTATAGATCATAAAAAGTGTTTGCAGCAATTTACATGAAGTTCTCTCTGGTTAACATTAATTAATGCATTAACTAACATGAACTAAAAAGGAACATTATATTTTTTAAATCATTTATTAATATTTGTGTAATGTTGGGTAATACTAACATTAAAAATATTAATGTACATGTTAATTCACAGGACAAGGGCTTGCAAAATTTCTAAATCCCTGGTTTCAGATTTTGGTATCCTGAAAATGTATTTAACTAGCCCAAATAAAAAGAACACACACGTATACACACACACACATATACATACACACATATATATATATATATATATATATATATATATATATATATATATATATATATATATATATATATATATATACATATACATACATGCATATATAATCAGATAGGTGTCTAAATGTCAATCAAATACTTTTTAATACACAAATATCAAGAAGGGGAGTTTATTACATTATTTACAATGGGGGGGGGGGGGTTGGACAATGTCTATGGTCTCATATTGAGCCATAAATGACATGATTTACAGTTCAGATAATATAATGTTAAAAGCTAAAATCTTATTGAAAACGGTTTGTTACAAAAGTTTAATATATTGTTCTCTGTGTGTGTGTGTGTGTGTGTGTGTGTGTGTGTGTGTGTGTGTGTGTGAGAGAGAGGGTAGAGAGTGACTAACATTAATAAATGTTGTATAATTATTGATCATGTTGTAACGTATATCGGCAGGAATTCAACTCTACAAGTCACCAGAAGGGGGGCAGCTAAAGAATCAGCAACCCTTTAAAGCCCCTCCTCCGCCTCAGCGCAAAAGCGCGCGTGTTCTTCCTATTATGGAACAAAGGAATGTGCCGAGAACGTTTCCTAAAGACATTCGTTCGTTTCATGACTTTCAAAGCATCCACAAAGAAATATATGGATATTAATGTGTGCTCTTTTCTGATATGCTTGTGGAATATTAATTTAGGAAAACGTGGGCTGATTTCTAATCGTGCTTTAAGCTGGAATGTTTAGGTTGTGTTTAGACTTTTATGAATGGTTGCAAAATTGTATGAATCAATAAGATAACGAATGTGGTGATATTATAAATGTGTAAACCTGGTAAGAGTTTTAATACAGGGATCAAAAGTTATTCTTTGCGTCACATGAAAATGCCTTGCAAGAGCAGCCGTGCAGGCGGGGCTCCGCCCCGTACCGACGCTCTGATTGGACCAGCCGCCTGTGGGCGGTGTCCAAAAGCGGACAGTTTAAAACGACGCGGGAGAGCGCGTGCTCGTTCTCTTCTCTCTTGACTCTCTTGAACTGTGGAACTCGTCGAAGCTACGCTTCCCGTTTTCGCGGCTACGCCCTCCAACGCGCGCCGGTCCGCTGGACGCTCACCTCGGAACCAACCATCGGAGGGGGTCTAAGACTGTGCCAAAGCCGTAACGGAGCCACGAATTCGACGATTGCAGAGGAGAGCTTTCCCGGTGACGTCACGCAGCCGTCTCAAGTCTCCACACGAGAGCAACCGAAGGAGCCCGAACCACCCACGTGGCCTCCGAGGACAAAGACCAGAGCAACGCATTTGAAGGAAACGAAACCAACGCATCCAGCCTGCTTTAAACCAACAGAAAGCAAGTAACAAACCAACGTTCCTAATCCTGACTAAACCGTTAAAATTTGATCTGAATGCAGTAACAAAGCAAAGATTTGTTCGTGATCTTTTTCCTGGTTAGTTAAGCTATGAAATAGAAAGAATGGTATTCTTTCATACAGTTAACCTCAAAACTCTCGTATGTGTGTGTATGTCTATGCTTTATTAGGTAATCCATTTATGTTAGAATAGCAATATCACGAATAAACCTTTTCCATTTTATAAACAAGTGTCTCTGGAATATGATTTTAAGTATTTTCATCCTTATTTGCCCAAAGATAACGCAACCTAGCTCAAACTTGAGAAATTATTAATCTCGTTTATTGTTACCGGGGCCACGGGAACACAAGCGAGATTTTAATAGAGATATACTGATGTAGTTCGCTGGCCGAGCACTCAAAGTATAAATCGTAAGTTAAATATTAATAGGGCTTTAATCGAGCATATTAAATATTTAATAACTAATTCCCGGAGCTGAAACAATAGCTCCATATTAAACTGGATTTCTTTACAGAATGGTGGAGGATAAAGCTGGCAATTAAAGATTTAAATCTGATAAATCAAACCAGAGACAATAGAAATATTTCTCACTTTTATCCGGAAAAATGGAGTAAATACAGGAAAACACGGTTATTTGTGGTATTGCATTCTTGTTTGTGAAACACAGTGAGTTTGAATGAAAGAGAGTGTAACTGTTAACTCGAGTTCGTTGAGAAATTAAACTGCAGTAAATAATTAATAAAAAGTCGCTCTAAAGCGCATGAGAGGCGAACGAGCGTGTTCCTTGTTGCCCCTCTCTTAAGGCCTTCGTGGTAATGCTTTTGTTAGTGCGTGTTCCACTGCAAACCCAGCCACGTGACTCCCGGCTGTAGGATATTAAAGTAGCTATTTAAGTAATTCTCAGCCATTTTTTGATTTCACAGGAGTGAAATTCAAACGCACGGCGCTCAAAGGAGTGGCCAGTCGTTTTGAGAAAGGGAGACATTTTGCAATCGATTTAATTGTTTGTTTTTTATGTGTGCTGTCTGAACAGACAAATATTCGCATAATAGCCCGCCGAGGCTTTGTTGGTTTATAAGTAACCCGTAGATAAATTTATCTCGCCCTAAACGAGTGAGATTATGTGTTGTAAAGATTCAAATCTGACCAATGCTTGGTTAATCTGAAGGGTTAATCTGGAGCACATTTTCCCTTTTTCCTACAGGCACTGAGTCGCCATAGCGACCAGTTTAGCCACGTGGAGATTTAGCCACGTGTAAATGAATAGCACTAGCGCATATAAGCTAACTGAAACAAAGAAGCTTTAGCCATGCTGGTAGCATTACGGCTAGCGATTAGCACATAGCATTTAAAGCTTGAATGCAGTGTGTTTGTGGAAGCGTGGTTCACAGCTAACACTAATTCCCTTTCTCTCTCTATTTTCCCATTGAAAAGACTAACGTATGTAATAGACTGGCTGTGTTAATGTTATACCCATTTATCTGTCTGACATTTTCACAGGTTGGTTTAATATACTGTTGATTAAAATTTTACGTTTTGTAGTTTAATAACTGGTGGGTTATTAGAAGATAATTTAGTATTACCTCATTATCTTGATAATATGGTGATTTGATTGCATTCAATTATAATGGCTTTTATGATTTTGAAAACACATCAATGGATAAGCGCTATTGTTAGGAATTTTTAATTGTCAATTGAATGTCACAATTGATTACAAATTAATTTTGGATTAATTTCATTTAATAAAATTTTCAATTCCTGCTTCCAGCAACAACAGCATCAATTTATGAACCATAAACGCTCTTATAATTTGACCACTACAATAAAACCTTAAGTTATCAAGAGGGCCAGAAATTTTTAATTTCATTTACAAGTAGGATACAGATTATTATTATTAAATTCTTTATTTTGATGTAATGACACAATGAGGAATGATTAAGTTGAGAATTATTTTAATTACTATTATGGGAACCCAAAACTAGTGATTTAGAAGCTGTAAATTAATTTAATAATGAATTATGAATTCGAAAATTCTAATTACATTTAATAATTAATTACACTTCCTGTTTACATTTTGCAACAATATTGGTTTGTCAACTCAATTGCAGATTGCATTTGTAAATTCTAATCCTAGGTGAGCCTATTAATTTTAATTATAACATCATACATTTTAATTAGAAACCACAAAGTCTAATTTTAATTATAATTTCAGACTTACCACAAGTCTGGCGCCCCCTGTAGGCCATACTTCATTTCCTTAGGTGATCTGATTAACTCAAATAAAATTAATAATAATTTAATTAAAATAATTTTATTAAATTAAAATTAGTCCTCTTTACTTAGGCCTGAGAGTAGATAGTGCTCCCCCTAGTGTTGGAGAAGTGACAGTGACACAATACAATCAAAGTCACTTCTCACCAATCTGGAGCATAAAACGCAACCTTCTAATTAGAAAACCCCAAAAAGGAAATTAAGGTTTCCTCAACTTAGGTCAGTTTGTTTACCCTGTAAACAGCCAAACCAACCTAAGCATATAGACTCAACAGCACCACCTTGTGCCAACGTATTAGTTTTAAATCTTGGGAATAAATCTTAATTTCTCTTTTCTTTTCTCCCTGTTACTAACTTCTAATTTGACTTGTTTGCTTAAGACTTGGCCAGGGGAAGATCACGAATAGAGCGAAATGTCACAATTGAACAGATGTTTATGAAACTTGAGAACCACATTCAAACTGTTTATCATTTACCCTCTATTGTGAAATCCTACCCCTCCCAGTTAAAGCAGGTGCAATGAGAAGATAGACATCGGCAAAATTTTTAAACACGCGCGACACACGCTGACCAGCGTTGCGGTGTAAAATCCTGCCATTCAGGGACAAGTACTGTCATTGCTGTTGTTTTCCTCCATCAAGGAGAAAATTGGAATAGCAATACCAGTCTTGTTACAAAAGAGAAAACTCGCCTACAATCCTCTGATTAGAAGCGTCCTTCTAAATCAGACTTAACAAAGCGAAGAGAGAATCTGCTATTAAAAGAGAGATCGGTCTAGTGTTATTGTCCCTGTGTACTCATTCTGTTAGTGTGCTTTTCTTTCTGTTTCCCAACAGTGCTGCCTCTACGTGGGCGCAATTTCTACGCAGAAGCTGCAAATTACATGCACCCCACCACAGAGGACCACAGAAACAGAATCACACTCAACACTAGCATACACTACACTGTGCACATTCACACCCCTGTTGTTTTGTTTGTGTTTTTGTTTTGCTTTGTTTCCCATCCAAGGTCTGTGTCAGTTCGGTCCAAGATCCCATCACCGCCAGAACATGTCTCACAAAACAGAACATGTCGGTCACTGGGAAGGACTGGAAATGTGGCTAAGTGCTACAACAAACAGCATCCTCCCTAAAGCTGCTGAAGCACTCCAACATCAGACACAGGACCAACTAGATGACAACATCACAAGCATCATGAGACAAGACCCAAGTCAAAACTACAGTCACAAAGAATTAGCCAAGATCACCTCAAGCTTAAGTCACACACTCATCGCCACCCTCAAACTGAGCGACAAGCACGCCGCACAACGCCAGCAGGAGCTGACAAGCGCACAACGACGCATAGAGCAGCTGGAACGTGAACGACAGGAAGGGACCGATGAGGTGGAGCAAGGCGCCGATGAGGAGATCAACAGGCTAAAAGAAACTCTAGAAGCTACCAGCCACGAAATGCAGCAACTCAAAGAGGACTTCGCTGATCGTGCAGACAAGCTACAGTATGCAGAGAAGCTACTAGAGAGGGCAAAGACTGACTTCAGGGACAAAAACAGCAGAATCAAGGCCCTCGAAGCTCATTTGGCTGAATCAAGAAACGAGATCAGCCGCCTAACACAACAGCTCGACTACGTCACAGAGGAGTCTGAAAGTTTCCAAGAGGAACTCAAGCACGCTTACGAACTACGCCATGAGCTGTCAAGGACAGGACGTGCACCAACCGCACCCCTGCCAAGCAGGACCAAGTCACCTGTGCCTGGACTGACACGTGAACATAAGACAGAGGGGGTGATGTTAAAACAGTCACCAGCGCCGTCTGAAGAACTTTATATCACGACAGAACCAGAAGAATCTGCTGCAGCCAGCCGCAGATCATCGCACGGCTTGGACCTAAAAGACCTTGACAAGCTCGCCCGAAACGTTGGCAAATTCAACCCCAGCGTGCCAAACAGCCAAACGGTCCAAGCGTATCTGCAAGATATTCATTTCCATCTGGAAATGCGACCTAACGTTACGGACAAAGATAAACTCTATTTACTCCGAACGACATCCAGTCCTGAAGTACGCAGCTTCCTGGACCGGCAGCCTGTTAACACAAAGACTGATTATCAACGGCTGCGAAAAGCCCTCATTAAAGAGTTCGCCGACCCTGAGTCCGATCAAGGCTTAGTGGCTGCCCTGGAGACGAGACAAGGACGTCACGAACCTCCTCAAGCTTACTACAGTCGACTCAGACAAGTATATTTTGGAACTCGCAATGATTCTGACATGGAAGATGAACTGAACTTTAAAACCCTCTTCCTAAGAAACCTTCATCCTGGCATAAGCCACCATCTTGGCGTTCTCGCATGTCCACGAACGATGAACACTCAGCAGTTGCGAGACTTGGTGCAAAAGGCCTACTACAAACAAAAGATGGCCTCAGAAAAGAGCGCAAAACCCCCAGCAGTTCTTGATTTCACCACGCAACACCATGAACTGGCTCTAGAGGGCACCCAACGCCAAGACAGCGCTAAGCCACCACACAGAGAATGGAATGCACCCCCGTCCAACAGAGAACGAGACTCACACGCCGACACCCGACCTGAACAGAGGTATGACCGATGGGATGGACCGCGTGGACGTCAACGCTCACCTGGACGACACTGGGAGAAGTCATGGGACCAAGCAAGGTCTCACGAGAATCAGTGGGAAAAGGAAGAGGAACCAGATTCAGCCTGACTAGCTGTCAGACGAAAAGGCAGTGACAAGCTGAACAAATCAGCCGTAGCAGACAGCACTGTTTCACCCCACTCTCAGAGAACAGTAAACACCCTGACTTCAGATGGACATGAAACCCCACCTGAAAACCCAGCAACAGAGTTAAACACTAACTCAACACCCAATACTCCAAATCACAGCAGCATCCAACAAACACCTGCTGATGAAACTCCTCAAGTTCCTGAAAGTGCTGTCTCAGTCACCTGCCATTCCTCCGGAGAACACCAGATCAGGTCTGACATCCTAAACGTTTCCTCCCAAACTCCAGCCCCTCAAATGACCAAAACGATGCCCTCACCACAGCAGGTGCATCACATGAAGAGTCCTGGACCTTTCATGCCCTCCCACCCAACCCTACAGTGGCAGCAGTAACCCGCCGCCAGCACGCCACTGGCGAGCACACCCCTGCCCTCCTGCATTACCATACCACCTCAGTTCGCTGCTGACGATCTCCTCACCCTCACATGCGGATTCGTCACTACGAACCATGACAGCTCACATGTCAAAACCATGAACACCTCCTCCGAGCTCCACGAGCTCCACTCTGTCGACTACATGCTGCATCTGCCAGACGGTGTCCACACGTATGTCCCTGAGCCACTCACTGCGCCACAGCTCGTAGTACCTCACGGCCAGAGGGGGAGTATGCTGACACACGCACACGATGCACCATGATGGGTTGCCAGTGCCAACCGGCAAATCCAAACCACCGACAGGAAAAGGGGGAAGATCAAACCGACTGACACAGACCGACAACCATATGCACCACACAAGCATAATTATTGTCATTTTAGGAAAACATATAGCAACCATGCTTAGACACAACCCATATTCTCTCCTCCGCAGCACTGCTAGGACCAATCTAGTAGAGAGGAGTTACTCTCAATTTTTTTTTTATTATTATATAATTTTTTTTTTATTAATTTTTTTTTTAAATTTTTTTTTAGTTTTAAATTTTTTTTTTTTTAATTTACTTTATCGTTTGGTTTCTTTATCGCGTGTCTCACTTTGTGTTTCCTTTCCTCTCTTTCACTTTGAACCCCTTAACCAAACCTTGAATCCAGGTCCTGAAATTGAGATCGACTTCCGTCAGTAAAGTCGCTGTAACTCGCTGTGAGAACCGCTGTCGACCGATCGAGGCCACCCGCCAAAATCATGAACGACATGATACACGATGTAAGTTCCTCGATTGACAACGTAGCCATGAATAGGATTCCGTGCTACACGATACCTCTTAGCCTTGTTCAAACGTTGTAACTTCGGCCACTGCGGGCCCCGCTAGTCTCATCCAAACCCATCTCGCCCCTTTCCCGGTAGCGCTATTCCCATATACGCAAACCCGGAAACAGGTGATTTAGTTGTTTTTAGTTTGCCCATTATCGACGTTAATAATGTTTACCGGCTCAAAGACGTTGTGAATGTGGGATTACGGCAAGGGAAAACCTATGTCAAAATCCACGCTCCTAAAGTCGCTGCGTATTACGATAACAACGAACAGTTGTATCCGGCCCCAAACTTAAAGATGGGCACGCTCACTTAGGACATTCACTCCCCCCTACCCGAGTAAACTCTGCGTACGCGATAATACCAGGGGCATCCGTGGTTTAGAATCCATTAAACCCGACACTACTGCCCCGCCGAAACAACACCACGTTCTCAAGGTGAGGTAACGCAAGCCGAAATCATCAGAAACCGATGGCTGGTCAGTACCCCAGCACGAACAGCCACCCTCACATGCGATTAACACGACGCCACGCGCATTAATTTGCCCAACCAAATGTTATGGATCACTGTCCCGAAGGGCGTGATCCTCCATATTGACGAGTTAGCATTGTATCACCTCACCGATGATGAATATCAGGTTGAAATCGAAATCTCTTATTGAATTGACACCGGCTGACAGCGCTAGAAGCTATCGCTCGCCTTCCGCCCGCCGGCGCGCCAATTATTCGGTCCTGGTCTGCCGCTGACACGGCGCTTTGTATCTCTACTATCGTAGGATATGCTATGAATTTGACACCGGCCTTCCTCCTACACAAGCGAGTGAACGTCGTTCAAGAGTCTCTCAACAAATGCACGTCAGGCGTCCCTCGTCTTTTTCGACGTGGTAATCCCGACCTAGAACCCGAACCCGAGAATTTGACCAACCTGACTGAGATCATGCCTATACCGCCTCGTCGAGCCCCTGACAATTAAAACAGTCAAAATTGACCCAATTGTCAATAATGATAAACAATGCATCCCTATGTCTTCTCAAGTTTCTAACCTGTTCCTTCCCAAATTACCCTGCACCAGGCTTTAGTCAGTGATAGGAATGATGTTTGTGTCTTGTATGTGCCTGTTCTTCCTGCCTCTTGTTCCAGGGCCTTGACGAGGTTCCATCAGGGAACATCACCAAGCCCGAGGGGGATATGTAACGTATATCGGCAGGAATTCAACTCTACAAGTCACCAGAAGGGGGGCAGCTAAAGAATCAGCAACCCTTTAAAGCCCCTCCTCCGCCTCAGCGCAAAAGCGCGCGTGTTCTTCCTATTATGGAACAAAGGAATGTGCCGAGAACATTTCCTAAAGACATTCGTTCGTTTCATGACTTTCAAAGCATCCACAAAGAAATATATGGATATTAATGTGTGCTCTTTTCTGATATGCTTGTGGAATATTAATTTAGGAAAACGTGGGCTGATTTCTAATCGTGCTTTAAGCTGGAATGTTTAGGTTGTGTTTAGACTTTTATGAATGGTTGCAAAATTGTATGAATCAATAAGATAACGAATGTGGTGATATTATAAATGTGTAAACCTGGTAAGAGTTTTAATACAGGGATCAAAAGTTATTCTTTGCGTCACATGAAAATGCCTTGCAAGAGCAGCCGTGCAGGCGGGGCTCCGCCCCGTACCGACGCTCTGATTGGACCAGCCGCCTGTGGGCGGTGTCCAAAAGCGGACAGTTTAAAACGACGCGGGAGAGCGCGTGCTCGTTCTCTTCTCTCTTGACTCTCTTGAACTGTGGAACTCGTCGAAGCTACGCTTCCCGTTTTCGCGGCTACGCCCTCCAACGCGCGCCGGTCCGCTGGACGCTCACCTCGGAACCAACCATCGGAGGGGGTCTAAGACTGTGCCAAAGCCGTAACGGAGCCACGAATTCGACGATTGCAGAGGAGAGCTTTCCCGGTGACGTCACGCAGCCGTCTCAAGTCTCCACACGAGAGCAACCGAAGGAGCCCGAACCACCCACGTGGCCTCCGAGGACAAAGACCAGAGCAACGCATTTGAAGGAAACGAAACCAACGCATCCAGCCTGCTTTAAACCAACAGAAAGCAAGTAACAAACCAACGTTCCTAATCCTGACTAAACCGTTAAAATTTGATCTGAATGCAGTAACAAAGCAAAGATTTGTTCGTGATCTTTTTCCTGGTTAGTTAAGCTATGAAATAGAAAGAATGGTATTCTTTCATACAGTTAACCTCAAAACTCTCGTATGTGTGTGTATGTCTATGCTTTATTAGGTAATCCATTTATGTTAGAATAGCAATATCACGAATAAACCTTTTCCATTTTATAAACAAGTGTCTCTGGAATATGATTTTAAGTATTTTCATCCTTATTTGCCCAAAGATAACGCAACCTAGCTCAAACTTGAGAAATTATTAATCTCGTTTATTGTTACCGGGGCCACGGGAACACAAGCGAGATTTTAATAATTTAATAATTTAATAATTGATCTTACCCCTTATTTTATTTCATTATTTGTTTCTTATTTAATTCTCACCATATTTGTATATATATATACTCTCTCGTGTTTTTTGTTTCATAGTTTTTTATTGCTTTTATGTTATCTTTATTTTATTATCATGTTTTATTTTTCTTTCTTGCACTTTCCATTGAGCGGACCTGTCCCGACTAACATTTCACTACCTATTATACCCTGTATGATTGTGTATGTGACAAATAATAAAGAACCTTGAACCTTGAACCTTGAACCTAATAGAGATATACTGATGTAGTTCGCTGGCCGAGCACTCAAAGTATAAATCGTAAGTTAAATATTAATAGGGCTTTAATCGAGCATATTAAATATTTAATAACTAATTCCCGGAGCTGAAACAATAGCTCCATATTAAACTGGATTTCTTTACAATGTTAATTAATATAGTTAATGCTAATAACTGAAACTTTATTGAAAGTATAATGTTAAAAGCTAAAACCTTATTGAAAAGTTGTATATATTGTTATTTGTGTGTGTGTGTGTGTGTGTGTGTGTGTGTGTGTGTGTGTGTGTGTGTGTGTGTGTGAGAGAGAGCGAGAGAGAGGATAGATAGAGACTAACATTAATAAATGCTGTATAATTATTGTTCATGTTAATTAATATAGCTAATTCTAATAACTGAAACCTTATTGAAAGTGTTACCAAAGTTTTACATTTTGTTGTGTGTGTGTGTGTGTGTGTGTGTGTGTGTGTGTGTGTGTGTCTCGATGGCTCAGATTAACCCTTTCATTAATGTATCCCTTAAATCAAAAATGCTAGAGGGTTACTGTCATGCATGTGAATGAATGAATGATGCATTTATATAGCGCTTTTTGTGTATTGTTGTACACCCAAAGCACTTTACAATCATGTGGGGGGTCTCTCCTCAACCACCACCAGTGTGCAGCATCCACTTGGATGATGCGACGGCTGCCACAGGACAACGACACCAGTGCGCTCACCACACACCAGCTACAGGTGGAGAGGAGAGAGAGTCATAGAGACAATCAAGTGTATGTGCTCACCACACACCAGCTACAGGTGGAGAGGAGAGAGAGTCATAGAGACAATCAAGTGTATGTGCTCACCACACACCAGCTACAGGTGGAGAGGAGAGAGAGTCATAGAGCCAATCAAGTGTATGCGCTCACCACACACCTGCTACAGGTGGAGCGGAGAGAGAGTCACAGAGCCAATCAAGTGTATGCGCTCACCACACACCAGCTACAGGTGGAGAGGAGAGAGAGACATAGAGACAATCAAGTGTATGCGCTCACCACACACCTGCTACAGGTGGAGCGGAGAGAGAGTCATAGAGCCAATCAAGTGTATGTGCTCACCACACACCAGCTACAGGTGGAGCGGAGAGAGAGTCATAGAGCCAATCAAGTGTATGTGCTCACCACACACCAGCTACAGGTGAAGAGGAGAGAGAGTCATAGAGCCAATCAAGTGGATGGGGATTATTAGGAGGCCATGATTGATAAGGGCCAGTGGTGGGAATTTGGCCAGGACACCGGGGTTACACCCTACTCTTTACGAGAAGTGCCATGGGATTTTTAATGACCACAGAGAGTCAGGACCTCGGTTTAACGTCTCATCCAAAAGACGGTGCTCTGACAGTATAGTGTCCCCATCACTATACTGGGGCGTTAGGACCCACACAGACCACAGGGTGAGCACCCCCTGCTGGCCTCACTTACACCTCTTCCACCAGCAACCTAGTTTTCCCAGGAGTCTCCCATCCAGGTACTGACCAGCTCAACCCTGCTTAGCTTCAGTGGGCAACCAGTCTTGGGCTGCAGGGTGATATGGCTGCCGGCGAAATTTTACTCCGAGTAAATTTTAACTGAGCTACTTTTTACTTGAGTAGATTTTTAGACTGGTACTTTTACTTGTACTTAAGTAAAATGTAATTAATGTAATGGTACTTTTACTTGAGAAGAATATTTTCGTACTCTTTCCATCTCTGGTCTGGGGTTGTGCAATGGCCTCCATACGAGATGCTGACTGGCAGGCATCCTTTCACTTCAATTGCATCACCCCCAAAGCTAACTAGACTGAGTTTCGGGGGTGAAAGGGGTGCTTGATTGAAAGATCTAGTGAAAATGGACATCAGCAATATGGACACTGCTGATCCCGTGTCCACCATTAACTGAATGTCCCACGTTTGTCCTGTGCTTGCACATATCTGTACTGTACACATTATTTCACCACAGTCACGAGCAGAATGTTCAGCATTTAGCACAGTTACTTCAGGTACCGTAATTTCACTCACCCGTTTATTTCTACGTCATATCTTTGCAAAATGTTCTGTTTTGTTACAGTTCCTGCACACTGCATCCTTTGCAGGGCATCCGGGAAAATTAGCTGCGTGCTGCTCAGATCCGCAACGGTAGCAAGTACGTGCACTGGTAAAATGTGGAGGTCCACGCGAGGTGTTGACTTTACTGTTGCTCCGTTGGAACCTGTTATGTTGTTGAACTGCTTGTACTGAGGTGTCGGATGATGTAATCACCGCTTTAGCCTCCGCTGTAGCAGTTTCAATGTGCTAGGTGACAGTCACAGCTTTTCGAAGGTCGAGAGGCACTTCCAGCAGCAGCCGTTCTCTGATGCGAGATGAATTAGTCTTTTTGACCAGCTGATCGAGTATCATCTCATCCTCCATCGCACCGAATTCGCAGCTGGCAGCCAGTTCACGAAGTTCAGCGACATACTGGTCTGTGGTCTCGCCCGCATGTTAGCTCTGTTGGTGGAAGCGGTAACGGTCAGCAATACACATTATTTTCACATTATTATTTTAAATAACACATTATTTTCCACATACTGTACATTATTGTTTTCTCCTCTGATCAATCGGACGATTTTTTTAATTTTTTTATTAATTGGCATCGGCCGATTGTGCTGCAAATTAGGCCGATTAATATACAGGCTAGGGGTCGACCGATATGTGTTTTTCAGGGCCGATACCGATGCCGATTATTACAGATCAAGTAGACCGATAACCGATATTTTGAACTGATATACGTGTCTGGTGTAAAAATGAAAATGAATGCCAAAATTAATAATAACGAGAGCTCTGACAAAAAACGTTCTTTAAATGCGTTTAAACATGTCTTTAATTCTGAAAACTGTTAATAACAACAACATTAAATAAACAGTAATATTAATAATATTAATAATAACATAAGTGCAGGGATCACCCAGAAGCATTCTGAAAACATTTTGTAAAACTTAAAGTAAACGTATTTAGCGTATTGTGTGATTATTCTCAACAAAAGTTGTAATAATTGTTGTAGTTGTATTACGTATACAGTAATATATTCGGCTAAACCGAACTTATATTTTGACAGGTTGCCATGAGGACCTTTTAAGTTTCTGTAGCCTATGTTTATATGATATGACGATGGTTTTACTCAAATGAAATGGTCAAATGCTCATGAAGTGACTCTCCGAGCAGTTCTGGGGATGTTGTTCATGTATTTATGTCCTCATTTAGTGAGACGGCAGATGCTGAAAACACCGCGAGCATCACGCGCTTCAGTATGTATGTGTGCAGTAAATGAAACCGCACGTCTGTGTCATTCATTAACAGAGATGCAGAACATGCAGGATTCATATTTAAATAGTGTTTTTGCGGCTTAATATTTAGAGATACTAGTCCATAGCGCGAGTCGATTTAAGTTTACTGACCTACTTTTGATTAATTCATCCAAACTTCGACACATTCCGCGACATTCCGCGTTATACGGTAAATTCCATTATATGACTGCATTCCGCGATTCCGCCCGCATTTTCCGCATCGCGGACATCATAGTGGATTGTGATTTATTGCAACTTCAGCAACGTCTGCTGCTGCCTTACCTTTGAGAGACAACTGATGCGTGATCACTGACGCAGCTCCAGTTAGCAAGTGCTTTCGGTGTGAGACTGCCTTCAGTTTTCCACGTTGATTGGTCGGACTCGTGACTCCCTACATATCAGACGAGCGGTGGGCGGAGATTGCTCTAGACAGAGTGTTGAGCTCAGACAGGCTGCATCGAGCCAAATAGTGCATTTAAACATTAAATAATTTCACCTGTATTATTTATTCACCAATAAATAATGTCACCTGTAAATAGTATGTTTGTTTGCATAAAAAAAAATAATAATAATAATAATTATCGGCAAATCTGTTTTGAAAATGGCCGATATCGAGAATCGTAAAAATGCTTAATATCGGCGCCGATAATCGGACGACCCCTAATACAGGCACATCTGCAAGCAACACGTGACGCTACCACGTGTGGCGAGCAGATTGCCAATCCACTGGCACAATGGATAACCCGGTGATGTCCCCCTCTGCTTGTTAACTTTTTGAAGAGAGACCTCCCTCAGCCCTCATCACTGTGCCGCGTGTCGTTTGCACATGACGTCATTGCTGTGAAATGCAGCTGGAGGGCAGGAAGTGATTTTTCTCCATAGGAATCAGTAGCAGAAACTGAAGATGCCTGTGTTTTGCGCTGTTTATGAATGCTTAAATCGGCCACACCAAGAAAACACAAGGAGCTTTCATCGTGTACGAAAATGTGTTGTTCATAAGGGGAAAAGTCAAGAAATTGACAGAAAAACGCAGGAAAAAAAGTGGCTTGTAAACCTGCGTCTGCTGTCGACAGGAGCCGATCGGATAATGCTTGTGTGTTCAAATGGTTAATATAAGACAGATATAAATAGATAATCCAGGGCTGCCACCTCTCAAGCATTCAGTGTGAGATGGTATGACGATGTAAATAAGATATTATTTGCATTCAGAGAGCTTCATTGATTAACGAAACATTGTAATATTGCAATAAATTGAAGTGAGTGACAACTTTATAGTGATTTATATAGAAGCGCTACTCGCTGTCTATAGGCTGTAAACAATTCAGAATTTGAATAAAAGTTTTCTTTACGTGCTGTGTGTCAGGAGTGTCAGGAGTGACTGAAAACAAAGAGAACGGATGAGATGGAGGAAAGTCCTTACTGTACTGGTTTAGACGATATAGCAAGAGAAAGGTATAAACAGAAAAACACAATGTTACGTGATCCTCATGTTATAAAGAGGAGCAATTTTTTTTAAATAAATTGAAATACTCGCCTGCCATTGAGGCGGTGCACATAGCTAAACAACTTACCCTGACTGCAAACAAGCTGTTTCGAAAGTGAATCAATCTTGAATTTATTTGAGGGATATCACTCCTGAAACTTTGCTGCATACAGAGTTTGCAGCCGTGGGTCCTGTTAGCAGCACAAAAACAACTTTTATTTAAAAAAAGATTTGCCAGCTCCGCACATATTTATGTTGTTATATTGAAAAAGTTTAAATTCAGTCGATTTGTTTTTACCCCGTTTTAACATGGATTTCTATGGAGATCAGCCGTAGATGTTGGGCAAGATGTCGGATTGCAGCGGTGGCAAATAATGTCCGCGTTCTGATTGGTCAGATCACCTGTCAATCAAGCTCTTTGTGAATAGTCAATTAAAGAAATAAATAAATAGGAGAGTTTATGCATTCAGGTATAGACTAAAAAGCATTTAAATGTCCTGAAAAGCAATTTTATCATTAACCGTTAGCTGTTTTTGTTGCACACACAGAAGAGGCGATGTTGTCTGGTGGCACATATTAGTTTTTATTTTGTCTCACACTGCGGAAATAATAAACACAACAAGAAATTAGTTCGTTTCACAGTAGTGTGTTTTAAAGACTGGCAGTGTGACTTCTTCATACATGAGTATTACTCTAGTTCAATAACCTCACTTTGCACAATCTTCTGATATACAGGATGCAAAGCAAAAATGAGAACAATACATTTCACCATATAGACTAACTCAATGGCATTAGCACTACAATTACACTCAACGAACACACCAACTGTGTATACGCACTGTTAAGTATACTTAAGTAATACTAAGCATTTGTAAACTCTCCACCAGCATCATAGTAATCATTAAACAACGCCAAAATAACAGAACACAAACGCCTTTATAAACAAATATTACCTAACTCTCTTAATTACAAACAAGATTGCGTGCATTTTAAATATAATCTTCTCTGTCGACATCAATCATTATTTCATGACGCAATCCTTCGCGCGGCCGAGTAGGCCGCAAACCAGCCGCGGGTGCGCCAATGCGGTCAATTGTACTCATTCAAAACATAAGTGCATTAAACAAACACATGAAATCCCTATATACACTTTCATGAACATAAGCTGCGATGCCACATCACTTATCTTACCTGCGGAAATAATAAACACAACAAGAAATTAGTTCGTTTCACAGTAGTGTGTTTTAAAGACTGGCAGTGTGACTTCTTCATACATGAGTTTAACTCGCTGCGGCTCATCATCGCCACCTAGCGTCACCTGCCAGTATATACAGGTCTAAGTGATGTTATAATAGGCATCATTTTACAGTGTACACAAATTAAGTAAGCACCAGTATATTTAATAAATGATAATTAATAATACTAATATATATATATGAATCTATATGCCTACATTTTGTAAGCTGTCATTTGAGAATATTATGTATTATATATCTATATTCTAAGCGCAAGCTAACAGGCTGCAATTACAATGCAAAACCCCTGAGTTCTCAACTTTCTTGACACACACAGAAAAAAAAGTTTCCACCACTTCCACCAAAAGACCACCACTTCCACTTCCACAAGATGTTCTTCAGCAGAAACTAGTCATAGTCACACTGAGCTGTGAAGATGGCGTGTGTTGTGAGATACAGTTTTCTATTGATCGGTATCTGTTGTTTAAGAAGCACTTCATGGGCAAACTCAAAGCTGCAAGGTATGAATATGTATATGCATGTTTTGCTTTCCATTTCAACTTTTAAAAATGTTACTTTCATGGATGCTAGATCCTGCAATAGAAAATGTTATATAGAAATGTTGCATTAGTTAAGAAAAGACAATTAAGCACACTTATGTAAATGTAAGGCTATAAATAATACTTTATTTGTATGTTTTAACATGTTTGCTTCAAAAATATTTCTGATGCACTATTGCATGAATATTCATCATGGAATTTAAGTGTTGAAGATCTCATTAGTTGTTTTTCTCAAACACAGTTACATCTATAATTGGAGCTGTTGGGAATAAGATCATCATCCAGTGCGCTGTTGATAAAACTCCTCAAGATGGGGTGTACCTGTACAAACAAGTAGGAGCAAGTAAAAATAACCAGGACGTCTTCTACTATTACAAAGATGGGTATTTTAGCCCTAAATCAAAATGGTGTAGGGACAAATTCAAAGTAAATGGAACATTTCCCAACTTTAATGTCACCATATTAAATGTAAGTGCCACAGACAATGGGTTTTACTGGTGTGAGTTTAATTTGGAAGACAAAAACACAGTTGGCACAGTCACATGGTTATGGATAGGTAAGTGTGTCTTACACATCATGCAAATCATTTTAAGTTACACTTTATTTCGACAGTCCACTTTAGACATAAGTAACTTTGTGACTAAAGTTACATACTGATTTTTTTTTTACTTTTTTATTTTTTGGATAAAAGCGTCTGCTAAATGAATAAAAGTAAAGTAAACTACATGTCAACGAATTATCATTAATTTACAACTACATGTCTACTAACTCAGTAGGGTAGGTTTCTGGTTAGTAGAATAAGTTGACATACTTGTAAAGTTTCTCAGAGTCAGTATGTTGTATGTTGTGGACCCATCAATATAAAGTGTTAATATCTTCTAAGCAGAAAGTCTACTAATACTCTAATGACTGCTAATCGACATGTTGTAGTAAAGTTACTTACTGTTAGTAGAATGTCTAAAGTGGACTATCCAAATAAAGTGTTACCTAATTGTATTATCAAACATAAGATTATTTTGTCTATACAAATTTAAAACATGTAGTTGAGTATTTAGTATGTAAACTATGTTAATGCAACTTCTATTCTGATGCAGAGATTGAGAAGTACAGTCATTTTCTTATTAATATTGAATGAAAAACAGCATAGATGATAGCTCTAATTATCTGGCCTTGATTTTCTATTCTATCATAGAATCAGTAGATAAAAAAACAAATAAAACTGGAGAAGTAGAAGGAAAAGATGGAAAAGTGTGCCCAGAAGATATTCATCATCATATGAAGATTTTTCTCATTTTGTGTGCGGTCATGCTGCTACTGTGCATCTCTAGTTTCATCTTTGTGATCCTGAAGGTAAGCATACATACACAAAACAAATCAGTTTTGAAAAGCACAAATCAAAAATAAAAACTAAACTTATAAACAACATTATGCATCTATCTGAAATGCATTACAGAGGTATGTTATGTGTAAACGTGCCGCTTTTGATAGTTTTTGTGGTTTGATTTGTTGTTGAAAATCTGTTGCTGTCTAATTGTATTGCAATGCATTCACTATGGGATGTTTTTCTGTGTCAAACACTTGTGTTTGTCCAAATAAGTTAAAGCTTTACATGTAAAATGAATTATGGCGTGTTTTCAGACCACTGAAATCTTTTGAAATGGTGCTCAAAAGTCAAAAGGCCCTGAAGTTTGTTCTCAAATTATTAATTGTTTTTGACATTAAGCAAAACGTGTGAATAAATAGATGAACCACCGAAAATAGAAAATGTTATGAGCCTTTAGTTAATTTTGGCTTCATGAATCCTGAAGTAAAAAAATAAATGGATTTGTTGAGTCTTGTTGAGAGTATATCAGCATTACACACTCAGAAAAGCTTAGCCTCACACTGACCTAGATGCAAAAAGCGCTACAGATGTCTTTTAATAGCTGAACCACCTAATGCCCACTAATGCACAGCTCACATTCTATAACCGAAAGTTTTCTCATTTGAGAAGCATAGAGTTAAAAAAATTCAGCAAGCCATCGAATAACAACCCATATTTTTATCTAACCACAAAATCGCTGTTACAGTATGTCTGACTGGTCAATTACGTATTTCGCAGTATGCGCCGCTAGCAGTCATGCACCACAAACACGATTCTTGTGAACAGCTTCACAAGTGCCTCGTTCCTCTGCGTCTCTCTTCCAAATAAAATGTCCTTTTGATCTTCTCACTGGCTCTAAACCTTGTTCCTGGTGTCCCTAGAATCACTCCCCATTTAACCCCCTTTACTGCGCCACTGGAACATTGTTTTCTCAGTCATTTTGGAAGCTGAAGAAGATTTGATATGTTTTTTAAATGAGTCACTTCTTTTTGTCATCCTCAGGTGAAGGGGTGTTGGGGGAACAAGAAATACAGATCAAATCCACCCTCGGACTCAGTTTACGAGGAGATGAAACGGAGCAATTTGGACACCGAGCCCAGTGTACAGACGCTCATCAACCCTGACTATCAATCCACCAAGCTACTCCGCTAAATGACATATAGTTTAAGTTTAACTCTATTTGGATTGGCAAAGCTTTCAAATTATTTTATTGCTTCGTATTTGAGTGAATCATTTGTCTTTTTCTGATCCTTCTTTCAGTTCAGAGAGAGAGAAATAATCTACCTGATCTCATCACGAAAGACGTAACTGTGGGAACTTTTTCGCAAGATGCGAAATACGTACCAATAAATACATATAACAGCAGTTTCCAACAGAAATGAACACTAGAGGCAGTAAAACAGCGAGCGCTTGTAATTGTTTTCCTACACCGTTACGATTACAACTCCATATGTTTAACTTTCTGGTGTTGTGCTGAATTCTGAACCACATCAGATTACTACCCACCTAGTATCGGTAGGTTTAGGGTTAGGTATGGGGCTGGGGTTAGGATTAGGCAATCATGTAACCATTTCAACGAGGGGGGGGGTGATTTGGCAGGGGGTTGAAAATAGGCACAACACCTAACACAACAAGCTTGCTCGGTAGCTCAGCCGGCACGGAACTGGACTTATGATGCGGAATCCTTGGGTACAAATCCTGTGAAAAACATCACTCATTATGAAAGAGCTAAAAGATAAGAAAAACAAGCTAAAACGGCATGATTGCATTTTTACATTAAATTTGCTCTTGTTCATTCTATCGTTAGGTTTAAGTGTAGTGCAGATGGTAAGTTATTTTAAAACCTCACAGAGCATTAGAGTTACAGCGCCACTCGGCAGACATTTCAAGTCAGAACTGCGGTGACACGTACAAAACCAACGTCACGTGAAACGTACCATACGTTCATCTGCTCCGGGGAAAGAACTGAACACCCTTTTAGCACCACTCAGTGGACATTTCACATCGAATATGTCATAAAACGTACATGGCGCTATGTATTTCACGTCTTGTGAAAAAGTTCCCACATGTGCGTTTTTGTCATGAGATCAGGTTGAACATAATTCTTTAATGAATCGAGTGTGAATTTCATGATTATATTTGAGATGTTGTAGATCAGGACAAATGTAATAGTTTAATTGGGAAGAAGAAAAAACTCAGCAGTTTATTTTTAGCTGATTTTTACAAGCGCTTTACAATCATGTGGCGGGGGGGGGGGGGGGGGGGGGGGTATTGTCGCAAAAAGACAATCGAGCCGTTATAAATCCCAGAAGACGCTGCGGGCGGCCGAAAGCCTGTAAGCTTTAAACTCACTCTCGCAAATACTTGACGGCTCTTGAAGTTGAAAGTAAAAATGTATCGTTTTGTTTTGCTTAGTTTTAATAAAGTTATAAGACCCAGAGAAAGTCTATATTTTATTGGCATATTAAAATGAATCTTAACAGTTAAACATACAACGCTGTAAAATAAAACGATATACAATTATATGAAAGTAATATCTATAAAAGTATGAAATCTTTTCATAAGCTATAACATTTGTTTGTAATGTTATGTTATATTTATTGTTCATTGGCTGCTGCTTATGCTAAGACTATGTGGTTAGTTAAGCAAGAACGCAGTACATCTCAATCCTCACAAGTGTGAGTTCTGTATCCTCACGTCCTTCCGAGTTCATTCTTCCAAGAAAGCTTGGCAAGACCGGTCTCCACGAGAACACAAGTCCGTTCTTTGCATTCTTGGAGTTGAGAAACAGCTGAGGACTATATATGCTGAGCTGAACTCCAATCCACTAATGAGTTACCATGGAAACTGACAAGGAAATAGGTGTGGTCCAATGAGTGTCCATGACGAAGAAGGTAAAGTTCTTAAATAAGATTTAATAATATGAACAGGGAGATTCAAACATAAGCAGGCAAGTAACACACAGCGTTTCTCACACAGAACAACCTCCTGGACATCAACCAATCTTGCTTCATAAGTGGACATTCAACCGAGCCTGCCTTGCTCTCAGTTGTTGAAGCCCTAAGACTTGCAAGAGTGTCGTCCTAGTCTTCATTACTTATCTTGCTGGATCTGTCCACTGCTTTTGATATGGTCAACCACCAGATCCTCCTGTCAACCCTATTGAGAAAGGGCATCTCAGGAACCGCATTCCTGTGGTTTGAGTCTTACCTCTCAGATAGGTCCTTTAAGGTATCTTGGAGAGGTGATGTATCCAAGTCACAGCATCTATCTACTGGGGTGCCTCAGGGCTCAGTTCTTGCACCACTTCTCTTCTCTATCTACATGGCTTCACTAGGTTCTGTCATTCAGAAACATGGATTTTCATATCACTGCTATGCTGATGACACTCAACTCTACCTCTCATACCATCCTGATGATCTGACGATAGCTGCTCGCATCTCAGCACGTCTAACAGACATTTCTAGCTGGATGAAGAAACATCACCTCCAACTCAACCTAGAAGACAGAACTGCTTGTAGTTTCAGAAAATCTATCACTTCATCACAATTTCACCTTACAGTTAGGCTCATCAACCATAACTCCTTCAAAAACAGCCATAAACCTTGGAGTTTGGATTGATGATAAGCTAAATTTCTCAGACCACATTACTAATTGCCTCTGGCTCTGCCCCCCTTTACCTAGATTCATTACTTCAGACTTATGTGCCCTCTAGAAGCTTGCGTTCTGCAAGTGAACGTCGCTTTATTGTGCCATCCCAAAGAGGCACAAAATCACTTTCACAGACTTTTTCATGAACTGTTCCCATCTGGTCGAATGATCTGCCCAACTCAATCCGAGCAGCTGAATCTTCAAGAAACGAATAAAAACACATATCTTCCATCTTAATTTGACCCTTTAACTCTAGCACTCTCTATTCTAATTTAATTTGATCTGTCTTCTTTTTATAAAAAAACACACACATTTGACCCTCTATCAATTGCATATTTATTCTCTAACTGCTAGCTTTTCTTGAAAAACGAACACTAGTTTTCTTTATTGTTTTTCTATTCTATCTACTTGTTTCTTTAAAAAACTAAAATAAGCTACCTTGCTATGTGTACTGCGTTAGGCTAACCGAGACTTGTCATTGCACTTGCATGTTGTTGCTCTTTTGTTGGCTTTGATTGCTTCTATTGTCCTCATTTGTAAGTCGCTTTGAATAAAAGCATCTGGTGAATGACAAAAAAAGAAATAAAAAAAGTAACACGATCATAAGACACAAAACACCTGGGGCCTGTAGCATGAAGCTGGTTAAGCTGACTAGTCAGGTGCCTGTTTCATAAAACAAGTTTACCAAAAATCCAGGCTTATTTCAGTTAGTCTGATTATTTTGAACCAAATCAACTAACAGTCAGACTAACTGAAATAAACCTGGCTTATTTGGTAAACTTGTTTTATGAAACAGGCCCCAGGTAAGTTTCAGTTTAGTTTGTGCCAACTCTGGGTCGACTCTCTACCATTAGACCACGACTGCCCCTAACAGTGAACAGCCAATCACACGCCTTGAAACTGTGATTCACTTCTCACGAGAGAGTCAGTGCAATTCACTAAGATTAAAAGACTTAAAATATGAAGAATTTAAGCACATTTACACAGCAAGATGAAACGATCTATCTATGAAAGGAAAACTTAAATAAAACATAAGTGCAAGTAAAAGTTTATATAATTGATAATGTTTATTGGTATAAAAAACTAAAATCTAAGTTAATTTGTAATAATGTTTAAAGCTATTGCTTCTATAACGTATTTGTATTGCATATATTTTATATATTTATATTAATTTAAAATAAATGCTTAATCATTAAACTAAACTAAGCTGGTTTGTGTAATATATTAATTGTATAATAATTATATAAATATAGAATAATTATAATAAATAATCATCTCTAAATGTCAGACGATTTTATCTTTAAAAATGTTTTGCTAGTTAGTGCCTTTCAATTTGGAGCAAGAGAAACTGAGGGAGTATTTTGTGTCAGAGATGTGTCACTTTGCTTGAAGCTTCATGCTACACACCCCAGGTGTGAGCGAATCACTTCTGACACATATAACACTGATAACAGCAGTCATTGAGAGAGAATACCGCCCTCTACTGGACACGACTGATTCTCACCTACTGTAAATATATAACACAAAACTGAAATATAGACAGTACTCAGTATGAGTTGTATATTTGTAATGTGTACATTAATGTGTCTGTGTCGCTCTGCACATCTTTATCAAATCGTCTACAGCTGCAGTTTCAGTGTAAAGCACCAAATCCACTGAGAAGGCCAGAGAATATCAGGACAGGTGTGAAGAATGAGAAATACTCCTTAAAGTTGTTGTGTGATTTATTGCATTTCAAATTAATCAAAATAATATTTTCAGAAGTAATTAACAAAATAGTTATGTTCAAAATCATTACGTATATACTAGTGGTGGGCATAGATTAATTTTTTTAATCTAGATTAATCTTGGAATTAATCTAGATTAATCTTGGAATTAATCTAGATTAATCTTGGAATTAATCTAGATTAATCTTGGAATTAATCTAGATTAAAATGGCTCATTTGAATTCTGCCGAAGGCATTCAGAATATATGTGCTACCCAAATAATGACTAAAAGTAAGTCTTTGAGAACGGGTTTCTCAAGCCAGGTGGCGCATTAGACCAGGGGCTCATCTCCTGTTTCCAAAATGCATCACAAACTTTAATCTCTTCCCGTCCCAATCCCACGAAAAAACTGGAGGAAAATCCCGTTCCACTCCCGGAAGAATGACTCCCATTCCCTCCCACTCCCGTGTTGTTGTTTTTTTTTTTTTTTTTTTTGGCGATAACTGTCAATTACAGTAAAAATATAGTACAGATCACAGCGTGCCCACCTTATAAGTTGAATAAAAACCCAAAATGTCGTTTTTTGTTATTATATTGAACTGAAAGCCATCTTATGCACAGTGTTGCACAGATTCAATTTCATGTAAATCATCCATGCTAACACACACGTCTTCTATTTTTATTTTTTAGACATTTCACTCTCTATAGATATATTTTTCAAAGACGGAGTTTCTCGCTCAAGTTCACATGAGACCTAAAGCGCATCCTGTTTGCTTAAAAGCGCAACGTTTCGTTGTTATTCTGAGTGCACACAAATAAACGTAGAGTCTTTACAGATTCAAAAGATGTATTAGGCTACTTTTATCTGTATGACCAAAAATGACGGAGATTTTAAGAGCAAGTGAGCGCACCGGAGCCTGTCCTGCAGCAAACGCGCTTCCACACAAACACTTCAATAGCGCACATTTCTCTAGGTTAACATCATATTGAGCGGCCATGTAAAGTTGCTACTACATACATCTTTCAGATGAAAAGCCATATTTGAGGTTGATGAATGATAGGTGACCGTTTGGATGTCCTGCCCGATTGTATTACCACATAGACCAGCCGTTAACAATCTGTCCATCACGGACTGCGAGCCTCTAGTTCGAAGACTCGTTCTCGCCCCCTACAGTGCAATTCGGCTAGGTATACATCCGCGCTAAAATATCAGGGTCATCAAGTCATCATAGCTTGCGTAGTATAGACCCAGCTCCCAACCCAACTTTGAGAATAGATTAACGGCGATATTTTTTTTATCGCCCGATAAGAGTCTCACGTTAACGCAGCACGTTAACGCCGATAACGGCCCACCACTAGTATATACATTGTGTAATTTAAAATTTAAAATATTTAAATTAGACTCATCCAACCCTAACGTCTCAGAGGTTCTCAGTTAAAATTATTTGTATATTTATAATGTGTACATTAATGTTTCTGTGTCACTCTGCACATCTTTATTAAATCGTCTACAATCGGATTCAGGTCTGGGGAACATGAGGGTCAAGTCAAT
>CM049830.1:34103572-34116072 GCA_027422435.1 Schizopygopsis pylzovi
CAGACAGAAACAGACACACACACACACACACACACACAAAATGGTATTATGTATAAATATTACCATACATTGATATGATCTGCAATATATTATTGGTCAATGGCCAATCCAATTCATGGTTATACTAGATGTTTGTATTAACCTGAATTGCATTGCTTAAACAATATACTAAATAAAGAATGAAATGCAACTATTTAGAAAATCCAAAA
This sequence comes from Schizopygopsis pylzovi, assembly GCA_027422435.1. Taxonomy (NCBI): domain Eukaryota; kingdom Metazoa; phylum Chordata; class Actinopteri; order Cypriniformes; family Cyprinidae; genus Schizopygopsis; species Schizopygopsis pylzovi. Next base: position 34,103,782 of record CM049830.1, read on the forward strand.
ACAATAATAGAGTGTGATTAAACACCACAGCTTGAATGGACACACACTGTACATGACACACAACATGAGACGTGTTGATAAGCAGATTTATGATGATGAGGTCTTTTTGCTATAAACTACTGTATGCATGATTATAAAATGCATTGGATTTTTTTGCGTTTAGCATTTATTTCTTGCTGTCTTCTGCAATGTAAAACATGTAGGCCTACTGTTTTATTAGTTTTAGGGAGAGTTGGGAAATGTAGGAGGCTCTAATGGCTTCAGAGCGAGTGTATCTATTACACTTCTGAAGCTATGATCCTGTTTTATGAGACCGACTCTTCACTTTTTCTAAACTCACAGTCCATGATTTCTGTGTTTGCCCGTGTCTGTGATGTTTGTGTGGTAATCTCAGTCCCTGTGCGGTCCGTCTCTCTGCGGGACTCGAGGTCGTTCTGCTCTCTGTGTGGTTCTCTGACGCTTTAAACCACAGCTTTGTCAAGTCTTTCCACAATCTGCATCCGCAGCTGAGCCCGCCGAACCCTCGCACTGCCCCGAGTGCCCGGACGCCTGGAACGCCGCTGCACATTGTTCCTCGTCCAGCAGGGGCCCGAGGGGCCGATGGGAGACACTTGGTATCCGGGCGTAATCTGTTTTCATTGGCTGGCCGTTTGAGCGCGGTCTCAGGCGAGTCCGGGGAAAGAATAGAGCTGCAAGAATCGGAGGCTTACAGAAGCGCTCGTAATCCGGAGGCGTCCCGGGCCAAACCTCCATGACTTCCTGCGGCTCTCGACCAAAAGATCTGCCGAGGGCCCGTCCTCTAATGGGCCTCACTGTACTAATCACAAACACGCAAGCCACATTCATCACGTCACACTACGGCGAAACTCTAAATCTGTTTATTAGATTAGGCTTGGCTTTCAGCTTTGCTTTTTTGCCTTTTATTTTTGTCAAGCCCAATATTTGGAATAAATCTGTTTGCTGTTGCTCTGAATGATGTTTCTAAATGTGAACTGACCATTTCAAATCCACTTTAGCAGCTTACAGAGACACGTCTTCATCTCGTCAAGGTCAAACACTCAAAAACTTCCAAAAACAAACAACTTCTGAATATCAAACGCAAGCAGCATGCTTTGATTTTACAGCAACTTTAATTTGAATCCTGATTTAAAATCCACACAATTCTTTCAACTCACTATTTTAACTTCACAATAATAAATATAAATAATATTATTAGTCCGTGATATATATTATCTCGTAATTATCAATATGACCTTTCAAAAATAAAAATGCTGAGCTACAACATAAGCAATTGCTTTTTGGTGTAATTACAGTAATTGCATTGTTATTAATAAAGTTAATGAAGCTGATTTTAATATATAATTTTAATGCATTCTCAAATACTTTAAATTAAGTGAACTGTAAATCCATCAATTTGCATTGTTACCAAATGTTACAAACAAATAGAACATTTCAAGAGTGAATTAAGAAGTATATATATATATATATATATTTATAACATAATATATATCAATATGTAATATAATAAAATGTAAAAAATAAAACAAATGTACATAATAATAATTATAACAACATTATAATAGTTATTTTGACCTTTGAGAAACATATCTGACCTTTTATAAAATATAAAGCAACCTACAGAAATATTTTAAAAACAACGAACAGTTTTCACTCAGAAATGGCAACATTTCAAGTCAAAGAAAAGGCAAGCAGCATTGAATTAAGCTGCAATTTTGGAGCAGAACGATTGAAAAATCGATATATCTATGTCTTGATATCAGTCTTATATTATTACATATGAAACACAACAAACTATTCTCCTATATGAAACACGAACACTGTCCAAATGTTTGAGTCATGTATTTGCACGGTTTCTTTGATCTGTCGACCTGATTTATGAAGTGTAGCCGCGAGCGTTCTTAAAGAAGAGCCGCAGAAAGTGTCATTAGCTCCGGCGTACAGTGGAGCCCATTTGTGTCCATTTGCATGCGGCGTCTGCTGCAGCTGAGTGTGGAGACGTGGCGCTGTAATGACCGCCTGTCACAACACTCTGAGGGAGGCCTGCACACACCGCACACCCAAATCAACCCCTGTCAGTCGCGCTGGCAACCTGTAATTCCCCACACGCTTCCTTCCTGCTCCACGCGGCTAAATGGCACTCGCGGCGGACTGAATCTGTAAAGTTGTGTTTAATAACACCGAGGAGCGAGTGATATCTGCGGCGGGCTCTGAGTGCGGGCCGCGCCGGGTTAAGAGGGATTTTGTCATGACTGCTGGAGCGTGCGCTAATCTATTCACTGAAACTCTCCATCTTTTCAGCTAGCGATCGTCAGGGAAACGCAAAACAATTAAGGCTCCTGGCAAATTGTTTAAATGTTTCCATGTTCGCCATTTTGCCTTTCGCTCTCTGTGGCTCGGCGTTTGCACGTGTTATGCTTATACTGTTATTACTGCATGACTGTTAGCGTTACCTTACTATGATGAACGTTTGACTGAGAGATCCGGAGGATACAGACACATTCAAGATGCTGCATTCATATTTATATCTTGATTTACAGAGGAATGATGTAAACATCTTTAAAACTGGATGCATTTAGAAGCAAAATGGCATCAGGACTTACTCCAGGTGAATACAGACCTCATTACTGCTTCAAACAAGGGTTTGAGGTAAAACATAAACATAATTCAATATAATCCCTGAAGTCTCGTTGATTAATACATTGTTTCCCATAGTTATGACTGATTTATCTATTACAGTTTTAATTCATACTTTGAATCTGTTTTTATTTTAATTGATTTTAGCAATTTCGTTGAGTTTTTTGCCATTTTAGTAGTTTTTTATATAATATATTATTTTATATTACTAATTATTTATATTTATTTACATTTACATTATTATTTTAGTACATCAAGTTAAACTAAATTATAATGAGCAATGTTGCTTTGGCATCTAGCTGAAATAATAATAATGAAGTTGGTCACACTTTATTTTAAGGTGTCCTTGTAACATTGTAATTATACATTTAAGTATTTAATTAACTACATGTACTCATTATATGGTTAGGATTTAAATAAAGTGTTATCAAAAAGTTGTTTACATGTTATTTCAGTTAATGTTTAAGTAATGGAAATATTGGTAACTCTTTATTTTAAGGTGTCCTTGTTACACGTTAAATGTACTTACTATTATAATACCAATTAATTATGCATAATTCATTAAATTCAAGATTATTTGTATAGCGCTTTTTACCATACAATAGTTCCATAGCAGCTTTACAGGAAATTAAGTCTCTACAATAGATTTATGTATTGCAGAAACTTAATATATTTAACTTATGACAAAAATATTCATAATTACATGCAAGTAACCCTGAACCAAACCCTAACCATATAGTAAGTACATGTAGTTAATTAATAATGGCCAGTACTTAAAAATATAATTACACTATAACAAGGACACCTTAAAATAAAGTTTTAGTTTTAGTTAATTATAATGGCTGTGTTCTCAAGTAACTTATTACATATTTTTAACTGAAAAACAAGCCAAAAATACTGAACTGCAATCCTCTCCTGACAAATACACAGACACGAGGAGAACAAGACGAGACTTTTGATAAACTTGCTTCATGATATCAAACAACATTTACCAAAAGACGTGTATTTCCATCTCATTCGTCCGATGAGAGCACTTTCCTTCAGCGTATAGCCGCACACGTGACCAGTCAGATATTTTCAGCGTAGATGAAAAAGTGAAATGATTTTGAAATTTCATAAAACTTTGCGGTCTTAATGGTGTGTCTAATGGAGTGTCATCACCAGAGTTGGGAAGCTTTAAAGAGCTTTTAAAACAGCACAGTGGTGTTTTGTCATGCTACACCACTGCATGATGGAATAAAACTGGTACGTTTCTGTGAAAGTTCAAGAACTGCTAAAACAGTAGTACTTAAGTCACTCTCATTGGTCACCGCAGTTACATGAAGTGTATTTCTCTCTGACTGACCTCCAGACTACAGTAGAAAGAGTGTCTTGCATGCAAAAGCACTTCACACTGAACATGCCCTGGACCTCCTCTGATGAGATCTGTATGCAAATGAGAGGATATTATATTTACGTACACTGGCTACATGAATCTGCTGAAGACACTGGAAGTGAATGGTCACGAGGCTCTACTTTCTTCCACCAATGAAGATGAAAAACGGTTCTGAAATCACTGTTGCATGTGCTTCAAATGACCTAAGAGTCAGTTCTTTACCATAAAACTGGTCACAACGACCAGAATTGTGAGGAAACTCTTAGAAAAGAAACTCATTGGTATGAATTACATTTTTACTGTTTTTTTATAGCATTTTTTTTTTACTGTTACCGCTTTAGGATTTGTGAGACTTAAATCAGCATTAATTTCCACTTAAATCGGAAGAGATTAAATATGTTTCCAAATGAATATTGATTTTTGGTGATGTTATATCTCATTCAATATTATGCAGTCAGGATGCATTTCTTGGTATTTTCTCGTACTTGGAATAAGGGACGGCTAAGAGGAATCTGTATCGCGTCCAGAATCGCCAAATTTCTCCGATTTCATCCCTATTGAAGACGCTTTCCAACATCCCGACTTACAAAGCATCGAGTAAATTCTCTGCTAACGCAGAAACACAGCCGCGCGGCAAAAGCGCCGTGTATCATTTCTGATTAATGAATTCATTTGAGCTCAACAGCATGATATCAGCAGGAGCGCACATTGATATTCACCAAAACAACAACAAAAACAGGATTCCTTTGAAATGCCCCCAAAAGACGAAACGCAGAAGTTGGCCGAACCTGAGAGAGAGAGAGAGAAAGAGAAGAAATTAGCAGTTGAAGAGCATTTTCACTCTAATTTGTCATCGATGCATAAATCTTGCTGACAGGCAGCAGCGGCGTAATGGCATCGCGTTGGATGGAAAAGCTGTGTAAACTTGCGCAGTTGCAGAAACTGAAAAACTATATGTTGAACATCACCTTATTTGCATAATTTAGCGAAAGCCAATGAGGCAGCACCGAGAGCGCGTGCGGCGGCCGTAAGTGTTTGGAGGGGGGGCTGTAAATGGGTCGCCTATGGGGATTTCTGCGCTCCGTAGGGGTGGGAAATGAGGAATATTTTTCAAACAGCAGGGGGAAAGGTTTTAAAAGCAGAAACACACGCAGAGATAAAGATGTTAATGCCATGGGGTGCGATGCAGGAAAACTCTCAGCGTTGAGAGAAAGAGTGAAAAATATCAACCAGGCTGCGTAATTTCAGCATTAAGAGGTCATAATCATGTTTCACTCGCGATATTAAAACGGAAGCGCGCGTCCTCTCATGAGAGGACTCAAAAGATAAATAAAGAAGGAAAGATCATCAGGTAGGTTTGGCTAATGGACTGCAGGAATGTGTCGCGGGGAGCCGCTTGCATGTGTGTGTGTGTGTGTGTGTGTGTGTTAACACTGCGTCTCACACACACACCTCGCAAACAAACACACACCTCACGCTGAATGCCGAAGTGTGTGTGTGTGTGTGTGTTTCTTTTATTGATGTTTGGACTGACTCTGCCCCGCGCTGACTCAAACGCAATTGGGATTTCATGCGCGAGAGCTTTTGTTCATAGAAGGAAGCCTTGCACTAGATTGTGTTGGTGCTGTGTCATAAACTCCAGCGATTCTTGAAGAAAGCCTGCCAAGACGCCAAAGACAGTGGAAGACGTCCTGGTTGAGGCTCTTTGTAATGTAACACAACCACTGAAACTCTCACGAGTCTGTGAATCCAGGGGCCAAACCTATATTTCACAATGAAGCTAATTTTGTGAGCGGATATTTTTTGCACAAGCCATGGCACTGTATTATGTTTAGCATTATCATAATATATATATATATATATATATATATATTGCATTAAAATTAATATTATTATTGCACTGTAAAACAATATATATGATCAATAAGTTATGGCATCATATGTTATTCCATTACATTAAATCATCTTATGTATTCTCATAAATGACACAAATTTGAACAATTTCAACATCATTTTATCTCAGTTTGGTTTAATTTATGTGAAAATTATTGTACAGCCAGTAAGATCATATTATTATTTTATTATAAGGCAACAACTGAACTTAAAGTATATTTGTTTACATTAATTAGCTTGTTTGTTTGTTTATTGATTAATTTATATATATATATTGCATCTTATTGACAAACATCAAGTGAGTGAGAGTCCGTCTCCATCTCTTATTGAAAACGCATCTGTCACATTTTGATGATTTTGATCGTTTTGGCTGTTAGGAAGTTCTCTGGAAAAAATGCATGGCAAAATTCTGATGCAAAATTTCCAATTATGTAACAAAATCATTGGAAGATACTAAAATTGTTTCAGGTGTTTTAGGTCAAATGATCGGTTTTACAGTTTATCAAAACCCATGTTGCAGATGCTAATAAGTCTGTTTAATTTACTTGCCAAAAACAGTTTTTATTCCCAGTTGGTGCTTGGCGAGTGCTAAATAAAAAATAAATAAAAAAGTAAACGCAGGATGAAAGAAAGAAACCAGCCAAAGAAAGGAGGCCAAATAGTTGAAGAGTGGACTGTACTGTGGTGGCATTTGGACAAAGCTGCTCTCTAAGCCTCTTCAGAGCAGCACAAAGATTAGAGCAGAATGTGTGTGAGAGACAAAGATAGAGAGAACGAGAGAGAGATACTGGGGAGAATGAGAGGCTGGACGGCCCAGACAACACTTGGCATTCAGACATCTTTTGAAAGCCAAACACACACATTACACCGAGGAGCAGACGCCCTTCAGTCAGACTCAACACAATGAAGGACGTGAATCAAACACCTTACATGAGTGATGTTTAGGCATCATGTTCAGTCCGGGACATTACATAAATCACAGGAAGATGCAGGTTAAAGACGTTTCTCATGAAGGAACGTGTTCACAGAATCTGTCACAAATCACAAAACGCCAAACAGGTCACATTTCACTCCAAAATCCAAAGACACGCACACTAAATAAAGAAATGAAAAAGGAAATACGATCAAATATAATAAAGTAAGAGATGTAAATTTGAAGCCAAGGGATCAACTGCAAACAAAAAGCTTGGTCACTTTATTTTAATGTGCCGTTGTTTCAGCATTCAGAAAGAAACCTTTTGTGGCCACATGGAGGCACTGCCCATTTCTGATGAATTCATTTGTGTGTATATATATATATATACTTGCTGTGACATTGAGGGGGTGAGAAGGCATTTTGTCAATTCTTAAGTGTCTGACAAGTTGAATAAAGTTTAGCACAGCAGGAACACAAGGACGTCAAGGAACGAGTCAAAGCGAAACCGAGAGAGAGAGAGGTGATTTGAGTGACATTGCTGCTGACCTGGTGACCTCGAAGTCTCCCGGGGGTCACCGTCCCTCAAACGGAGAAAAGCGCTGTAGCGAAAGGTTCCTCGGTGACGGGAGGTCATCATGTGTGGAGAGTTTGACTGCCCTCGACACTCCCTCCAGCTGTCAAACGCCAGCAGCTCGCTGTATTCAGTCCAACAGCCCTGAAACAATGCAGACGGAGCCGTTTAGAGACGGGAGAGAAGTTAAGAAGGACGGAATTGTGTTGTTTTGCACTTAGAGGAAGTGAGGATTATTTCACTTTTCTACATCCTGTTCTTCAAGTGAGATGATCACCGGCAGAGAGAAGGAGAAAAACAACAAGATGAAGACAGACCGCAGTTTTAGCACATTTATATCACCTAATATAATTGTTAAACGTCATCTTAACTTATTCTTAAATATTAACTTAAATATTCTTAAAACTCAACATTTGATGATATTGATTCACCTCGTGCTCACCGAAAAAACATGCCTCTGCCAAATATTTGATTTGATTTCGAACATATAAAAAAATACACCCAAACATACAATTCACTGCAGTTTCCATCTTAAATAAACACTACTGGCTGTAAAACTACAACAACTTGAATTCCTTTTCACACAAATTATGATTACAGGGGCAGATTGATAATTATCGGTAAATAATATTCTCACACGGTTACTTGCATCACAGACTTCATGGCCATAAATATTTGCACGAGACATTAAAATGTATTAAGCATTTTTTTTTAACATATTGTACTATTGTACACAATTTTGGGTCAATAAGGCTTGCTTTTAAAATTAATAAATACTTTTATTCAGCAAGGATGCATTAAAATGATCAAAAGTGACAGTAAAGACGTATAATGTCACAAGATTTCAGTTTCAAATAAATGCTGATCTTTTGAACTTTATATTCAATAAAGAATCCTGAAAAATAAAAGGTATCGGGGTAAATTATTAAAAGTTAAAAGAGATAAAAAATCAAAATGGTGAGCTAAAAAGTGGAAAATACTAGAAAAAGTCACAATTGTGAAATTAAAATAATTGACAAAATACTTTTCTCAATATTGGCTTTTTATATCAGTTTAAATGTTTTGTTATCTCATAACTAGGACCTTCTCAATCTCAGCTGACTCTTGTCTATAGTTTGACTAGATAATACAAAGTGACAGTTTGATTAAACACACATCCTTTGATGTCAGCCTCAAAAGATACGGCCAATGTTTGCTCTTCCCTTGGTACAGTACATTTTTGCCTACGATAATACGGTTAATTGCATTTTATTATTTGCATATTTAGCACTGCTTTCCCCTGCAAGCCGCGGATGACGAGGGCAGAACAGTGATTTTGCGTCGTGTCAGTTTGAGAGAGAAATGACTGGAGCTGTCTGTCGTGTGATAGTTCAAGTGTCTCTCCGGCGTTTAATAAGAGAGACTCTTTCCTAAACAACCACAGCGGCCGTGTCTCTCACAGCAGGTATCAACAAATACCTCCGTCACGATCCCCATCTGCTCTCCCAGGTGCTGTTTGGATTCCAGACCCCCGGGGGATGAACGACAAACTTTTTATGCTCCTTTGTAATGGAGAAAAACACTCAGTGATCTCTGCCAGTACCACATGTCACATGTAAAATACATCACAATAATCGCTCCGTTTCTGTTGTCGACTTCAGTGCTGAACACAGAGCAGAGTGTTTTCCTCTGGCCTTTGTTTAAACAAACACCTTGATTTTCATAAAGAGAGCTGAATGATCAGGTCTCTGCAAGCCGGCAATAAATCAATGTACCTGTTTTGTTCTTTACGGCTGGAAGATGAATTGCTCGTTTGATAAAAGATGACTCCTCAAACACCGTGACAATTACCTGCCTTATTCTCATTATGAAGCGGACAGCAGACACCTCACACAGTCACGCATGACGGCGCAGAAACGCCCGTTACACATTAATCATGAGACGCTCACGACCCACCCGCCCCACACCCACCTAGAGCCGCCTGCATGTCATTCTGCTACTATCCTTGCTGATTTCTGATTTTAACATCAAACATGTTTTCATAGAGGTTTATGAAAAACACATTTCACGCAAAGTGCATTGGGATTTACACATACAAGTTTGAGGTCAGTCTGCATGGCTGCATTTATTTGATGAAAAATACAGTAAAAACTGTAAAAAAAGAAATTATATACAAAAATAGTATTACAATTTAAAATAATCAGTTTTCTATGAATATATTGCAAAATGTAATTTTTACAGCATAATTTCTCCAGTCTTCAGTGATCCTTCAGAAATCACTCTAATATGCTGATTTGCTGCTCAAGAAACATCTCTGATTATTATCAATGTCGAAAACAGTTGAGCTTCTTCATATTTTTTTGGAAACTGTGATACATTTTGTTTTTCCGGATTCTTTGATGAATAGAAAGTTCAAAAGAACAGCATTTATTTAAAATAAAAATATTTTTGTTACATTATAAATGTCTTTACTGATACCTTTGATCTTATGAATGAGGCCCATTGCTTCTAAATCTGATGAATGTCTGCTTCAGAACCAGATAGATCATCAAACAGAACTGCATGATTGTTCTCGAACAGGTTTCCAGTTTGGTTAATCAAACAGATAGCCCCGCCCCTAAACTCAAATCATTGGATGAGTCAGAAGTTAACATGTTGAAGTTCAAACAAACTGATCAATAACCTCAAGAGACTCGAAACAGTCACAGTTTTTCACTCTTCCAATGATTTAAAATGACTCTGAACATTAAACTGACATTTCACAAACTATATGAACATATGAACATCACACACAGCAGCTTGTAATATACCTGCCAATAAATACCTACCCTAAAAACACATATGCACATTTATAGTACTTTTACCAGTCTTTAAGTATTTATTATGGTACATTTCTGTGTGTTTGTGAAATATGCACTCCTCAACATGCAGTCCACACAACTGTATTGTTCTTTTGTTCACACACACACACAACACACACACACAACACACACACACACACAACACACACACACACACACAACACACACACACACACATCACCAATAGCGTCTGTATAACTAAAGTAACTTCCACTAAACTCAAAATGACTTTGAGCAACAAGATGGCATGAACATTATTACATTTATTTTTTATCAAGCTTAAAGTGCATCTTTTTGCTCATTTTCCGTAACTATCACGAGAGACGGTAAGAGACAGAGAGGAGATGGGCAGATGGATGTATGGATGGAGCAGATGTAATCACACGTGATTGAGATCAGCGCTTTTGAGTTAAGAGAGTCCGAGAGTGATCTGCTTATTCCATTTCTGATCTGCGCTACAGACATAAGGAAAAATCATATTTGGCTCCCAAGCAACGTAATAAGCAGCACTTAAGATGGACAACATATTTATTTATTATCATGAATGTGTCCATGGCAGACTGAGTCAATCTCCCCGGCTTCCGTCTGATAAACTACACAGGAATCACCACAGGCACCAAAGCCTTTCCACTTACAAGAGCTGCTTTTTATGATCTACTTCATCTTAAATGGATAAATGGAGAAAAAGATGGACCAAAAAGCTAGAGAAATAATAACAATCATTGTTTCCAGTCTGATAGATAGCAGTGCCTTTCCAGTAAAAGAAGATAAGCTGTGACTGAGAAACAGCGAGGCTTTGAATCACCTTATTTCTGTCATTCTCTATGATTTGCTTCTGTGGTGATGTAATGATGTTATCTTGTGTTTTGGTGGCAATGTGATGCATGTTGGTGTTTAATAGTATAAAATGTGATGGTGAGATGCCATGATTTTGTTTAATGGTATAATGATATGTGGCCCAGGAGCACAAAAGCAGTCATAAGCAGCACATGTATATTTGTAGCAATAGCCAACAATATATTGTATGGCTCAAAATTATACATTTTTCTTTTATGCCAAAAATCCTTAGGATATTAAAATAATGCTCTATGAAGATATTTAGTAAATTTCCTACGGTAAATATATCAACAATATTTTTTGATTAGTGATATGCATTGCTAAGAACTTCATTTGAACAACTTTAAAAGCGATTTTCTCAATATTTAGATTTTTGCGTCCTCAGATTCCAGATTTACAAATAGTTGTATCTCAGCCGAATATTGTCCTATCATAACAAACCATACATCAATGATAAGCTTATGTATTCAGCTTTCAGATTATGTATAAAACACAATTTAAAAAAACTGACCCTCATGACTGGTTTTGTGGTCCAGGGTCAAATCTTATGATTGTATTGTTATTCTGGTAATGTGATGATGTCTTGGTGCTGGGGATTATGACTGTGTTGTGACCGTAGTGATGGTATGATGATGGTATCTTTCGATATAATACGATAACAAGGCGATGTTATTATGTTATAGTAATAGTATGTTGTTGATGTAAGTCATGGTGCTGTGATAGTGATGGTATGGTGAAGAGATTCTGTAATTGGGATGGTGTTAAGTGGCCATAATGTTGGGATCTTGTGATAGTGATGATTACATGGTAATGTTGTGATGTTAATGTGAGAGTGAATTGTGTTATTGTCATTGTATTTGTGTGGTGATGAAGACGGATTGTGTTGTAATGTGGCAGAATGGTGATGTAATGTGATGGTGTTAAGTGGCCATAATGTTGGGATCTTGTGATAGTGATGATTACATGGTAATGTTGTGATGTTAACGTGAGAGTGAATTGTGTTATTGTCATTGTATTTGTGTGGTGATGAAGACGGATTGTGTTGTAATGTGGCAGAATGGTGATGTAATGTGATGGTGCTATGTGGTGATAATGCTGGGATCTTGTGATCGTGATTAGTTGTTATGGTGTTATTGGAGATATAATAATGTGGTGATGATGAAGTCTGTGGTGTATGACTGTGTAGTGATAGTGATGTATGGTG
>CM049830.1:34121072-34128572 GCA_027422435.1 Schizopygopsis pylzovi
CAAAGCGGTGCAACTGAGTAGGATGCAAAAATGTATCACCAAACAATTGCATCCACAGTATTCCTTCTTTTAATTTTGGATATAGTTTGCCCCCTCCCCACACACACACACACACACACACAAAAAAGAAAAGAAAAAATAAATAAATAAAGGTAATTTATGGTGGGATGTATGGTGAAATCCACCCAGAGAATACTGATATCAGGCTCTCACTGCTGCATTGGTTGATGAATGGCTGTTAATGACATCAGGTGATTATTAAATGGTGAGTGTTATTAGACGAATAGCAGCTGATAATTATGACAGACTGGATTATCTAGACCAGAAATGATGATTCTAAAGTGACATAAATGAATAAATGTTCAGCACCTCATGATGAATAAATACATTGGTGCTATCAGACCTGCTTAGAAACATTACCAGTGTTTACTACGAAACACTGAACTGTTTATCAGTTATGAATTATATGTTGCTGGTCATTTAGGTCATGGTCGCTCAGTCAATATGGGCTAAAGCATATTACACACTTCAAGGAATAGTTCACCCAAAAATGAAAATGTACTCACCCTCGGGCAGCTTTTGTCCTCTCCAGATATTTACTGATGGACTAGAGTGGTGTGGATTATTGTGATGTTTTATCAGCTGTTTAGACTCTGGTTCTGACGGCACCCATTCACTGCAGAGCATCCATTGCATTTCTCCAAATCTGACGAAGAAACAAACTCATTTACATCTCAGATTGGCCTGAAGGTCATGAGAGTAATTTATGTTTTTATTTCTTAGTAAAGTTCATTTTAGGATGAAATATTCCTTTATTGGACTCTGAACATTCAAACATTAGTCCACCTAATTACCAGCTTTCTGGCATCAGGTTTTTCTTCTGCATACTACAAGTGAGCACTTGCATGTTCACGTTGGTCCAAAAGGAAACTAAAGTACACATATTTCAGAAAGTGCTGTTTATTGTGTGCAAGGACAAACTCTGAATGAACCCCTGAATTTGATGACTGGTGGGAAGGAAGATTTTAACCCAAATCCTACTCCAAGCATTTTCATAATTCATACCTACACAATCTCACAACCACTTTCTTCTAGGAATCCATTATTATTATTTTAATTGTTTAAAAAAATCCCTTGGTTATGTGAATGTTAGAGACAACTTTAAAGGAATGTTGCATTTGATAATTTTTCAAAAAATAACGGGAATGATACTTTTGGGAACGTTACTTTTGAATTTTCTCAGAACATTCCAAAAATTGTTAGTAAATTGTTAGCAAAAAATAAATCAAGACCAATGTGTAATATTTTTGAGCTAATGTTTTGATAGCATTATTAAAAGCCAAATATTACTAGAATAATGTTTATTCATAACTTTGAGATAATTAGCTTATAAAATACTGAAACAATAATCAATATTATACGAGTTCCTAAATAACTGAAATAATTAGTTTGATTTAAATAATTATAATACTCAATTTTTGACAATCTAGCACACATAAACTGTTCAATGATTTGGATGCATTTATTCTCCACATTTTAATAATTGGAATTACCACTGAACTCTGGCTTTCTGTAAAACTCTAATCTCTACCGCATTATAGCAAATCGAGTCATAAACACCCCATTTATTCTCAATTTTTCAGAATACTGCACCATGGCAACTCTCTCCGATAAGAGGCTCGGACTGAAGATGTTGTGAATAGGACCTGAACCCAAACTCACACGCGTGTGAATCTGTCACGGGCCGCAGTGTAAGGAGCTTTAGGTTGCTATTGAATCAGAGACAGAGCGGCACGGCTCGGACAGCACCGATAAACCAGCCGCTGTAAAACATCATTATACTCATGTTCCTCTGATTTCAGCATGTGAATGGGGGAATCAGGCCAGTCAGAAGACGGAGACCAACAAAACACAGCCTAACAGACCTTAAACAGAACGAGGGGCTGTGTGAGAGCAGAATTATAGAGTCTCAAACCCATTTTACACAGGAATGAGGATTACTGTGTCTGCTCTCACCAAGAACATGCCATGTGAAGATACAGTACAACACACAAGAAACCGAGGCAGTGCTAGAGAGGGATTTCTTATAGCAATTTTACAGTTTCGTGCATTTTAATTATACTTTCTTACATTAAAAATTTAATTCTGCAATCAATAATTTTCAATTCAATTCTGAATGAAACACAATCCTGATTATAAATGCTAGAAACCCACACCAGTATTAAAGTTTTATTAATATTTTTAATTAGTTCTCTTTTATATTTTCCATTTAATTTTAATTAAAAATGAGCAATCACTGATGCTCCAGAAGGTAAACCCATGCATTAAGTGCCGGGGGGTGAAAACTTTTTGAATTTGAAGACCAGGGTAAATTGAACATATTTTGTCTTCTGGAAAACATGTAAATATCTTCTGTAGTCTCTGCAGGGCAGTACTAAATAATAATAATAAAAAATATATATTTAAGCAAACTAAGAAAAATGTACAAATGTACATATAACAAAAACATGAACAACTATCACTAAACAAAAACATGAACCACTATCACTAAACAAAAACATGAACCACTATCACTAAACAAAAACATGAACCACTATCACTAAACAAAAACATGAACCACTATCACTAAACAAAAACATGAACAACTATCACTAAACAAAAACATGAACCACTATCACTAAACAAAAACATGAACCACTATCACTAAACAAAAACATGAACCACTATCACTAAACAAAAACATGAACCACTGTCACTAAACAAAAACATGAACCACTGTCACTAAACAAAAACATGAACCACTATCACTAAACAAAAACATGAACCACTGTCACTAAACAAAAACATGAACAACTATCACTAAACAAAAACATGAACCACTATCACTAAACAAAAACATAAACCACTATCGCTAAAGAAAAACATGAACCACTGTCACTAAACAAAAACATGAACCACTATCACTAAACAAAAACATGAACCACTATCACTAAACAAAAACATGAACCACTGTCACTAAACAAAAACATGAACAACCTTCACTAAACAAAAACATGAACCACTGTCACTAAACAAAAACATGAACCACTGTCACTAAACAAAAACATGAACCACTGTCACTAAACAAAAACATGAACCACTATCACTAAACAAAAACATGAACAACCTTCACTAAACAAAAACATGAACCACTGTCACTAAACAAAAACATGAACAACCTTCACTAAACAAAAACATGAACCACTGTCACTAAACAAAAACATGAACAACCTTCACTAAACAAAAACATAAACCACTGTCACTAAACAAAAACATGAACCACTGTCACTAAACAAAAACATGAACAACTGTCACTAAACAAAAACATGAAAAACCTTCACTAAACAAAAACATAAACCACTGTCACTAAACAAAAACATGAACCACTATCACTAAACAAAAACATGAACCACTATCACTAAACAAAAACATGAACCACTATCACTAAACAAAAACATGAACCACTATCACTAAACAAAAACATGAACCACTATCACTAAACAAAAACATGAACCACTATCACTAAACAAAAACATGAACCACTATCACTTAAACAAAAACATGAACCACTATCACTAAACAAAAACATGAACCACTATCACTAAACAAAAACATAAACCAGCTGTGATCACTAAACATAAAAACATGAACCACTATCACTAAACAAGAAACATGAACCACTATCACTAAACAAAAACATAACCACTATCACTAAATTCAAAAACATGTATACCATCTATCACTAGGAGCAATAATGCATAAACCACTATCACTAATGACAAAAACATAAACCACTCATCACTATGAACAAAAACATGAACACTATCACTAAACAAAAGCATGAACCACTGTCACTAAACTGAAAAACATGAACCACTGTCACTAAACAAAATATCATGAACCACTGTCACTAAACAAAAACATGAACACACTATCACTAATAAATAACATGAACCACTGTCACTAATACAAAAACAGAACCACTGTCACTAAACAAAAACATGAACCACTATCACTAAACAAAAACATGAACCACTATCACTTAAACAAAAACATGAACAACCTTCACTAAACAAAAACATTGATTACCACTGTCACTAAACAAAAACATGAACTCACTTATTACTAAACAAAAACAAGAACCACTATCACTAAACAAAAACATGAACCACTATCACTAAACAAAAACATGAACCACTATCACTAAACAAAAACATGAACAAAAACATGAACCACTATCACTAAACAAAAACATGAACCACTATCACTAAACAAAAACATGAACCACTATCACTAAACAAAAACATGAACCACTATCACTAAACAAAAACATGAACCACTATCACTAAACAAAAACATGAACCACTATCACTAAACAAAAACATGAACCACTATCACTAAACAAAAACAAGAAGCACTATCACTAAACAAAAACATAAACCACTATCACTAAACAAAAACATGAACCACTATCACTAAACAAAAACATGAACAAAAACATGAACCACTATCACTAAAGAAAAACATGAACCACTATCACTAAACAAAAACATGAACCACTATCACTAAACAAAAACATGAACCACTATCACTAAACAAAAACATGAACCACTATCACTAAACAAAAACATGAACCACTATCACTAAACAAAAACATGAACCACTATCACTAAACAAAAACATGAACCACTATCACTAAACAAAAACATGAACCACTATCACTAAACAAAAACAAGAAGCACTATCACTAAACAAAAACATAAACCACTATCACTAAACAAAAACATGAACCACTATCACTAAACAAAAACATGAACAAAAACATGAACCACTATCACTAAAGAAAAACATGAACCACTATCACTAAAGAAAAACATGAACCACTATCACTAAACAAAAACATGAACCACTATCACTAAACAAAAACATGAACCACTATCACTAAACAAAAACATGAACCACTATCACTAAACAAAAACATGAACAATAACATGAACCACTATCACTAAACAAAAACATGAACCACTATCACTAAACAAAAACATGAACCACTATCACTAAACAAAAACATGAACAAAAACATGAACCACTATCACTAAACAAAAACATGAACCACTATCACTAAACAGAAACATGAACCACTATCACTAAACAAAAACATGAACCACTATCACTAAACAAAAACATGAACCACTATCACTAAACAAAAACATGAACCACTATCACTAAACAAAAACAAGAAGCACTATCACTAAACAAAAACATAAACCACTATCACTAAACAAAAACATGAACCACTATCACTAAACAAAAACATGAACAAAAACATGAACCACTATCACTAAACAAAAACATGAACCACTATCACTAAACAAAAACATGAACCACTATCACTAAACAAAAACATGAACCACTGTCACTAAACAAAAACATGAACCACTGTCACTAAACAAAAACATGAACCACTATCACTAAACAAAAACATGAACCACTATCACTAAACAAAAACATGAACCACTATCACTAAACAAAAACATGAACCACTATCACTAAACAAAAACATGAACCACCATCACTAAACAAAAAAAAACACAGCTGTGGATCATTCAGCTAACAACACAGTATTATGAATCAATGGGATGAAAACATTTGAATGGAGTCATTATTATAAATTCAGCTATTGTTATTTTTCGTGGGCTATATGTAAACACATTTTATGTAAAACATATTATTCAGGTCAGTACTAAATGAACAATAACATGCATTTTGTATGATCCCTCTTATTCTGGTAAAATTATTAAGAATTTGCAGATTTTGCAGATGCTTAACTGTATGCATACACACATATATATATATATATATATAACAGTAATAATATATATAGACAGATAGATAGATAGATAGATAGATAGATAGATAGATAGATAGATAGATAGATAGATAGTTTTAGTAAACTGTAATAACTCTCGCCCAAACAGCAGAAACACGTTCATTTATCACCATCTCAGCAGAAATATATCATCTTCTCGTTAGTGAGCTACGCTGTAGTTGTGTTTACAGTTTATGACACTCATAATGTTCGATAAACACTCACGACTTGTTCAGATGTTGTTTGTTGGGTTAAACCAGCAATTTCTGAAATCTTACAGGACACAATATGACACAAAATATATCACCATTTAATTTCGGTAAAAAAAAACATCTTAAAGCGATAAATAATATATAGCAGATCTTATCATTTTTTTAATGCAAAATTCTGTTCTGATTCCTCCAGGTTCACTAATATTCTTCTTCATATCACTATATTGTTGCATGCCAGTGTGTTTTGGGTCTGGTTGCGTGTGCATTCAGTGTGGGAGGTGTTTTGCTTTGGTTTTCTCCATGAATTTTACAAGTCCTGGTGTCACAGAGTCTCTGCACCTTCACTCTCATGATCACCACTGCCAATATTTCCGCTCTCAAATTCATTAGCATTGGGTGATTAGCAGAATATTTTGGCCTCAAATACGAATCCAAACTTATTACATATTTAATCCAATCAGCGGCTCTGATAGATTCTGCTCTAAGCAGCCATTACATGCCTGATTTCATGTGACTGAAAAGCTAAACTTGGTCAAGGGGCTTGTAACACGCCACATGTTTGAGCCATACATGGGCCAAAACGACACTTAGAGAGTGTTTCTGAAAGAAACAAAGAAACAGCGGTGTAACGAGGGTAACGTTCAGGCGTTGTTCTAATAGGATTTGGGGAAGGTTTAGTGTTAAAGTCTGCTGTGGGCCGCTGGGAATCGATGCTTTTAAAGATAAGCTTTAAACCTCTTGAAAGAGCTCAGCCCTGGAGGTGACAGAGAGCAAACGGCCCCTGTGTGGACCAGAGTGGGATGTTTTCCTGAGAGCCCAGGGGCCCGGGGCCACACCTACCTACAGGAGCGTGTGATTGGCTGCTTGTGATCCAAACATGACAGTCAGACCTGAATATATTTGCATAGATACAGTGCAAAAGATCTGTGGGCGACTCTTACGGCCTGACTTCTCTCTGTCTGTGTCTGAACCGGCACTGACCTCAGCTGTGCATCTCTCAGACCCTCCAAACACATACTTTCATTACACTGCATACATTTCATCAAGTGGTGCTCAGGAGTCGGTTGCATTGAGGGTGCTTGTTTCTTTCATTGAAATATTAGCCTATTTTGTTTCTTAATGTACAGGGCGTTTCAATAATTTAGTGCATTTTGCTATTTATAGTTACAATTATGCATTCGGCAGCAGGGTTATTATAGTTAACTTAAACAAAAAAAAAAAAAAAAAATGACAATGTAAATATTAACAGAAAAACGTAAATTAATTTGATTTCAGCCAGTTGCAAAGTAAAACTAACATTTTCATTTAGTTTAACTTAATGTATTAAAATAACTCAAACTGAAATAAAAATAACTATATAGACATACTTAATAATAATTA
>CM049830.1:34133572-34146072 GCA_027422435.1 Schizopygopsis pylzovi
GAAATCATACGTCTATAGCAGTGATGTATATATAAGGAATGAAAGCTATTTTAACATCCCTTCTCAAAGATTCTTCTATGTTGGTTGAGATGTGGTGAGCTGTATTTATGGTCCACTCTGAAGGAGGGTTGAGAATGGAAAACACTGAAATGTAATGTAGGTGACAGCCACGCCTTCGTGCCCGGGCGGTGTGTACTAATAGCGTGATGGCATTGTCATGCTGAATAGACCCAAGCCACGTTTCATCTTCAATGCCCTTGCTGATGCGAAGGAGGTTTTCACTCAAAATCTCACGATACATGGCCCCATTCATTCTTTCCTTTACACAGATCAGTCGTCCTGGTCCCTTTGCAGAAAAACAGCCCCAAAGCATGATGTTTCCACCCCCATGCTTCACAGTAGGTATGGTGTTCTTTGGATGCAACTCAGCATTCTTTCTCCTCCAAACACGACAAGTTGAGTTTTTACCAAAAAGTTATATTTTGGTCTCATCTGACCATATGACATTCTCCCAATCCTCTTCTGGATCATCCAAATGCTCTCTAGCAAACTTCAGACGGGCCTGGACATGTACTGGCTTAAGCAGGGGGACACGTCTGGCACTGCAGGATTTGAGTCCCTGGCGGCGCAGTGTGTTACTGATGGTAGCCTTTGTTACTTTGGTCCCAGCTCTCTGCAGGTCATTCACTAGGTCCCCCCGTGTGGTTCTGGGATTTTTGCTCACAGTTCTTGTGATCATTTTGACTTCACGGGTGAGATCTTGCGTGGAGCCCCAGATCGAGGGAGATTATCAGTGGTCTTGTATGTCTTCCATTTTCTAATAATTGCTCCCACATTTGATTTCTTCACACCAAGCTGCTTACCTATTGCAGATTCAGTCTTCCCAGCCTGGTGCAGGTCTACAATTTTGTTTCTGGTGTCCTTTGACAGCTCTTTGGTCTTGGCCATAGTGGAGTTTGGAGTGTGACTGTTTGAGGTTGTGGACAGGTGTCTTTTATACTGATAACGAGTTCAAACAGATGCCATTAATACAGGTAACGAGTGGAGGTGTAGGTGACCAAATACTTATTTTCCACCGTAATTTGCAAATAAATTCTTTAAAAATCCTACAATGTGATTTTCTGGATTTTTTTTCTTATTTTGTCTCTCATAGTTGAGGTATACCTATGATGAAAATTACAGGCCTCTCTCATCTTTTTAAGTGGGAGAACTTGCACAATTGGTGGCTGACTAAATACTTTTTTGCCCCACTGTATGTGACAATTATTAAAATACAATTAAATTATTTGATTTGTACAATTGATGATTAGACATTTGTCATTTTTTACAAATGTAAGAAAAATTGCAGGTACATTAGTTTCACGTTTTTGTATTATTAGTATTTTTCTCAATGCTAATGCAATAATGATGATACAATTCATATACAAATTATTTATTTTTATAATTTTTAATTTGAAGTTTTATCCTTTTAAAATGAATGTTAAATCATCACATTTATTATAAAGTTGATCTATGAATTAGTATTTGTATGAGCCTCAAGTGGATTCTTGCACATCAGTTAATTGGTTAACGTTTTAGACGTCAATATTATTGTCTATTCGACTGAGGGGGCGTGAGCCACACTTAATGTTTGAATATCTACTGAAATCACATTGGTTATGTTAAAAAAATAAGTATATATATATTTATAAAGAATGAATGAAAGCTATTTTAACATCCTTCTCTTCTTTTGTTGGCTGAATGTGGTGAGCTGTATTTATGGTCCATTTGAAAGAGGGCTGAGAAATGGAAAACACTGAAATGTGAATGTAGGTGACAGACGCCCGTGGCCGCGGTGGCACTAATAGCGTGATGGCAGCCTGCTAATAGAGCTAAAATGTGACGTATTCACTTTAACTGAAACCTTGCTGTCAGTACCTCCTCCATTAATGTGACACTCGCAACTAATTAAACTGTATATTACGGTAGCGTGTTCTCATTCATGTTCACAGTTCGGCATGTGTAGATAAAATGTACACATTCTTTTGTAATGTACAATAAAAATATACTTACAATATAAACTTTGCATTTATTTATTTGTACAAGCAACCATATTATTCAAATTACTAATTTCATATGAATTTGCAAGATCTGACATAAAAACTGTCATCTGAGTTTCTTTGAATGGAAGGCAGATTCTGCCAATTTTAAATAAATTAATAACATTATACCTATATATATATAAAACATTTTATTATTGAGAAGCATGCACAATCTACACTGAAGACAATGGTGTAAGATTTACTTTGAAGTAAAACATTGAATTAAATGTGACATTTTGAAGTAGGAAGACTGAAATGTTACATTTTTTTCAAAAATGTACTACAATAATCTTTAAAAGTATATACAGTGGGGCAAAAAAGTATTTAGTCAGCCACCAATTGTGCAAGTTCTCCCACTTAAAAAGATGAGAGAGCCCTGTAATTTTTTATCATAGGTATACCTCAACTATGAGAGACAAAATAAGAAAATAAAATCCAGAAAATCACATTGTAGGATTTTTAAAGAATTTATTTGCAAATTATGGTGGAAAATAAGTATTTGGTCAATAAAAAAATTGAATCTCAATACTTTGTTATATACCCTTTGTTGGCAATGACAGAGGTCAAACGTTTTCTGTAAGTCTTCACAAGGTTTTCACACACTGTTGCTGGTATTTTGGCCCATTCCTCCATGCAGATCTCCTCTAGAGCAGTGATGTTTTGGGACTTTCAACTCCCTCCAAAGATTTTCTATGGGGTTGAGATCTGGAGACTGGCTAGGCCACTCCAGGACTTTGAAATGCTTCTTACGAAGCCACTCCTTCGTTGCCCGGGCGGTGTGTTTGGGATCATTGTCATGCTGAAAGACCCAGCCACGTTTCATCTTCAATGCCCTTGCTGATGGAAGGAGGTTTTCACTCAAAATCTCACGATACATGGCCCCATTCATTCTTTCCTTTACACAGATCAGTCGTCCTGGTCCCTTTGCAGAAAAACAGCCCCAAAGCATGATGTTTCCACCCCCATGCTTCACAGTAGGTATGGTGTTCTTTGGATGCAACTCAGCATTCTTTCTCCTCCAAACACGACAAGTTGAGTTTTTACCAAAAAGTTATATTTTGGTCTCATCTGACCATATGACATTCTCCCAATCCTCTTCTGGATCATCCAAATGCTCTCTAGCAAACTTCAGACGGGCCTGGACATGTACTGGCTTAAGCAGGGGGACACGTCTGGCACTGCAGGATTTGAGTCCCTGGCGGCGCAGTGTGTTACTGATGGTAGCCTTTGTTACTTTGGTCCCAGCTCTCTGCAGGTCATTCACTAGGTCCCCCCGTGTGGTTCTGGGATTTTTGCTCACAGTTCTTGTGATCATTTTGACTTCACGGGTTGAGATCTTGCGTGGAGCCCCAGATCGAGGGAGATTATCAGTGGTCTTGTATGTCTTCCATTTTCTAATAATTGCTCCCACATTTGATTTCTTCACACCAAGCTGCTTACCTATTGCAGATTCAGTCTTCCCAGCCTGGTGCAGGTCTACAATTTTGTTTCTGGTGTCCTTTGACAGCTCTTTGGTCTTGGCCATAGTGGAGTTTGGAGTGTGACTGTTTGAGGTTGTGGACAGGTGTCTTTTATACTGATAACGAGTTCAAACAGATGCCATTAATACAGGTAACGAGTGGAGGTGTAGGTGACCAAATACTTATTTTCCACCGTAATTTGCAAATAAATTCTTTAAAAATCCTACAATGTGATTTTCTGGATTTTTTTTCTTATTTTGTCTCTCATAGTTGAGGTATACCTATGATGAAAATTACAGGCCTCTCTCATCTTTTTAAGTGGGAGAACTTGCACAATTGGTGGCTGACTAAATACTTTTTTGCCCCACTGTATGTGACAATTATTAAAATACAATTAAATTATTTGATTTGTACAATTGATGATTAGACATTTGTCATTTTTTACAAATGTGAGAAAAATTGCAGGTACATTAGTTTTACGTTTTTGTATTATTAGTATTTTTCTCAATGCTAATGCAATAATGATGATACAATTCATATACAAATTATTTATTTTTATTATTTTTAATTTGAAGTTTTATCCTTTTTAAAATGAATGTTAAATCATCACATTTATTATAAAGTTGATCTATGAATTAGTATTTGTATGAGCCTCAAGTGGATTCTTGCACATCAGTTAATTGGTTAACGTTTTAGACGTCAATATTATTGTCTATTCGACTGAGGGGGCGTGAGCCACACTTAATGTTTGAATATCTACTGAAATCACATTGGTTATGTTAAAAAAATAAGTATATATATATATATATAAAGAATGAATGAAAGCTATTTTAACATCCTTCTCTTCTTTTGTTGGCTGAATGTGGTGAGCTGTATTTATGGTCCATTTGAAAGAGGGCTGAGAAATGGAAAACACTGAAATGTGAATGTAGGTGACAGACGCCCGTGCCCGTGGTGGCACTAATAGCGTGATGGCAGCCTGCTAATAGAGCTAAAATGTGACGTATTCACTTTAAGTGAAACCTTGCTGTCAGATTAGCCGTGACTCCACACAACCTCCTCCATTAATGTGACACTCGCAACTAATGCATTCCTGCGGAGGAGAAGATAAAGGCTGAGGAACAGAGCGATTGTTTGTGTGAGCCGTAGCACGTTAACCTGTTTGTGGAAATCAGCTCTGCGTGGCTTTTGTTGGGTTTTATTTATGTGAAATCACACGGCCGTGAGTGTGTCATTGAGAGAGAGGCTTGTCTTTGTTCCTCGCATCTTAAAGGCTCTGTGTAAATGCATTTGCACACGCAAACACACACACATATGTGCTCAGAAATTGCTCTGAGTAGCTGCTTTGAAGTTGCACACACACACACACACACACACACACACACACACACAATTATTTCTACAGTCTTATTGCAAGAGTTGCTACCAACAACAACAATGAAAAAGCAGAGTGAAAGTCTGTCTTAAATAGTCACTTGTTCAGGGTTCAGTGTGTGTGTGTGTGTGTGTCTCTGTCTCTGTGTGTGTGTGTGTGTGTGTGTGTGTGTGTGTGTGTGTGTGTGTGTGTGTCTCTCTCTCTCTCTCTCTCTCTCTCTGTGTGTGTGTGTGTGTGTGTGTCTCTCTCTCTCTCTGTCTGTGGGTGTGTGTGTGTGTGTGTGTGTGTGCGTGTGTGTGTGTGTGTGTGTGTGTGTGTGTGTGTGTGTGTGTGTGTGTGTGTGTGTCTGAGTGTGTGTTAGGAAACATATAATTTTGAATTTTAATTGTTCAATATATACATTTAATAAAATAAAAAGTGTGTGTTTGTGTGTGCGCGCTCCGGCGCGATCACTTCAGTTCCAAAACACTTCAGTTCCAGCATAAAGTTGGTAGGCTACTTTATCAAAATCAAATTCAAACATCAGCGCACCCGCCTCTGTGTCACCGTTGGAACGCGACTGAATTGACCTACAAAGCCTATAATTGACATAATAAATCATAGTTTAGCATTCAGATAAGTTGCATAGCAAACATGGAAATATTATGGAATATTTGGATTTGTGCCGAACGAGAGAGGAGCACAAAGCTTAATTTCGCAAACAGTTGAGTGCGCAACAGTGTTGCCAACTACATTTCAGAGAAAGTTGCTAAAGGAAGGCCATTTTGTTGCTAAAAGTTGCTAAATGATGTTGTGATGTCATTGCGTAATCATTGCGCAACATTGTCACATCATCAAATCTCAACAAAAATATATATTTTAAATAAATTAATTTAGATTGTTTGTAAAATAATATGCATAATATAAACATATAAATAACTATTTTAAATACATTGAATTATTGAACACATACATTTTTGAATGATTACAATAAAAAAAAATGTATCGCTAGTAAATTATTAGTAATACTACACATTCTCAACAATTATGCTTTACACAGTGTATTAGTAGTTCGTTAGTTAATATACACTCCAAGAAAAGTCTATAAAGGCACAATTTACTATATTAATATGAAATAATTTTCTGTATTGTTTTTTTTACCTGCATTTTAAATGATCCATTGTGTATTGGGGTTATGGATAATGGATAACGTCCTGGAAAATTACTAGTATATTTTCCAAGGGCGTAACCATGGTATAGATATTGGGGGGGTCCAAATGTGAGCCCTCCCCCAGATATTTTTTTTAAGTTCAGTCGCGGATCAGATCGTAAAAACAAACAGGCCAGGCCATCAACGAATGAATAGAGGCTTATCAATGGAGTGGGAAGCGCGGGAACTCCTTGGTCTGTGACTCGAGCAGTTCATTATTCAGACTATTTTCAGGGTATCATGCTAGAAACCTTGCTATAATACTGAGCCATTTAAACGTGATATTTTTTCACATTTATTCAAAAATTGCCGCGGTATTTTTGACCATGGCACTACTTTTTAGGTGTCTACTTGCTTACCGTCTGAAAAAAAGGCGAATGTCTGCCTGTTCGTCCTGCTTCTTTCTTTTAGCTCCTACCTTCATTTCATTTAAGCACCAGTGACAGTCGGACTGAGCGGTTTTTTCAAACGATGCGCGAGCCGGCGTTTACGGGCTCAACCAAGTGTACAATCGAGGGGGGGGGGGTCACACAGTTTTGTTTCCCTTGTTTTTCCTAAATTGAAAGTAAATCGGAAATAACAACAGATCCACTAGGCTACAACCAGGGTTCATAAAAGGAGGGCATATCATATGTCACATATTACAATATAATAGGCCTATTATTGGGGGGGACAGATTGGTATTTTTCCAATATTGGGGGGGGCACGTCCCCCCCAAAGTATATGGTGGTTACGCCCATGATATTTTCCATTTTTCTTACCGCGTACTAGCTGATCAACAATCGCAAGTACAAGCTACTAACATAGTGTATCATAGTTGAAAAAAAAAATTATTATTAAATTGAACAATTGCACATTTGCTAACTTAATTCACGTGATGTGTGTACTGCTAGGCATCTTTGATTTTCTTCTTTTTGTGTAATTTGGATGGAAAATGTGTGCTTTTTAATTGTGTGAGTCACTTATCAAAAGTTTCTAAAAGTTACCAAATACATTTTTAGGTTTTTGGAAGAAAGAGTTGCTAGGGTAGTCTGAAAATTTGCTAAATTTAGCAGCAAAGTTGTTAAGTTGGCAACACTGCGCAAGCCTTTGTCAGTCTATGTGAGAGACGCGTTCAGAATCAGCACATGGTCACTGTTTAGTGGGCTTTGTTTTCAAGAGCGCAGCTCACGGCATTCGCTGTTCTTCTGCTGGCGGTTCTCAAACAGTGTTGCGTTACTGCGGACACCTCTTCTGGATGGGGGGTGAATTCCTTGTATTCATCGTAAGGCCTCATGCACCGAACCGAGAGGTCTGTACCGTGACGGTTCAGTACGAATACATGTACCGTGCCACCCCTTGAAAATACACAAGATCAATGGTTTGGTTAATGCGCTGTACAATTTTACTTCAAATCAAAATGTATGTTTTCTGTTGGGTGAAAACTGAGCAGGGAAATTAGATACGTTTTTGATTGTTCAATTCGATTTGAATGTGTTTATACAGCGCTTTTCACAGTGCATATCGTTTCAAAGCAGCTTCACAGAAAATGTGTGTTTCTACATATTTTGAGGCGTTTGATGAAACAGTAAAACATGATCAGATACGCACATGGATTTGGTTTACAGAAAAAATATAAACATCTGATGAAAAGCGATTAATGAGCCTCATTCATGAAACTTTTGTAAATATATGAGTCAATGCAGAGTAATTTGTGCATAAAATGGGCCTTCATGAAAACTCTTCTGCAGATGCTTCATAAACATCTGATTTGATAGAGAAATTAGTATATATTAATGAATTCCAATGTTCATAGGGCATGTGCACTCTTATTCATAATTAGCATAATCCCGTCCATGAATTAGACTCTAAGAATAGTGTGTTAGAATAAGATCCAATGTACTTGCTAATATGAAGGAGTTCTCCATATTGCGTTTAAACAGGTGTCTAACCCATATTTTACACTTTGCATTGTGTTGTGTTTCAGGGTTAAAGGAAATGTTCGTAAGCGCATCGGATAATGTCAGTAGAAAATCACAAGCATCTGATTCGTTTTCTCTGTGTTTGTTTCTAACTGCATACTTGAGCGCAGTATGATCTTCTCAGGTTTGTCTCCAGTCATTTGCATAAATGCAAAAGAGACTAATTGGCCATATGCTAACAGAAATGATTCAATTAAAGTGTTAAGCTTGCAGACAAACACTAGTGGTGCTCAGAATAATACTCGTCTTATAATATATTGTTATGGAATAATTGTGTTATTATATATTAAATGCGGTGTCAAAAGAACACAACATCTTTAGATGTTTTACCTGCAGTTGAGAGAAAGAACACTATTATGATCTGAAATGTAAAAATGATGTCAGAGCGGCATATGAACAATGCACACAAAAATAAATCCCTCCTGTGTTTCATGATTGAGGTCCAATGACCTGAGTTTAGTGAGGTTTAATCTCCTGCAGTACTAGAAGTGCTGTTTAAATATCAGCTAAGATGTTTACAAATGCACTAATACTAATGAAAGAAGTGCAAATATTTATATTCTGTATATATGTTTTGAAAAAAAATAATTCTTGGTCACTTATAGTCCTTCTGTTCCAGTAGTAATGATGATCTGATTACATGTTAAGGCTCTACGTTCAATAATAAATGCTAATTTAATTCACTCATTATACACACACTGAAATAAAGACCCAGAACTCTCTCTAACACTCTTTTCCACACGCAAATTGCAATATTAGCAATATCATGAGCAGTTCTGGAGTAAAATCCAACCCTGTGTTTAACCAGAAAACAACCGAATCTCAGAGAATCAAAGAGAAACGCTCCAGAAACATGAAGTTTCCAGAGGAGTCGCTGTAAAATATAAATGACAGCTGCGCCTGTTATTGATTAATGACAAATATAATATCTGAACCATGAAAGAATCAACAGAAGATGATGAACTGAAGTTTCAGTAATACAAAGACTCATTCTTTCCTTCCAAAACCAACAGCGACGTTATGGACTTAAAATAAGGACAGAAATGTTTGGGAGACCAAATTCTCGATCGATATTATGCATCTTCAGTTTGCTCAGTATGTCTCGAGCTGATGTCTGGCGTATCTCTGAAGAAAGAGTGATGTGTGGCAGATGTGTCCAGATGTGCCGTGTGATGGAGTCTGATAGATTCTGAGCATCAGCTCCTGTTTAACCTGCGGTTCCTCCTGAGCACACGGAGCCATTAGAGCCCATTAGAGCACATATGTTCAGCTCTGATCCACAGGAGCGTCTCACACGAATACATATGAGAGACACTTCACCTTTACTCAGAAAGCAGCTTGAAAAACAATCACGTCAAATCATATGTGAATCTATATGGCCTGTATGGTGGAGCATATGAGAGACACTTCACCTTTACTCAGAAAGCAGCTTGAAAAACAATCACGTCAAATCATATGTGAATCTATATGGCCTGTATGGTGGAGCATATGAGAGACACTTCACCTTTACTCAGAAAGCAGCTTGAAAAACAATCACGTCAAATCATATGTGAATCTATATGGCCTGTATGGTGGAGCATATGAGAGACACTTCACCTTTACTCAGAAAGCAGCTTGAAAAACAATCACGTCAAATCATATGTGAATCTATATGGCCTGTATGGTGGAGCATATGAGAGACACTTCACCTTTACTCAGAAAGCAGCTTGAAAAACAATCACGTCAAATCATATGTGAATCTATATGGCCTGTATGGTGGAGCATATGAGAGACACTTCACCTTTACTCAGAAAGCAGCTTGAAAAACAATCACGTCAAATCATATGTGAATCTATATGGCCTGTATGGTGGAGCATATGAGAGACACTTCACCTTTACTCAGAAAGCAGCTTGAAAAACAATCACGTCAAATCATATGTGAATCTATATGGCCTGTATGGTGGAGCATATGAGAGACACTTCACCTTTACTCAGAAAGCAGCTTGAAAAACAATCACGTCAAATCATATGTGAATCTATATGGCCTGTATGGTGGAGCATATGAGAGACACTTCACCTTTACTCAGAAAGCAGCTTGAAAAACAATCACGTCAAATCATATGTGAATCTATATGGCCTGTATGGTGGAGCATATGAGAGACACTTCACCTTTACTCAGAAAGCAGCTTGAAAAACAATCACGTCAAATCATATGTGAATCTATATGGCCTGTATGGTGGAGCATATGAGAGACACTTCACCTTTACTCAGAAAGCAGCTTGAAAAACAATCACGTCAAATCATATGTGAATCTATATGGCCTGTATGGTGGAGCCCGGGGCTAGTTGTCACACAGTCACAAGGGCTACATATCAGTTTTGTTTTTTTCATTCAAAATCTGACCACATGCTGTCAGATTAAAGAGACTTTATATTTTAAATAATTTTGTTACAAATTGTATAATTAATTGAATTAATTATTTTGCAATATTTATTTGTGATTTGTAATAATTACAGAAATAACAAGGTTCAAGGTTCAAGGTTTCTTTATTTGTCACATGATAAATTATACAGGGTATAATCAAAAGTGAAATGTAGTTCAAATCAGGTCCGCTCAGTGGACAGTGCAAAGAATTTAAAAAAAGAAAATATATATATAAAAAATAAAAAATAAGGTCAAAATTAAATTATATAAAAGTAACACCACACAAGAGTATATATATATATATAGGTAAAAAAAAGAAATAAGAAGTAAAATGTGCAATAGAATAAAGAAAAGTGCAAAACAGTAAAACAGTAAGATGTGCAAAACAAATTGGATGTGCAAAAACAGTATATGGGACTTAATAAATATTAGTATAAACAGGAGGGATGAGAGGGATGTGCAACGGGTTGTACTGGGTATGCACACATAGCGGCAATATGGATGATGAGAATATGAATGTTTTTGTTATTTTTTTACAGATAATAATGAGTCTTGTGAAAGTTTATGGAACTGAGTTTGTGTTAAGGAGCCTGATGGCCTGAGGGAAGAAGCTCTTCCTCAGTCTCTCTGTCTTTGCCATCAAGCTCCTGTAGCGCCTGCCAGATGGCAGTAAACGGAAAAGATGGTTACCAGGGTGGTATGAGTCTTTGAGGATTTTAGCAGCTCTGCTTCTGCAGCGTTTGAGGTAGATGTGCTGCAGAGAGGGGAGTGTAGATCCCGAGATGCGCTCAGCTAAGCGCACGACTCTCTGTAGAGCTTTGCAGTCCTGGTTTGTGGCATTATTATACCACACTGAGATGCACTGAGTCAGAACACTTTCTATGGCCCCTGAATAGAAAGTTTTCAGGATAGCTGGAGAGACCCTGAATTTCCTCAGCTGTCGCAGATGGTACAGTCTTTGCCTGGCTTTCTTAACCTGAGTTTGAATGTGTGTAGTCCATGTCAGGTCCTCGGAGATGTTTACCCCGAGGTACTTGAAGCTACTCACCCTCTCCACAGGGGTCCCACTGATCATAAGAGGAGTGTAGGGCCGCTGCTGTTTCTTCCTGAAGTCCACGATCAGCTCTTTGGTTTTGCTCACGTTCAGAGAGAGACAGTTGTCCTGGCACCATGTTGTAAGTCTCTCCACCTCATCCAAGTATGCGGTCTCGTCATCGTTGTTAATGAGGCCCAGGACCACAGTATCATCAGCAAATTTAATGATAGATGTGGAGCTGTGAGAGGACACGCAGTCGTGGGTGTACTCTCACAGCTCCACATCTATCATTAAATTTGCTGATGATACTGTGGTCCTGGGCCTCATTAACAACGATGACGAGACCGCATACTTGGATGAGGATGGATAACAGTAATAACAGTACTAATAACAGTAATAATGCATTTGTAATTAATTTAATTAAATTCATGTTTAAAACATTTTTACAATTACAATTATTTTAAAACAATAATTACTGTTATTATTTAAATGCAATTATTTAAATAATTTAAATATATATGAATTTAATTAATTGCAAATATTTATGGAATAAAAAATAAAAAGATTTTTTAAATAATGATTTTATAATTGTCACACTTTTAAAATTGTAGTATTAAATAATTATTGGCAGATTGTGACAACTTACCCCATTGTGTGACATCGTATTGATTTTTGGGGTTGTGGGAATGTTCAATAGCTGAACTAAAGATTTGTGCACGCAAAGGCATTTTAAAGCTATGTTGGGAAAATAGTGAAAAGTGTGACAACTAGCCCCGGTCTCCTGTATAATCAGCACGAAAACTTCCCAGCAGCATGTTTCATAAACCCTCTGAAAGACCTTCAGAACAAGCCTCCAAATATTCCCCGACACATAAATAAATATATAAAGCTAAGCCTCAGAACCGATTGTGTAGCGCGTCTCTGCGTGTATTAATAAAAGATTGATATTGCAGCAGAGATGGGGTGAGATGTTGCGATCAGCGGTGGAAGGGTGC
>CM049830.1:34151072-34231072 GCA_027422435.1 Schizopygopsis pylzovi
TGGCTTTTCAAGTACCACCATTATGATCCAACATTAAAATGCAGCAGCACTATGCACAGTAAAAAAAACAAGCGAGTCTGTTTTATTCCTGATAAGAATATTTATTATTGTCAGACTCTTAAAACATTGTAAATACACAGTTTGAACATTAACACGGCACTGTGCTTACTTCCAGGTAAATAAAAAAAAAACGTAATTATTACATTAAAATAAATTGTACCTAAAAGTGATAAAAACTGTACTGTACTTAAATCTTAAAAAAGACTGTACTTAAGTAAGTATTTAAATCAACATGAAAGCACATTTTGTTCGTAAAGTACTGTGTGTAACCAAAAGTGCCCAAAAGTGTGTGTTTGCAAAAGCTCTAGTTCCAGTGAAGTACACTGTAAAAAAATACTTTTTCGAATTTGAAATTAAAACAAAGATTCCCCTTCATGGGAACTCGAACTGCGTCCCCTAGGGGTCGCTACGGGGAACGCCCTCAGCGTGACTCGGTCTGAAGATACATATGAAAAAACACCACCTGTTGGCCGGCGACAGCCCATGACGTCACTACCGGCGTGCCACAATATAAGTGCCGCCGGGCGAAAACATCATCAGCTTTTTCGTCTTCACTGACTGGTTTGTTTGAAGCGTGCAGAGTGAATCTGGTAAGAGTACAGTTTTCTAACTCTACTATGGCGAGCACTAGCAAGGCGTTTAGGAAGTGTGTGGATCCGTGTCCTCGTTATTTGACACCCGATGACACACACGACTGTTGCGTCTTTTGTTTGGGCATGGAGCACGCACGCGATGTCCTTGAGGGGGCGGTTTGCGTGCATTGTGAGCGGCTCTCTATGGGGAAGCTCAGCTCTCGCCTGTCCCTCTTTTCGAGGAAAGAGGGGCAGCCGTCTGCTTCCCGCGATTCAAGACCCACCGTTGCCGAGGCACGGAGGCGAATGAAATCGTGGGGTTCGCAGTTGGATGTGGCCGATAAGTTGGAAAGGGACGCCCCCTTTTCGCGCGTCGGCCGAGAACGAGAGTGAGCTGCTGGATTGTGATGATGCGATCTTTCTGACATCATCAGATGCAGCAGCTAGTGCTCCGCTGCATATGAACGAGTTTTTGGAGGTTATGGATCATAAAAATAAATCTAAATAACCCCCAGCTCGAGTGAGCCTTCCTTTCTTCATAAATCTCGATGTGGAGGTTGAGAAGGAGTGGGAAAAGCTATTTTTTCTTGTATTCATAGGTTTCAGCATACTAGTTATGCTGACACTGAGGGGATGCGTGAAAATGGCTATGAGGGGATGCCCCCTGTGCAAGAGATGATAACCAGCTTATCTCTCTATGGCGAGACATCCTCTCTCAAGGCTCCCTCCTGGCCATCTAAGCCCCTGAATCTCGCTTAAATGGCAGGGCATATGCAGCAGCAGGTCAGACCGTCGCTTCGTTGCACACGAAGGCGTACCAGACTGACCTGCTAAAAGTCCTGGATAAGGTCCAGGTCTGAGCCCGAACAACCAGGGGTCCTAACCCATCTCGGTCTGAGGATCAGAGATGGGCTTAGAAGGCTAGTCTCGCGACTCATGCCCCTCCCCCTCCTGCGGCTAGGGTGAGACAGAGGCTCGGGTCAGAGAGAGGCAAGCCCTCTCATTCCTCTCTAATTCCCCTGTAACCACCGTAAACTCCACCGACCGAGGTTAGGTGGAAGTTTCCTGCTAAGCGCCTAGAGGCGCTCCCTTGTGAGCGGCGGATGTTCCCTCTCATTCTGAGGAATGAGTTCTCCGCTCCTCAGAGCTCTGTGATAGGTCGCTCTCCGTGCTGGTCGAGCTAGCATTGCTCCCCTCACTATAGAGGGTTATCTATGAGCATGCCGCTCCCTGCTGAGCGTCTGAGTTCCTTCTCATTCTGAGGAATGAGTTCTCCGCTCTCCAGAGCTCGATATAGGTAGAGCTAGCATTGCTCCCCTCGTTAGAGGGTCACCTTTGAGCATGCCGCTCCCTGCGGAGCGTCTGAGTTCCCACTCATTCTGAGGAATGAGTTCTCCGCTCCTCAGAGCTCTGTGATAGGTCGCTCTCCTTGCTGGTCGAGCTAGCATTGCTCCCCTCACTATAGAGGGTTATCTATGAGCATGCCGCTCCCTGCTGAGCGTCTGAGTTCCTTCTCATTCTGAGGAATGAGTTCTCCGCTCTCCAGAGCTCGTTATAGGTAGAGCTAGCACTGCTCCCCTCATTAGAGGGTTATCTATGAGCATGCCGCTCCCTGCTGAGCGTCTGAGTTCCTTCTCATTCTGAGGAATGAGTTCTCCGCTCCCCAGAGCTCTCCTGGTTGGTCGAGCTAGCATTGCTATGAGCATGCCGCTCCCTTCGGGGCGTCTGAGTTCCCTCTCACTCTGAGGAGTGAGTTCTCTGCTCTAGAGCTCCTTATTGGTAGCTGAGTGTCCTCTCATTCTGAGGAATGAGTGCTCCGCTCTCCAGAGCTCGTTATAGGTAGAGCTAGCATTTCTCCCCTCATTAGAGGGTCATCTTTGAGCATGCCGCTCCCTGCGGAGCGTCTGAGTTTCCCTCTCATTCTGAGGAATGAGTTCTCCGCTCCTCCGAGCTCTGTGATATCTCGTGCTGGTCGAGCTAGCATTGCTCCCCTCACTATAGAGGGTTATCTATGAGCATGCCGCTCCCTGCTGAGCGGAGAATCATGGTTGGGAGGTCTCACTCTGAGGAGTGAGTTTCTCCGCCCCCCAGAGCTCTGTGATAGGTCGCTCGCCCTGTTGGTCGAGCCAGCATTGCTCCCCTCAACCAGAGGGTCATCTATGAGCTTGCTGCTCCCTTCTGAGCGTCTGAGTTCCCTCTCACTCTGAGGAATGAGTAGTTCTCCGCTCCAGGGCATAGAACGTTCTTCTAATAAGTGCGCACGCGAGACTTTGGGCACTTTCTAAAATCCACTCAGTGGTAAGTCCGCACATCAAGGTTCTGCGTTCTTTCTAAAATCCCGTAAGGGTAGGGTTACGCGCACAGCTTCGTGCCCTTTTTTGAGTTGGTTAAAGCCCCGGTTTGTGCCTTGGGCCCCGCTCCCTTGTCCCATATGTGTTGGGTCCAAAAAGGAAAAGAAAAAGGAAAAAGGGGTGTACACTACCAAGAGGTCTGTTGAGACAGTTCCCTCAGTAAGCTTGGGAGAGCAAGTGGTAACCCCTGAGTGATCGGCCAGGACCTAGTGAGCCAGGTGCCTGGCCATATCCCCTTGAAGGAATCTTTTCTGATTCCAAGACCTTGAGCTCTACCCTAGGCCCGGTGATCCCGGCGCCTAACAGGTAAGTACTAGGGTATGCAGCTCGGGCCTTTTGGCCGAAGGGGATAATATCACTGACAGCCATAAGCCGTCCCAGGGGCAACTCCCTTAGCCGGGTAGAGTTGGCTTAGTGCTCGCCTTTTTTGAGAAATTGGCTTGCATTCCCCTCAGCATGGTGAAGTGGGTATAACGTTCCCCGTAGCGACGCAGTGGGGACGCAGTTCGAGTTCCCATGAAGGGGAACGTCTCAGGTTACGTATGTAACCATGGTTCCCCGAGTGGGGAACGAGACACTGCGTCCCCTAGGCCTCGGGCCATGCTTCGGACGCAAGCTTCAGACGAAGAAGCTGATGATGTTTTCGCCCGGCGGCACTTATATTGTGGCACGCCGGTAGTGACGTCATGGGCTGTCGCCGGCCAACAGGTGGTGTTTTTTCATATGTATCTTCAGACCGAGTCACGCTGAGGGCGTTCCCCGTAGCGACCCCTAGGGGACGCAGTGTCTCGTTCCCCACTCGGGGAACCATGGTTACATACGTAACCTGAGACGTTTTTTTTCAAAGAAAATACTTTTTCATTTTTTGTCAGTTTTTCTACAAAATGTCATGTTTAATTCAAAGTGTTACTTGCTGTTTCTTTGTAACTGTTTGTAAAATGTATTAGCAGTTTTTCCCAGTGAAATTGTTTTGTACACCATTTTTTTTTCAATGCAGAAATGCTGTAGTAAAATCTCAAAAGGCTGATTCATCTGTACCTTTACACATCATGTGCGGCTCTCTCTCTCTGTCTCTCGCTCTCTCTCTCTTTCTCTCTCTCTCCGGTGTGCAGGTGTGGGGTTCCTTCAGTCGGAATTAAGCGCTGAGTCTGACAGCAGGTTTATCTGTCGTGTTCGACAGGTTTAAACATTCATTAAGGGTTTGGTTTAATTCTCCAGAGAAGGTGTAAATTCTCTGGAGCAGGTGTAACGTGTGAATTTACCATCCCAGCGGATCTGCTGGCGATTATTTCAGCTCGGCTTTGCCTGACGGAAATTGAATAAAATGCTGTTTCCTCCACCTTCCTTTTCACAAATATATCACCGCAGACGCATTCAGGTGCTCAGACTGCAACTCCAGCCCATTTCAAAGCTCACATGTCAGATTATTAGGATCCACGTCACGCAAATTCAACTCAATATGCTTCAAAATGTATTCATTAAGAAATATGTAAGCTTTGCAAGAACAACACATGCTGTATGCATTTTTAAGGCTTGTAAAAATGTAATTCTGTTAATATATTCTCAACTACACATGTAACCCAGGAGCACAAACCATACGTTCCACAGGTATATTTGAAGCAATAGTCAACAATACATTGTATGGGTCAAAATTATTGTTTTTTATTTTATGCCCAAAATTATTAGGATATTAAGTAAATATCATGTTCCCTGAATTTGTTTTGTAAATTTCCTACTGTAAATATATCAACTTATTATTTTACTAGTAATGTATGCATTGCTAAGAACTTCATTTAGACAACTTTAAAGGTGATTTTCTCAATATTTTGCATCCTCAGATTCCCAGATTTTCAAATAGTTGCATGTCAGCCAAATATTGACCTATCCTAACAACCAATATGTCAATGGAAGGCTTATTTATCCAGCATTTAGATTATGTATAAATATCAATACAAAAAAATTATAAGAAAAAAAGAACCTTATGACTGGTTTTGTGGTCCAGGGTCATATATCATTCAAAACCTTCGAAACCCGTATTACCTTTTTTCTTCTGTGTAACAAAACAGGAGATTATTTCATACAATAAAAGTGTCAAAAATGACAAAACCACATGAGTATGGATTTACAGGGTAGATTCACAGAGTGAATTAATGATAACTGAACTTTCGTTTTTGTGTGCTTATACTAGAAAAGGATTGTTAACATGAAACAAAACACAATTGTGTGTATTAACCTGAATGTAATAAGTGAAATGTTCATCTGATAGGCCTAATTACACAGGCTACATTGAGCGCCGTTGGAGTGCACTCGTCCGTCAATAAAGCAACCCAATGAGAAGGAGTCAGAGTCAGTCACTTATGAGTAACTGTGGGGCATACGAGCATTCAGCACGTCTCTCTCTCTCTCTCTCTCTCTCTCTCTCTCTCTCTCTCTCTCTCTCTCTCTCTGTAGCCTGAGGTCAGAGAGAAGAGCACCATATGCACTTGCACAATGAACCCAAACTCACACACCCCCGTTTGTCCTGAAGACTCATCTGTGCTCAACTCTGTGTGTGTGTGAGACAGACGAGATCAAGCTCACTAACAGATACATCTGCTTGAGTAGAAATGAACTCAAAGTAACTGCGAACTTAACTACACTTGCAGTATCAACACTGTTGCTTTCAAAACTGTGTAAAGTTTTCCAGTTTGTCCAATGAGTAGCAGTGTAGAGTTACAATACATAATTTATATTGCGTTATATTGTGTCTGTAGCCAAACAAGTTTGGAAAATATTCACACTTGCTCTCCTAAATTGTCTTGTCTCTCTTATAATGTGCAGTATTGGGGTAACACATTACAATTAGCACGAGTAAAATTAATCAGATTACTTTTTCAAGTAAAATAATGCATTACTTTTTAATTTACTGTGGAATACCTTTGGAGTTACTTTCTCAAATAAGTCACACCAGTTACTTTGTTTCTCATGTATTGACTGTCAGCTCTCTTGTGCCCATGTTGAGATAAATTGGGAGTAAGTTTAGAGGCGTTTATTTCAGCCTGAGGCATATCAATTGCGCTTTTGGTGTGAAATGGCCTTTACAGTTGCCAAAAATAAAACTTTTGGGTGTTCTGTTAATAAAAATAAATAAGCAAGCTCAGCCCAGGTGACAAAAAGTAACGCAAAAGTAACATAATGCATTACTTTTCTTAAAAATAATTAAGTAATGCAATTAGTTACTTTTTTATGGAGTAATGCAATATTGTAATACATTACTTTTAAAAGTAACTTTCCCAACACTGGTAATGCATTTGTGAAATCTGATTAATTTTAGCCAATCTACTCTTCTGGATGTTGCTGTATGAAGTGATTAACCAATTATATCCAATTATATTTAATAAAAAGCTGCTGTGCATCACACAGATTTTTTAAGCCAGGTATTGTCAGTGTAGTTGTACCAACTATACACACCAGATCCAACTCACCTGATTACTGATCACCGCCACCTGTCACCAGTCATCAAGAGCACTATATCAACGCACTCCTCCCAAACAGTCACTGTCTGGTCTTAAACATCCCATGTTGGCTCACCTGACCCTATGCTCCACCGTCTCCAAGCTCCATTGTTCCCTTTGGTCCCTCTGGATAAAGTAAATTAAAAGATTGATTACGCACAGATAAAACTTCTCCATTCCTGATTCACTCCCCTGGACATGCTGCATTGCTCCATTTCCCAGCCATGGTTCAATAAACCGGCTGTTGATTTCACTTACTGTCCCTTGTCTATCTGCTGACAGAAGACCAGACCTTTTACCATCACCTATCGACTGGGAGACAAGAATATCAAGGCAAACTCCCTCTCCCGTATTCACGCTCCTGAAGAGCCCTCCACTCCAGAACCAATTCTTCCACCAGCCGTTCTGGTGAGCCCCTTCCAGTGGGCTCTGGAAGAACAGATCTGTGTTGCCACTCTCAGCGAGCTTGTTCCTCCGGGAAGCCCAGAAGGGAAAACCAATGTCCTCACCTCCTTGCTATCCACCCTTCCGGGCTCCCTTTATGCTTCCCTGAGCTCTGGACACCCAGGCAGCCAGCGTACTCTCTCGCTCCTCCAAGTTCGGTACTGGTGGCCCAGTATGGCCCGGGATGTCTCCCAATTTGTCAATGGATGCGTGGTCAGTGCCATCTCCAAATCTGCTCATCACTTCCCTGCCGGAAAATTGTTACCCCTTCCAATCCCCCGCTGTCCGTTGTCCCACGTCGAAGTCGACTGATCTTCCCAACTCTGAAGGATTCACCTGTATTCTAGTTGCGGTGGATTGATTCTCTAAAGCTTGCAAGCTAATTCCCATCAGAGGCCTCCCCACAGCCCTAGAAACAGCTGAAGCCCTGTTTCCACCACGTCTTCCACAACTATGGACTCCTGGAAGATATTGTCTCCGATCATGGGCCACCATTAATTTCCCACTTATGGAAGGCCTTCCTCAAACTCCTGGGCATCTCAGTTAGCCTCTCCTCCAGATATCACCCCCAGACCAATGGCCAGACTAAGCGGAAGATACAGGAGATAGGGAGGTACCTCTGGGCCTACTGCCATGAAGTGACCGTTTCCTTCCTTGGGCTGAGGATGCCCAGTACTGCCTCCGGCAGACCACCACAGGACTCACCCCGTTCCAGTGCATACTCGGCTACCAACCTCCTCTGTTTCCCTGGACAGGAGAACCTTCAGACGTTCCAGCTGTGGACTACTGGTTCCGGGTGAGCGAGAGAGTTTATCCACCTCCAGCAGGCAGTGCGGAGACACAAGTCCCTCGCAGACGCCGCCGTTTGCATGCCCCCATCTATCGCCCAGGAGATCAGGGCTGGCTCTCAACCCAGGATCTGCGTCTCCGCCTGCCCTGCCGGACGCTGAATCCCGCTTCTTAGGTCTCTTTACCATTGAGAGCCAGATAAATGAGGTCACCTTTCTCCTGCAACTCCCAGCCCGGTATTGTATTCACCCTGCATTCCACTTCTCACTTCTCAAGCCCTTCTCGCCCTCTGTCCCAGGCACCAAAGAACAGGCAGTTACCCCTCCTCCCAAAGTTCAAGAGGAACCCTCCATCTACCAAGTACGAGGAATCTTGGACTCCCATCGACGGGCCGGCCACTTGCAATATCTGATCGTCTGGGAAGGTTACGGGCTGGAGGAGAGATCCTGGGTGGCCCGGGATGATGTTCTGGATCCCTCTCTTCTCACCGATTTTCATCACAGCCACCCAGACCGGCCCACACCCAGAGGCCATGGCTGGACCCGCCGCCGTCATGGGGCTTTAGGCGCCGCCCCTGGAGGAGGGGGTACTGTCAGGGAGTCACAGTCATCAGTCACCTAAGTCACCACCAACTACACCCACCAGATCTAACTCACCTGATTACTGATCACTGTCATCAAGAGTACTATATCAGTGCACTCCTCCCGAACAGTCCCTGTCTGGTCTCAAACATACCATGTTGACTCACCTGACCATCTTACCTGTTGTTGACAGTCTCGTCGTTCCTGTGATCCACTTCCAGATCTCCACCGCTCCTGTACACCACCGTGTCCAAGCTCCATTGCTCCCGCTGGTCCCCGTGGATAAAGTAAAGTATTGATTACTCGCAGCTAAGACTCTCTAGAAATGTTTCCATTCCTGATTCACCTGGATTCGCTGCATTGCTCCATTTCCCTGCCATAGTTCAATAAACCTTGGCTGTTGATTTCACTTACCTCTGTGTCCCTTGTCTATCTGCTGACAGGTATATCAATTATTGTTAAGTTATATTAATTGTATGTTGTGTAAATGAACGTTTAATGTTATACTGTCAACCCTTATTGAAATTCTCGTTGGTACTACTCTAATATAAACATAAATGCATTACTATGATGAAATATAAATAAAAAAAATTAAACTTTTAAACTAAAAAGGTTTTTAAACTAAATACAGGTGCTGGTCATATGATTAGAATATCATCAAAAAGTTGATTTATTTCACTAATTCCATTCAAAAAGTGAAACTTGTATAATGTATACATTCATTCCACACAGACTGATATATTTCAAGTGTTTATTTTTTTTCATTTTGATGATTATAACTGACAACTAATGAAAACCCCAAATTCAGTATCTCAGAAAATTAGAATATTACTTAAGACCAATACAAAGAAAGGATTTTTAGAAATCTTGGCCAACTGAAAAGTATGAACATGAACAGTATGAGCATGTACGGCACTCAATACTTAGTTGGGGCTCATTTTGCCTGAATTACTGCAGCAATGCGGCGTGGCATGGAGTCGATCAGTCTGTGGCACTGCTCAGGTGTTATGAGAGCCCAGGTTGCTCTGATAGTGGCCTTCAGCTCTTCTGCATTGTTGGGTCTGGCATATCGCATCTTCCTCTTCACAATACCCCATAGATTTTCTATGGTAAGGTCAGGCGAGTTTACTGGCCAATTAAGAACAGGGATACCATGGTCCTTAAACCAGGTACTGGTAGCTTTGACACTGTGTGCAGGTGCCAAGTCCTGTTGGAAAATGAAATCTGCATCTCCATAAAGTTGGTCAGCAACAGGAAGCATGAAGTGCTCTAAAACTTCCTGGTATACGGCTGTGTTGACCTTGGACCTCAGAAAACACAGTGGGCCAACACCAGCAGATGACATGGCACCCCAAACCATCACTGACTGTGGAAACTTTACACTGGACCTCATGCAACGTGGATTCTGTGCCTCTCCTCTCTTCCTCCAGACTCTGGGACCCTGATTTCCAAAGGAATTGCTAAATTTACTTTCATCAGAGAACATAACTTTGGACCACTCAGCAGCAGTCCAGTCCTTTTTGTCTTTAGCCCAGGCGAGACACTTCTGACGCTGTCTGTTGTTCAAGAGTGGCTTGACACAAGGAATGCGACAGCTGAAACCCATGTCTTGCATACGTCTGTGTGTAGTGGTTCTTGAAGCACTGACTCCAGCTGCAGTCCACTCTTTGTGAATCTCCCCCACATTTTTGAATGGGTTTTGTTTCACAATCCTCTCCAGGGTGCGGTTATCCATATTGCTTGTACACTTTTTTCTACCACATCTTTTCCTTCCCTTCGCCTCTCTATTAATGTGCTTGGACACAGAGCTCTGTGAACAGCCAGCCTCTTTTGCAATGACCTTTTGTGTCTTGCCCTCCTTGTGCAAGGTGTCAATGGTCGTCTTTTGGACAACTGTCAAGTCAGCAGTCTTCCCCATGATTGTGTAGCCTACAGAACTAGACTGAGAGACCATTTAAAGGCCTTTGCAGGTGTTTTGAGTTAATTAGCTGATTAGAGTGTGGCACCAGGTGTCTTCAATATTGAACCTTTTCACAATATTCTAATTTTCTGAGATACTGAATTTGGGGTTTTCATTAGTTGTCAGTTATAATCATCAAAATTAAAAGAAATAAACACTTGAAATATATCAGTCTGTGTGGAATGAATGTATACATTATACAAGTTTCACTTTTTGAATGGAATTAGTGAAATAAATCAACTTTTTGATGATATTCTAATTATATGACCAGCACCTGTATATAAAGAAATGCTGACATTGTAAACTAAAACTGACAAATGCACTTGTTACTTGAGAACTAATTAAATAAAATCTAAACATTAATTAAATAAACTTGTTTGTTTGCATTGGCAAGTAACTAAAATAAAATGACTTTAAAATAAATCCAAGGTAAATTGAAATATAAACAAGATATCTATACAGTAACTTAAACTAAAATTAAAACCTAAAATATAAAAATGAATTCAAAACATTAATAGCTACTATAATAGTATATAACTACTAAAATAACCCTCTTTTAAAGGAGTGGTTTAATTGTATCTCAACTACACTAAAACAAATTTGGTGCAAAATAATATTTGCTCAGAAACTGAGTTAAATTTCACAAATAATTACAAATAAATGGCAAGAATAGTTATTTTCTTGTAAAACACTTCAATATTCTCTTTTATTTACAACTTCGAAGAATTATGTTTTGCGTGCATTGATGTTTAAGTCTGACAACAGGACTTTCCTCAGTGCTGACGGTTTATTTTCTTGCGCTCATCATGTGTTTGTCTGAGTAACAGCTGATTGGAAATATCTTGTGCTGGCATGTATTTCTGGTCTGAACGTGGACTGCAGGTCTGCGCTGGGTGAAATTGTTATTCGGCTCCAGTTTGTTTATCTGCTGGTCTAGACTGCGAGGAGACCAAAGATAATGACTTATTTGAC
Organism: Schizopygopsis pylzovi; assembly: GCA_027422435.1. Taxonomy (NCBI): domain Eukaryota; kingdom Metazoa; phylum Chordata; class Actinopteri; order Cypriniformes; family Cyprinidae; genus Schizopygopsis; species Schizopygopsis pylzovi. The sequence continues at coordinate 34,162,296 of CM049830.1, forward strand.
AGATATAAACCACACAGTTTGGCACTCAATTTGTTGGCCTTCAGCTCATCTCATTACCACGAACGCAAAGAGGTCCTGAAATACTAGGAGCCTAGTTTTGTTGCCAACTTTTAATGGACAATAATAATTTAGCAGAATTATGTATATTTTAAGTCTAATGCCCCACAATTTTACATTTTCCCATTATTTACTCACCTTGAGGTTGTATACAACGGAAGTTTTGTAGAATGTTATTATCAAAAGAGCATGAATAAATACAAGCATAAAATATCATAACAGCTGTCCATATAACTCTTCTGAACTCAAGCTGTTTTGTGTGAGGAACGAAACAAAATGTATGGTGTTCTTTACTGGAAATAAAATCATACACAATTTAATTGGCGCATACATGAGGATCAGACCCAAATTTGAAATCCATTATTTACTGACATAATGAAAATACATTATTACTTAAAATCATAATTTACTGGAGGGGTAATCCCAAATCTTAATATATTACATACTACAATATTTAATTTCTGCATATATGATGAATTATGAAAGCTTGTTTCTGGCATGGGATTAAAAATGTAAAAAATTAAATGCACAATTTTAATCTCACAATTCTAACATTTTACATGATTTCAAGAAGAAATTCAGAAATGTGATATTATAAACTAAAATAAATAAAGAATTCTAAATTTATAGTAAATAATAATTCTGATAATTTTTCATACATGTCAAATGTTAAATTTCCAGGAGAAAATGTGTCATTTTGCAAACAAAAAAATAAAACGTTTGCCAAAAGAGCATTCAATATGATTTTCAGTTAAATTCGTTTTTTGTTCCTCACACAAAGCTATCATATAACTTCATTAGACACATTAACGACTCTCATGGGTTTACTTTTATGATGCATTTTGAAATGGCAAAGCTGTGATCTCTACACATTGTTATTATACTGAACATCATGTTGTTTTAAACCCTTTAAACTCTATGACAGAATGTACATCCTTTATTTAAAGGAACTGTCAGCTAGACGTACTGATTCTGATACGAGGAACCTGTAGGGATGTGATTTGTGGGAAAGTGCTGTTAAAGTTGGAGTCTTTCACAGTGAGATTAGTCAAAGAGACCCTGCTTCTCATCTCTCTCTCGTCTGATCTCTCGCAGAGTTTTTCTCACCTACCAGGCAGCTGGGATTTCTCCCAGGACCTGCCAGATCTTCACATGTTTCCGCTCCGCTCTCCAAATCACTCCGGATTATTCCGAGAGCTAATACCTGTACAGGCCCAAATCCTGAAGGATGGGATTTACTGAACACAAGCAGCACTAATAATGTGACACATTAATCACGAGCGCTGTTAACTTTCATCAGCCGGAGAGAGAATATATGTGTGTGTCTTTAAGCTTACAACAGAAACCTGCTGAATGACAATGACAGAGCGAAGGAGAACACACACACACACACACACACACACACGTTACGAGGTGCTTTAAACACGCAGAGAAGTGATGTGATCAGGACTTACACAGGCTTGAATGTTCAGGGATGATCAGGATTCCTCTCTATTTCTGCTTCATGTGAAAAATAACTAAAAGTATAGACATAAACTGAACTATATTTTCAGTATCTCTGCATCATAACAGTGTTGCTTCTGCAGTAATGACCCATGTTCTCCATTGTGGCTGAAACATGATACAATGCTGTCCTAAAAATTCCTATCAGATTGATTCGAATGAATCTCTCCACCTTCAATACCACGACTGAGGTGCCCTTCAGCAAGGCACCGAACCCCCAACTGCTCCCCGGGCGTCGCAGCATAAATGGCTGCCCACTGCTCCGGGTGTGTGTTCACGGTGTGTGTGTGTGCACCTTGGATGGGTTAAATGCAGAGCACAAATTTCGAGTATTTCACCATACTTGGTCGTATGTCACTTTCACTTTCACTATGTAACTAACTAGTCTCTTGACTGCAGTTGAACAACCTTAATCTATGAAGCTGTTTGCACCGACTTCAATAGTGATGCTGCATCACGGGGAAAAACATAGGAGTTTGGGAATATGATGCTACGTCAGTGTGTGTGTGTGTGTGTGTGTGTGTGTGATTACAGTTAAGACAATGATGATGTAGAGTTTCTGAGCTTAAATGAAGATGTGGATTTTTACCATTGGACATTCTCTCTCTCTCTCTCTCTCTCTCTCTCTCTCTCTCTCTCTCTCTCTCTCTCTCTCTCTCAGTTTTGTATAGATCAGTAATCAGAGTTGTGTGTGTGTGTATGGTGGTGTTGGCAGGCAGGAGTGTTTGGTAAATGATCAGAACTTTAATTACTGTGACCCGTCATGCACCAGAGACTCAAATACAGGACACACACACACACACGCATGGTGAATCCAGCTCTTATCTCACGGTGCTCGGTGTGAAATATTCCTCAGGTCTCGCGTGTCTCTCTTTAACCTCGCGTAATAAAACCTTTTAAGAATCCAAGAAAAAATGACCTTTTCTAATAACTGTTTTTAATTCATGAATGTGGTGAGCTGAGCTGATAAATGTGCTGAAAGTGTGTAATTTAGAGACACAAATTCATCCCTCTGAGCTTCTTCAGGAGAAATAAAAGAAGTCAATTAAAGGTAATTGATGAAAGAAAGAAAAATGGAGGGACAAAAACTGAACCGAAGGATCATCGTGAGAATGAATCATGTGTTTTTAATTGCTTTGTTTTAGGAATAAACCTGAAAAACATTCAGATCTCATTCAGCATTGATTTTGATTCATATGAAGGATATGAAGGATGCATATTTACCTTAATAAGAGATTGATTCATATATGTGTCTTTACTAAATAATACAATGCATAATGAAATCAGAAACACAATCACAATTCAAGTATGAAGAAACAAATGCACTGATATTATAATTCATTTTTTTAAAAGCATTGGATTTAATTGTCAGACTGATGCATCATGATTGCTTACACTCTTTAAAGAATATTCAATTAATCTAAATTATGATTTTACACAAAGAACAGTCATGGCAGTTACTATAACGAGGTCCAAAACGAACTACTTAACTTCAAGTAAACCAGCCATACCTAATACTATATATAGAACTGTATTTGAATAACTTTTATTACTGAAAATGCACAGAATTTGTGTAGACTCAATTATATTTAGTTTTGGTGGCTCACGGCACATGGATAAAATCACATACATGTTAGCATTCATATAAACTTAAACAGAAACTAAGGTTATGTATTTTTATTCTGTTTCTGTTGAACAGAAGTTCCAGAGGAATCTTGGGAGCTAAACTTTCAGAGCTTATGTCATATGTCTATTTTAATTCATACCGACGGCTCGGAAGAAAGAAGCCCGAAGTTCTCAGACAGAGAGAGACGCACAATGTATAAATGGAGATTAATTCAGATTTTTGCTTGCTCAGTACTTACAAAACTAAAGCAATTTATATTCCTTCTCTTAACGATCCCTTTTCTCTGATTGCAGCAGTGTAATCTAATTGTAATTATGATAGCATCAGATTTATGCAGACGCTAACGTGATTGGAGTTACTCATTGCATTAGAAACTAATTTTTGATTAATGATGAAAGGGGCTGCGGAGAAGCAGAAATGTTGGTGTGTGTTTTATCTGTGACTGAAGGCGGCTGATTCCTGCCTGAAGCTCAGAGGGGCAGATATCAGAGACGAGGGGGCGGAGCCACACAACACACACACACACACACACATAGACACACACACACACTCACTCACACACACACACAACACACCACCCACACCACACACACAACACACACACACACACACACACACACACACACACACACACACATCACCACTCACTACACATACCACCCACACACACACACACACCACACACACACACACTCACCACACACTCACTCACTCACTCACTCACTCACTCATCACACACTCACACACCCACCCACACACACACACACACTCACACACACTCACTCACACACACACACTCACACACACACTCACACACACACATCCCACCCCACACACTCACGCGCACACTCAACGCACACCACCACTACACTCACACCACACACACACACACACACACTCATCACTCACACAACACACACACACACACACAACACTACACTCACACACACACACACACACAACACACACACACACACACACACACACACACACACACACACACGTTTTAGTCATATTTCTTGTGTTTTCTATTAGTTTTCATTATCTTTACCTTGGCAACTGGCTGAATAAAGTTTAGGTATTTTATATTATTGTTATGTATTAAGGTTTAGCTTTAGTTACTTAAAATAACCCTAAATTTGGGTTAATTATACAAACTTGTGTACCCAATTTAAGGGTGACTGTCACAAAACCTCTCAATAACATAAGTAACATATTTTACCATAACATTATAAAGAAGAAATAAGACGTACCATTTTCTCTAAAGCGTATTTCAAGGATTTTGCATTACAACTTTGTTTTCATGACAATTACCTGCAAAATTCGTATAAATGCAAAAATTATATATATATATATTATATGGCCCGCCGTCCACCGCACATGTGCCTCTGGGAATACTCATAGTTTATGATGGGATGTCTTAGAGTCCCGGATGCTCCCCAGAGCTCTCTTCCATGTCGGCTCCAGCGCCAGAGCTCGCTCCAGGATGCTCTCCTTCGTCTCCTTCATCTCCCTCGTCTCCGCTGGTCCTGTCCAGCTCTCCACTGTCTCCAGAGTCTCCTCCGTCTCGGCTGGTCCCGTCCAGCTCTCCACTGTCTCCAGAGTCTCCTCCGTCTCGGCTGGTCCTGTCCAGCTCTCCACTGTCTCCAGAGTCTCCTCCGTCTCGGCTGGTCCCGTCCAGCTCTCCACTGTCTCCAGAGTCTCCTCCGTCTCCGCTGGTCCTGTCCAGCTCTCCACTGTCTCCAGAGTCTCCTCCGTCTCGGCTGGTCCTGTCCAGCTCTCCACTGTCTCCAGAGTCTCCTCCGTCTCGGCTGGTCCTGTCCAGCTCTCCACTGTCTCCAGAGTCTCCTCCGTTCGCCTGGTCCCTGTCCAGCTCTCCATGTCTCCTTCATCCGCGCTCCAGAGTCTCCGGCTGGTCCGTCCAGCTCTCCGACTGTCTCCAGAGTCTCCGCGTCTCCGCTGGTCCTGTCCAGCTCTCCATGTCTCCAGTAGTCATCTCCAAGTCTCCGCTGGTCCCGTCCAGCTCTCCACTGTCTCCAGAGTCTCCTAACGTCTCCGCTGGTCCTGTCCAGCTCTCCCTGTCTCCAGAGTCTCCTCCGTCTCCGCTGGTCCTGTCCAGCTCTCCTTGTCTCCAGAGTCATCTCCGTCTCCGCTGGTCCCGTCCAGCTTCCTGCCTCCAGAGAATCACCAGAATCTCCCAATGTCTTCCCTATGCAACTTTTGGCCATAGAGCCATACCACCGTTCAGACAGGCGTCCAAGCTCCTACGGATGCACTTATCCAGCCCCTGGCTCCCCGTCCAGCTCTTATGATTCTCGACTCAGATTACACAGTGGAATCTGTCGGTATCCAGTCTAACAGAGTTTACAGTTTATCGAATGTCCGGAATGCTCAATGTTTAGGATGAATTAATCAAAATGTCTCCTTAAATGCAAATTTAATTGGAATATAGCCATAGCTACAATTGATTTCATGGGCCAAGGCTAGAACTTATCCGGGCCTGCTCTTCTACTCTGGTTCTCATGATATCTTCCGTGAGAAATCCACATATAAGGACTTCACTTTACGTCAGCAAATCCACGATCATAAAAGACAGAAACTTGTACAAGTATTAAGTGACGGTTGTCACAGAATATCTGTTTACGTCAATTGTTTGATGAACTTCACATCAGCAAAATCAGACTCATTACACTAAACAAATCATGCAATGAAACACATTTACCCCCCCCGTTTATTTTCTGATGGAATTTATGTATATATTTATTTCACAGGGAGAATTTCTTGCCTGAAAGTTAACATGTGTGAAATGCTTTTCTCTCACTGCTCGGTTATCGTGCATGTTTCATATGTTTTGAGAAATGTCCTTAAGGATTTGTTCGTTTATTAGCTTAGGTACTGATTATTCGAAAAGGTCATCTTATCTCAGAAACATGTACTGCTGAAGTCACTGACATTTCTCACATGAACTCGTTATACATTCCATACTTTCTTTACAATTCACCTCATACTTACATATTAATGTCAATCTTTATAACAGCTAATAACAATCTCAGTATAAAGCTGACGTGAAACAGCATTGTAGCTGATTTTTTTACTGTATTTTTCCGACAGGAAACTTTGACTCAGTGAGTCTACACATAAATGCAAGGAAATCACTTATTTAAATCTGTCTCTTTGTGATGAAAAGAGTGATTTTTATGGAAAATGTGCCGTTGAGGCAAGTTTGTCTTAAACACCCCTAAGCTACATGTGTTACTTTGATATATTCTTAAGAGTTCTTTTCAGACATCTTTTCAGTCTCACCTGACCCATTTCTCCATGACGACTCGTTACCGTGACATTCCATCACTTAATGACATTTACAATTCACCTCAAGCCTTACATATTAACTGTCTCTATTATAAGCAGGCTAATAACATTAGTCTCAAGCTATAAAGCTGACGTGGCAGCAGCACTTGGTGCTGTTTTAGATCAACCTGATCTGATGCTCCAAGATCAGTCTAAACCTGAGACTACAGTGTAGTCTACACACTAAACATGCAAGGAAACACTTATTTACCAACTCATCGTCTCTTCTGTAGGAGAAAAGAGGATTTCTCTAGGACAGCAACGAGCCGGAGAGCACAGTTTCTCTTCAAAACACCCCCACACAGCTCACATGTGTGACTTCTGATCCATCACTGCTTTCAGCATTATAACTGCATTTCATTCATTCATTTATTTTTAATTTTATTATTAGTATTAATATTTTCGTTTTTTACTTTGGATGTTTTAAAATATGTTCATACAGTATTAGGCAAGATAACATGGTATGCAATATAAAAGGTCAAATATCTCAATATGAACATATAATAGCATCTTGTTTTTACAGGATCATACAGTACATTCACTTATATTGATAGTCAAGTTTTTGTGATAAATAATTAAGAAATTGTATAAACTGAAACGGAAATTAAGTCTAATTTATGACTATAAAATATAGTTTTATTGTTAAATTTTTTTTGGGGGGGGGATTTTTGTTATTCTTCAGTGATTGTTCTCAAAAAAAGCACAAATAATACAAAAATAAATAAATTAAATTGCCGTTTTATTAAAAGGAACATTATTTTTACTTAAAAAATGTACAAATTACTTATTTGTCATAAAAACACTCTTAATGGTTTTAAATTAGTGTTAGTTGTCTTTGTGTAAAATATAGTGTCTTATTTTTTACATTACATTTTAAAACTCACAGCTGGTTTTTGATGAAAATACTGGAGAAAAATATCTATTACACATATAAACTGTCACAATTTCATTTTTCATAACCAGTTTCTGTATGCTGACCAGGCATCACTGACACATACAGTAAATGTGGACGATCATGTAATGTTTTTGGGTTTATGAGCAATCTCTTGCAAATCAATTTTAATAAATGTGCTTTATGGACATCGTTAAGTCACTGTCTGCTGCATACATGTAAAATAACAGGGAATTATGTTTTGGGTGCTGAAAGTTATAATGTGTTTCAAAGTACAATTAAATAATAATAATAATAATAGCATCCTTTTATCTCAACATATCAAGAAAAATGATTGATTATGTTATGAGTCCTGTTTATAGCTCTATGTTCTGAATTGTGTTCCTAATGTGTTTCTATTTTTATTTTTAAGATAAACAAATAGTCAGAGATGATATTTAAAGGAAATGCATAATGTCTTGAATGTCCCAGTTTCCTTACTTCCTCATGTCCGTATGAACTCAGACGGGCCCCGGAGTCTCTCTGTATCTCTAGGGGCCAGTGAGTGTGTAATGTTCACCTGCTTTACTGCAGATTCCCAGTCACACACGCGCACGCACGCACGCACGCACCACGCACCACGCACACACACACACACCACCACACACACACACACACACACACACACACACATAGCACACACACAACACACTCACACACACACACACACACACACACACACATGCACCACACGCACACACATCACACACACACACTCACACACTCACACACTGCACTCACACACACACACACACACGCACACCACACACATGCACCACACACACACACACACACACACACTCACACACACTCACCACTCACACACACACACACACACACACACACTCACTCACTCCACACACACACACACACACACACACACACTCACTCACTCCGACACACACACACACACACACACGCACACACACACACACACACTGCCTCTACTGAGACACAGACAAGAGGGAATGTATTTATAGTGTCAGAAAAAAACACACACACTTACACATATTAATGCATTTCAAAGGGAATTTTCAGGTTTTGATCTCCAGGCGAAACTAGTAAACACACCGCAACGTGCATTAACCGATACACGACTGCATGTGGAAGAGAAACTCTAAATATATCAGTGGAAATGTATGCAGAATTACTGAGTTGAACAATCTGTTATTTGGTTTGATTTAGCATGCCTGATGGGCCGCTTCCCACAGTAACCTGATTTCCAGGTCTCCGCGGACTCCTTTAACCGCAGCTTACTGTGAGTTACAGAGCTCACTTCACTCCAGCAGCTCATCTAACCTGACCACAGGCAAACTCACCGCTGGACTCGGCCTTCTGATGGAAATACTGCACGGAGAACAAATCTATTCTGCTCAGGAGGTGAAGAGCACACGCAAGACCACGACTAAATCAAATACTGTGTCAGTCCCTGCAGATACAAATGAAACATGTACAGCGTCTCAACATGTCCAGGCCACGTCAACTCAAAACCACAAGAAAACATTAAGAAATGGTACAGAAATGACGTCAAACTCTTGGCTTTAAGACCTTGCTTAGCTTATTTGACATTCACATTTTTGGAGGAAATTGTTGTTACTCTCAGTGATTATTCTCATTTAGATCGTCTGTACTAAATAGTTCTTATTATTAATTCTTATAATTTAAAAAAAGTACAAATTGCTTTTGTATAATGCAAAAACTCTCAATGGCCTTAATTAACTTTAATTGTCTTTATGTAAAATGTAATTGCATTTTTTTATTATATATTTGTGTGACCACTGGTTTTTGGATTATGATGCTAAAACCTGAGAAAAAATCAGATTGCTTTAAAAAATTATCTGTTTTAACTATAAGGAAAATGTTTTGTCGACCCCACCCCCTAAAAAAATAAACAAATAAATACAAATAAATAAATAATTTAATAATAAAGCATTTTTCACTGCATTTTTAGCCCACAACCAAAAAGAAAGAATTCAGAAATCGTATAAACAGAAACTATGAAAGGTCTTAATATAGTCTTAATTGTCTTTATGCAAAATATAATTTCAGTTTTCTTCAGATTTTTGGGTGAAATGACCTGGATGTGACGTTTTGTGTTCAGAGGGCGTCTTACAGTCGTCTCAGAGAGTGCAGGTCGCTTCAGGATATTACTGCATTCTTACAGGCCCTCGGACCTACACACACACACACACACACACACCTCCATCTGTGCATATATTTCTTAAACACACTCAATTCATCCATGCACAAGAACTCTTGGGCTGCTGGCCCACTGTGTGTGTGTTTGACACCTGTATGCCCGCTGGCACACACACACACACACACATACACACACACTGATCTGTGGAGTCAGGTGCTGTGTGTGTGTGTTCGTGGTCTAAGGGCATGAACACGCTTTTACACTCTGATGAACAACAGAGGGGGAAAGCGCTAAATTAATAAATGAAAAACAAAATGTGAGCACAGAAACATCCTTTCCTCAGGATATATATGTGTGTGTGTGTGTGTGTGTGTGTGTGTGTGTGTGTGTGTGTGTGTGTGTGTGTGTGTGTGTGTGTGTGTGTGTGTGTGTGTGTGTGTGTGTGTGTGTGTGTGTGTGTGTGTGTACGTGTGTGTGTGTGTGTGCATGTGTGTGTGTGTGTGTGTGTGTGCGTGTGTGCGTGTGTGCGTGTGTGTGTGTGGCTGATGTGGTGAGAGTTGAAGCTGGATGAAATCCCACTTGTGCCATTAAACCAACCTAAACTAGCAGCACTAGTCTAATGTGATGCTGTATATGGTCGGCGTGATTAGTAGTCAGTGTGATTATGGTGTAGTTAATTTGGTTATATTGTGGTTAGTGGTCAATATGGTAAGTGCGCTGCAAGAAAAAACAGTTTATGTCCTGGCAGAAAATCACCAGAACCTTTTCCATGAATTACCTCACATTTCCTTCAACCTTAAACACAACACAGAAATTCAACGCACAGGTAAATGCTGAAATAATCAATACAGAAAAACATCCCTTCATATTAACAAAGTACATCGAGTCACATTTTCATAGACTTCCATGCACTGCTGTTAGGTTAGCACTGTGATTACGGTCTCCGATGCACTAAATTAGAGTTACACGAATTGGGGAAAAAAACTAATATAAATTAAAAATGAAATTAAAAATGCAATAAAAATGTGCCAGGATCCTGTACTTGATTGTAGTCCAGCGCAATTTAATAAAAGAACATTACGATTCATACATAAAACAAATATTATTATTACAACAGGTGTTATTATTATTATTATTAACAACAATAAAAAAATAATAATAATGTTCTCTGAAGAAGTTTGAAATAAATAAATAAACGAATAGTATTGTGCATAATATAATTCTTTTTTTTTTTTAAATATCATGATTTCAGTTTTACTTTGAATATTGTGCAGCCTAAATGTCTTAATACACACACATTTCTTCAGACAAACAGCAGAGCTCTTTCTCTTGCACTCTTCTGCAGCACATGGGATCTGTGTGTGATTTGATTTGAGTTTGGCAGCTCACAGGTCATGTGTGGCGAGCGCAGCGGTCAGTCTCTGGGCAGCCCTGTGGCCCGTTCAGGGGGGCGGGGCGACGTCTGTACGAATGCCGTGATTGGCCGGTCAGCTCGGACCTGTCAGAAACGTCCCCACTGAGAGAGAGCACGGCAGATTTCAAAGAGAGAAAAAAAATCAATTTTCCTCCCTCTCACGCGCCAGCGGCCGCCGCAGTCTCTCGGCCGGCCCAGCGGTCAGAGGCTTCGGCTCCAGAGGTAGAGGGGTGACAAACTCCATCAGGAGCGGCCCAGAGTCCCAACCTGCTCCGCCACACCGCCACCGGAATAAACCTATTTATCTCCTTCAGCCGAAGCCCTCCTCCGGACCGCAGGGACCGTCGCGGACGCAAACTTGCTACGAGACAGAGAGGAAGAGAGTGGGGGAAAAGTGGCAGAATTCAGGGGTGTAAATGATGAATTACTTTTCATCAAGACACAGGAAACACAGAGCGAGCGGCGCTGCGCCTCTGACCCGACGCCTCACAGCAGCCAATATCTTCATTCAAGAAGACAAGCATGAAATTACACAGAAAATGGGATTGTCATCAACCGGGCCCTTCAAATCAGAGTATCCAGTCATTACTGCTCATAGCCACATCATAGCATGAGTGTGTGTGTGTGTGTGTGTGTGTGTGTTACACGAGCGCTTTCAATGAAACCAACGCTCCTCACAAGAACTGAGAGAGTTTGACTGTACTTAGATATAGTCTGAGGACAAACCCGTCTCCAGAAGTGAGATGAACCTTACTGATTTTTCTTATAAGTTTTTTATTAAGGTTTGAGAAAATATGTATGCATCAGCTAAAGTGCATTATCAGTATTGTACATGCACAGCCTGATTTTAACCATGCACAGCCCTGGAATAACCTTTGGGAGAATTGAGAACATTCCCAGTGCAACACTTATCAATTGGGCTGGTAGCACTTTAACATAAAGCCTGTTTCACACGGGACACGGAAAGCACATGTTGAAACCAAGACCAGAGTGTGTTGAGACCAAGACTAGACTAAGACAGGGCAAGACCGACCGAGTCAAGGCCAATACCAAATCAGAACTCCTCTAATTCTTCTGAAAAACCCACATTTGTTGTCTGAAGAATGTTTGATATTTAATCAATAATTGCAATTAGTATAATAAAACACTATATAGAGATGTTACCAATCAAATGAAATCAAAATGGATCTGCAGAGGTGGCACAGAAGTTGCGTCTGAATTGGTACAATGTTGTAAACAAAAATGTTTTAAAAATAATACATGTTAATATATGATGGAAAAATAAAATGATACTTTTAAATATGTAACTAGAACTGATTAGGTGGAGGCAAATCACTTAAAGGTGCACTGTGTAATATTTAGGATGATCTATAGACTGAAATTCAATATAATATACATAACTACGTTTTTAGAGGAGTATAAAGACCTTACATAATGAACCATTATGTTTTTATTACCTTAGAATGAGCAATTTATATCTGCATACACCACGGGTCCGCTTACATGGACGTCGTCACCATGTTTCTACAGCAGCCCTAAACGCACAAACTGCTCTACAGAGCGCATTTCATCACTATATGCACGGACACAAGGATGAATAACTAACAGTAATCGGTTTATTGAATAATTAAGTAAACATAATTCCTTAATTGACCTTTGTAAAGAAACCTCATTGCTCTCTGCGGTCTCAGACGAGGCATCTTAGCCCCGTATCGGCCACCGTAGCTTCTCTAAAGGGAGGGGTGAGGGGGGGGGGGGACTGAGCCGTTGGTTGCAATTCACAACCTCAACCGCTAGATGCCGCCAAGATCTACACACTGCACCTTTAATGAGTGAGTCACTGAATCATTTATTCATCTGATTCGTTCAAAGCAGCTGATTCTTTCAGTAACGATATGAATATGTGTTGTTCAGAAATGCACAACAGTTCTGCTATGGATTTGTCTGGAACTTTTTTTCATTCGTGCTTAAAATATAATTCACTTAATATTAACTTCTTGCTCGTTGAACGTTTGAAAGAAATCATTATCATGTTTGCAATCATTTTCATATTTGTGAAAACAGCTTTCTTTTTTCTAGTGGTACCATGTAATTATGTATGTAAAAAAAAGAAAATCTCATACAAGTAATTTTTGCAATCATAACTTGAATTTTTCTGGCATTTGTATCAATTTTAGTGATTTATTTTGACAATTCACAAACAATTAAAGAGTGACCGTGCACAATAGTCTCAAAAGAAATCGAATTAGAATTTAGTACATCTAATCACATTATTGATGTTAATGAATAAATCAGAAATGCACTGGCAAGTGAGCAATATCTCCGCATTTCAGAAGACAAGACAGAATACAAAAGTGGTTGAGACGGAGAAAAGGCCAATATTTTTTTTAAATGGTCTCAAGACCAGTCTCAAGTGCTTTAGCACAAGTGTCTAGTTCATTTTCAGTGAGAGGCGCAGAAAGCAGCAAATTACAGGTGATTCTGTAGCAGTGAAGATGGTGTGCAATATTAAAATTAATATTTGTGAATGCCACAAAGAGATGTGCACATACAAGTGCGGATTGTGGGTGTAGGAGCATAAAAAAAATAACATAATACAAAAAATTAAATTAAATTAACTAATTAAAAAATATATATATTTGTATTACAATTTGTGAAGTATTTGATTAAAATAAGTACAATTTATTATTTTCTACATAAGCAATTTATATAAATGAATGAATGAATGAATGAGATAATGAATGAATGATGATGTAATGAATGATTGATGAATGAATGATAATGATGAATGCACATGCATGATAATAATAATAAACTGTGAACGGGCTGAAGTTTAAAAAATGGTGTAGGATGTAGAGTGTAGTGTGCAATAGAGCAATACAGTATTGATCAGTGATAAAATACAACATGTGATGTGTGATGGATAAGTGTGTGATGATGAATGAATGTGAATGGATGTGGTGTGCTGTGTGTGTGTGTGTATGGATGTGTGTGTGTGTGCGTGTGTGTGTGTTTGTGTGTGTGTTGTGTGTGTGTGTGTGTGGTGTGTGTGTGTTGTGTGTGTGTTGTGTGTGTGTGTGTGTTGTTTGTGTTGTGTTGTGTGTGTGTGTGTGTGTGTGTGTGTGTGTGTGTGTGTGTGTGTTGTGTGTGTGTGTGTGTGTGTGTGTGTGTGTGTCTGTGTGTGTGTGTGTGTTGTGTGTGTGTGTGTGTGTGTGTGTGTGTGTGTGTGTGTGGTGTGTGTGTGTGTGTGTGTGTGTGTGTGTGTGGTGTGTGTGGTGTGTCGTGTGTGTGATGTGTGTGTGTGTGGTGTGTGTGTGTGTGTGTGTGTGTGTGTGTGTGTGTGTGTGTGTGTGTGTGTGTGTGTGTGTGTGTGTGTGTGTGTGTGTGTGTGTGTGTGTGTGTGTGTGTGTGTGTGTGTGTGTAGTGTAATTAAAGCACACCAGCTGACTCGACATGCAGATGAATCTAAGTATGTGCGTGTCAGTGTGTGTTTCTGCAGTTGTAAGTGTTTGTGTGTCTGTCCATTACAGCAGATTTGTGTTCTCATCACAAACACTGTTCGCTGCTCGTTGACATTATGGAATCTGATTCTCTACAAGCAGATGCAGACGAGCTTGTTTACAGAACACAGACACAACATCTAATGAGCAATCAGACGATAATTAGCAAACAAAAGTAAAGCGATCAGGAGTGAGGTGTGTGAATACTAATCAGACAGGAGTGAGACCGCCAGCAGCAGCGAGAGCTGATCTACAGGAGACGAATAAAGCCAATACCAGACCTGAATGAATTATCACTGAACTCATCATTTACTCACCCTCATGACATCACAAACCCATACGGAGATCTTTACTATACAACATCAGTTCATGGAGCTCAGCAATCAAGCTCTAAAGAGACAAAAATGCTGCATAAATGTGTCATAACACTTTTATAGCATTTATTAAAAGCTAAACTGCAGGAACGAGTGGTTCTGGACTTCAGCAGTTTCTGACGTCACACAGATGTTCAAATCAGAGACTGTGTGTCAAAGCGCTCTACATGTAATGTGTCTTTTAATCCGCAACAGTGTAAAGACACATTTAAATGTGCAGCTTCATATGATCAGATTGAGCAGACAGACGCTTTCTGCGCTCTTAGCAGAGCTCATCCATCACAGCAAACAGACACTCATTCATATTAATGAAGGGGGCGGAGTCATTCTACTCGGGACACGCCCACTCAGAAAACCATCAAACTAAATCAATGTTTTTGGCCTTTAAGTTGAAGGCCTTTTCAGGAGACTCATTGCAGTGCTTCATAACTTCCACTTGAAGTGCTGCAATAACACATTTCACAATTCAAGAAATTAATTTAATACACTGCAAAAACAAATCACTCATTGTCCATGGGTTTAAGAAAAAAACAATCCTTTCTCTGCAGTAATTTAGTTTTAAATCAGAAAAATAAAATATTACTATTAATGTATTAAGAAAAAGTAAGATTGAATGACATAATGGAAAGAATGAGGAAATAGTTCAAATAAAATATTAAGACAAATGTAAACGAATATTTTTTTTTTTATAAATCATTCAAAATATTTTCATATTAAAGCAAAAATTGCGTGAAGCTTAGTAATGTTGGATCTAGCAAAAACATATTGTTTTACGATCAGGGTTATTATCGTCATGTAAAATAAATGAAATAAAATAAGTATAAATAAAATAAAATAAAATAATAAGAATATATATATATATAAATTAATATGAAAAACTAAATAGAATAAGGGATATAAAGTTGAAGTTGTGCTTTAAAAGTCAGCAGGGCAAAAATTGGAAATTGTGTGATTTTTTCTCTCTTTTCTTTCTCTTTTCTCTTTCTTTATAGACTTGATCCAGAAACGCCAGAATATGACAGAATGAATCTCATCCACTGCTTCATTCGTGTCACAACGAAACATTCACAAGCTTTTCTCTCTTTTCTCCTCCACCGCAGCGCTGGACATATTCTGTCCATCAGACGCATCATTTAAACGCCGTCAGGAGACAGAAACACGCTGATTGCTCCCTCTTGAATATATAGTTAATGATAATTATGTGAGTGCCCCTGAAATGAGAGGAGTTACCTAATAAAGATGAACGAGCCCCCGGACACGTGTGTGTGTGTGTGTGTAGAGGATGTGTGCATGTGTGTGTGTGTGTGTGTGTGTGTGGTGTGTGTGTGTGTGTGTGTGTGTGTGTGTGTGTGTTGTGTGTGTGTGTGTGTGTGTGAGAGAGAGAGTAGTGTGTGGTGTGTGTGTGTGTGTGTGTGTGTGTGTGTGTGGAGAGAGAGAGTGAGAGTAGATGGTGTGTGTGTGTGTGTGTGTGTGTGTGTGTGTGTGTGTGTAGTGTGAGAGAGAGAAGAGACGTGCGTGATGCAGTGTGTGTCTGTGTGTGTGTGTGTGTGTGTGGTGTGTGTGTGTGTGTGGAGTGTGTGTGGGAGAGAGAGATGAGAGAGAGAGAGAGAGTGTGTGTTGTGTGTGTGTGTGAGAGTGTAGAGAGAGAGAGAGAGTGAGAGAGTGTGTGTGTGTGTGTGTGTGTGTGGTGTGTCTGTGTGTGTGTGTGTGTGTGTGTGTGTGTGTGTGTGTGTGTGTGTGTGTGTGTGTGTGTGTGTGTGGTGTGTGAGATGAGAGAGCGTGCGTGTGTGTGTGTGGTGTGTGGTGGAGGTGTGTGTGTGTGTGTGAGAGAGAGAGAGAGAGTGTGTGTGTGTGTGTGTGTGTGTGTGTGTGGTGTGGTGTGTGTGTGTGTGTGTGTGTGTGTGTGTGTGTGTGTGTGTGTGTGTGTGTGTGTAGAACAGACAGACGGGTCAAACTAAAGACAGACTGAGACTGGATGATATAACAAAACAATCTCAATGTTTCTCAGCCACTGGCAAAAGCAAAATCAAAGTGTAAGAATAGTTCACTAGAAAAATATAGACGACCTCTAACTTTAAAATAAGATGAATGAAGCTGCCGCAGTATCTATAGCGCTTACAACACTGCAAGATAATCTTGATTTGCTCTAAAATGACTTACAATGACAATCATCAAACTATTTAATTACTGTATATTCAAAAAATTGTAAATACTTGAATAAATAAAAAAGAGTCAAATTCGAGACATGATGGACTGTTTTTCACTAACTGAACAAGATTTTTCATCATTTTAATTTACAGTATATATAACACAACAATACATAGTAATAATATATTTACAAATATATATTAAATAAAACAATATTAAATACAAAAAAGTGACCTTTTCTTTGGAATAATTATCTGATATGAAAAATGTCATGCATTTTTGAGTGATCATATATACAAATTTGAATAGAATATTAATTATGAATTCATTGAAACAGTTTGAACTGGCATAATTCATCAACTCTAATGTAATTTTGGATACTGAAGATTTCGTGAGTCAGACAAAACGAGAAAACAATCTAACTAAATGTAAAAATACATATGAAAATAACTGATATATTCATTGTCAATATCATTAGCAGTATCATTATGGATATATTGTGAATATTTAATATATCAGTCAGTCCACAGTCAGACTCAGACGTCTCTAATAATCAAGACCGACGGCAGATAAATAATAAACGATCTAATACATCTGATGAAGCCATTTCAGTTGTTTCTGGTTTGTCTTTGTTTTAAAATATTTTCACAAAGTTTTGGAAGTGATTTTACTTCATATACTTACTGTGTAAATACATATTTCACGTTATGCGTTTTTGCAGTAAATGCTCTGTTTCTTGGCCAACAGAAACTCAATTCTGCCAGAGTTTCTTTTGGCAGAAGAGAGTTGAAAGTCCTTCAAATGAAAATAAATGAAGATTGTAAGCGTGCTGAGCATGAATTCACCTCGTCCAAACCATCTCAAGCATCTCACACGCTCTGTCTCTCTTCATCGTGGCAGCTGCCAGAGGTTTCTGTTTGCTTTCTCAACAAATATCCCAGAAACATGCTGTCAGTTCAGTACAAAACCTCCCAACTCTGCTGCGGTCTCAATATCTACCACCGAGAGGAGGCTTCTTCACAGCATCAGATCTACAGTCACTAACCAAGACAGCCTCGGACGAACAGTTCAGCTAAAAACACAAATCCTGCCATCGTTTTCTTTCAAACTCAGGACTTTCTATCTGCTGGAGAACACAAATGTGATGTTTAGCAGGATATTCACATGCATCTTTTCCATAGAATGAAAACAGATCAAGCTACAATAATGACAGAGAAGCACCATAAACGTATCCTAACACCAGTCCATGTGATGCATTCATTACACCGCTCTGCTTCACATCCGCTGAATCAAATCCAGAGCTTGTTCCTTACTGGTGCCGATTCCAAAAATACTGCCTGTTTTACTGAAGCACGTCACACTTTCTCACAAAATATGATGCACTTTGTAGCATTTTTGCTTTTGACAAATTTAAAAGGTGAAGAAGTTCTCCCTTAATCAGCAGAAAAACCTCACAAACACACGATTCCTGTCTGAATCTGAGCCACTTAATCAATCCTCAGCCCGCTTTCACGCGTGTGAATGATGCTGAAGACATTATCTGTTGTCTAATCCAGGTTTACACCTTTTACACTCCTTTGCAGATTGCAAGTTAAATCATGCATTTATTTTTTGTCATCAAAAACTACAACATATAGTTTTCTGAAGTCATACAATATCTTTGTGTGACAAACAGACTGAAATGTACGTCATTATTCTCAAATCTGATTCATGCTTGCCGTGTTCTGCTCGTGTTTTTACTTTCTTCTTTGTTTCTGTGTTTGGTAGATTAACTAATAATGATCCTGGAACAGTCAAGTGAACTTAAAGCCAAACACATGTGACCCACCATCACTGTTGCTATGGTTACAGTCTTATTGTACAGTAGTGTGAATACTGTAAGTTCACGATGCTTTCCTCTCTCATCATTCATTTGATTTTCTCTGAGCTCAAAATCATTTCTCTTGATGAGGTTAATAACAATAAATTAAGAGACCCACACGCCCTCATTTCTCTCGCTGCTGATCTATGACAAAATACTCAGTGTTTTATTGAACGTTACCAGCGTAAAGGTTAATTTGACAAGAGCCGATTACTCTTATGATGATCATCTTGAATGCAAGCATCATTATTTCTCATGACTGCAGTGCGGTGATACATATTTCCCTGTTAAAAGCTTTGCATTGTACAAACATTAGTAACAACAAAGCCCAAATAACACCGTGAGAGTCCAATTCATTATACAGATGTGTATAGAGGAAAATAATTACAGACATTATTAGGCCAGATAGCAGATGCATAACTGAATCTACCTCGTATGAATTTATGATTTATCCGTGCATGCTTACTCCAGAGTGCATTCAAACTAAAGTATTGTATTTTTTAAGTTTTAATTATTAATGTATAATGTATATTATGTGAATGTATAATGTATATTAAGTGAATGTATAATATGATAAGTGTGTATCTTTAATAACAGGTTACAATGAGGTTACATTTGTTAACTATATTTATTTACTAACAATGATGAATACATGTGTAACTGTATTTATTCATCTTTGGTTAATAAAAATACAGCTGTTTGTGTTAGCTCAGGGACATTAAATAACATTAATATACACAACGTTTGACTTAAAAAATGTATTAGTAAATGTTGGAATCAGCATTTATTGCGATTAATAAATACTTCAGAAGTATTTTTCATTGTTAGTTTATGTTATGTTATGTTAATTTATTTGGTGTCAGGTGTGTTACGGGTTGTTGAGGCGAGAGGTTTAAATAGAGCACGAAGGAACCAGGAAGTCAAATACACAGTCGTTTTAATAAATCCTCTCAAACCAATCAAAAACAACCTCTTCATTCAACCTAAGACAGGAAACAAACCAAATAAAGGACAAAAAGGAACTTAAACACGTGACACAGTGGTTCTTGGCCTCCACATCGTGCATTAAAATCGTTTAAAGCAGGGGTTTTCAACCTGTGGGACGCAGCCCGTCAAGGGGTGCGTGAGCATCAATTAATTCAGACATTCCCTTGACGATTTATGAATACAAGCTAGCAAACCTTCAGTCATCCACTAGGGGGAAATCTGACTCCCGCCGTTAGTCGACAGTTAGAGTCGGCTGGAGTATCAGTCACGCTTTTTGAAAGTGTAAGATGATTTACGGTTAGTCGTGTCAGAAATCCAACTACGGATTGGCATGTTGTTATTTCAGACACAGACATCACATTGAATCAGGTAAACTGGTTATATTTTTATGTTTCAGTATAATTACGATACCAGCAGGGGTGGTTCGAAACCATTTTTAGGTGGGTTTCAGCCCCCCAAAACTATATTAACAATCAGGCCAGGGCTGCTTCCTCAAGAAAGTTTTTCATTCTCACGTGTTTTGTCTTGTCAGTTTAAACATAAAAGTAATTTTAAGCCATTTAATCCCAAGACATGTCAATGCGGTACTCACGCGCTGTGATAGAGTATTTCTATGCGCACACCTGAAGCGCCCGAACAGACAGCCTTCTCAGACAGGACCAATGTCTTGAGCCGAGAGTATCCTCGTAAACACAGTCGGCTGTTGTATGTGACCGTAACAGTAAAATAAAAATCAAACGTACATCAATGTAACGGATCCATGCATTTCTTATGTAAATTATGTTAATCAAAAAGAGCAAAAGAAAAATAATTCTGCTGGTTTAATAGCTTTAATGGATATTTGTGTTTATGTTAATGTTAAGAAAGTAATTTGGTGTGAATGTGTGAATGTAATAATGGGGGGGTGGGGGGGGGGGGGTGCGAGTGAAATTAAACAAGCTTGGGGGGGGGGCGGCGCATGTCCCAAAAGGTTGAAAATATTTAGCATTATCCCTTACATAGATTATATTATATTATAATATATTATATTTAAAATCTAAATAGTGCAGAACTTTTTAAGCAATAGTTCACCCAACATTCACCGACAATTCTGTTCAAAATGACCAAAAATATAGTTTTTTTCAGAAGAAACTAAGTCAAACGCAAGTCAAAGTTTAATGTTTGGGTGAGCTGTCCCTTTAAGAGTTTGTAATGAACGTTTTGTGTTTAGTGTTGTGTGGTTTGTGTTTATCAGTTTGAGGTTTCGGGGTTAATGATAACGAGGTTCTGGTTCAACAGCAGTCAGGATTAAACTGGCCGATCACAAACATTTATCGAGGTCAATGCGCTCTCACACACACACACACACACACACACAACACACACACACACCACACACACACACACACACACACACACACACACACACACACACACACACACACACACAGGCCGGGTGAGCCGCCGTGGCCCTGTGCTGGTGTTGTGTGGTTGCTGTGTGTGTTCTAGCGCGGTGCTGGAGTGTGTGAAGCGGTAGGACGCTGCATTAGTGTGATGTTAATGAGAGTGTGAGCACTGAAATAGCTCTTCCTCTCGTACCGCTGTGAGATCATCAGCATTAATGCAGCGACGGCTGAGAGGACAGGTGCTCGGGTCACGGGCGTCACCGCAGACCTCCAGCCGCTTTAATAGATTCTGGTCAGCTGGAAAGTGACAGATTCGAGACAGAGTCAAAGAGAGAGGCAGAGTTAAAGAGATAGTTCACACACACACATGATCATTATGTCATCATCATGGTGTTACAAACCTGCAGGACTTACTTTCTTCTGAGGAGCATAAAATAAAACAGTATGAAGAATATTGATATTTCTTTTGTCCATACAATGAATGTCAACAGGATTCAAAACCACACTGGTCCCAACACCAAGACATTTTTCAAATGTGTTACACAGAATAAAGAAAGTCTGTGTAATGAATAATGACAGAACGTTCACTTTAAGGCTCATGTATACTACAGTTCACTAAACTCTGCCAGAAAACACTGCCAAACGACTGATTTCACTGGCAAAGAAATCACAAGCATGAAGAAGAAAACATAAAACCATTAGCAAAAACACGATAAATAAATACATTAACAATAATAATAACAATTATTATTTTAAATAAATAACATAAAACATAACACATGTAATATAATTACAAATTAAACAATAACATGCATACATAAAGAAATACACATTAAAAAAATAAAATACTAATTCATAAAAATAAATGAATAAATGAAATGAAATAAATAACGTGTGCTTCAAAGCACTGTGAAGCAAGCATCCACTGATCAATCAGAGTTTCACACTAGATCGATTCAGTTGTGCTTTTTGGAAACCAAATGACTGTATTATTCAGAGAGCATCAGCACCCTCAGAAAACATCGTTTTATATTGTATTCAAAGTGCTTTAGTGTCTTTAAAGGGCCGGTCACACTCACAATGTGACAGTATGTAGGTACAAACTGACCAGATGTCCCTGACTTTCAACCAGATCTAGTGAGCTGTCTAACAAGACATCATCTCAAGGCATCACACACAGCTCAAAAAGAGCGATGTTCTTTAACCTGTAAGCCAGCACTCCCCATGTTGGGACTCACAGCTGAAAAAGACGTACCTAACTTAAAATGATAACCGTTGCTGACTTCAGTGTGCTACACACACAGTTGTGCAGTCTTTGCAAAGAAGATCCTTTGGGCTTTATTATCCACCATCCAGAGTTGATAATGCTCAAAAAGATACAAAGTTATAGAGACAAAAGTGTATTGAAAAACGTGTACCACACTGAATTAACAAAAACAATAAAAAATGTATATATATCATATAAAAATACATGAAATTGTTATTTGTTAATTTTTATTAACAACAAATGAATATATATCCATTCCAGTGGACAGAAAAATCAAGAAAAACATATAAATATAAGTACGGTATGTATTATATATATAATTGCATAACTTGTCTTATTTGTTAACATTAGTTAACGCATTACCCAACATGAACTAATAATGAGCAATATATTTGACAGCATTTATTAACCTTTGTTAATGCTACTTGATACAAATGTGACCCTCTCTGTAAAAACCAGGCTAAAGTCTACAAATCTACTTCTGAGATAACGAGCATCAAATTACAAGCATTCATTTCACTGTGATTTAAATCTTTGACGTGGCCTTACTCAGTCAATATTAAATATACCAAGAATATCATTTCACAGAATGTGCTTTACAGTATGTAGGATGATTTTATGCAGAAAAAAGCAAATCTCCAAAAAATGCCTTTAGCTGGGTTTTCACAGAGAGGGTCACAAATGCTCATATTAGGTCTCTAATGTTAACATGTACAACGCTTGATCTTACAACTCTATTAGTAGATGTTGAGAGTAACATTACTCAAATGTTAGTTCTTGTTGACTAATGTAATCAAACCTCATCATAAAGTCTTAGAATTCTAGTCTTAGAATATAATTTGTGCAAGTTGTTGTTTTTTATGTTTATTACAGCTTTAAATGATGAACATGCAGATGCCAAACTCTATTGGAATTACTCGTGAGAGTGGTTTTGTATTTGTGCACTACGTTGCTGTCTGTGTAGGGCACTCTAATATGGCAAGCCGTTTTAACTTTTATTCATTCTCAGGATATTAATTCTTGATATCAACAATTAACATTTGAACTAGTGAAAATTGGATTTATACTAGTAACACTAGCTATGTTTGATATCAGCAATTCAATTTCAACTAGTAAAACTATAATTATTGATATCTGTATTGTATTTTCACTAGTTAAATGTCACCATAGACTGCCATTCAAAATGAATTGTTAATATCAACAATTTAATTGTCACTAGTGACAATGTTCATTTCTGATATCTGAAAATGTATTTCGGATATCAACAACTTATCAAGAATAGGCACTTTTACTTGTAAGAATTGTATTTCTGATCTGTGAAATTGGAATTTCAACTAGTAATAAATTAATTATTGATATCAACACTTGATTTTGAATGGCAGCCTATGGTGACGTTTAACTAGTGAAAATACAATTACAGATATCAAACATTGCCATTGCTACTAGTAGAAATGTAATTGCTGATATCAAGAATGAACATTTTAACTAGTAAAAATGGAATTATTGATATCAAGAATTCATAACCTGAGAATGAATACAAGTCAAAAGTTGCCATATTTCTAAATCAGTCACATTCTGTGATGTTAGGATGCTCCCTAAGCAGGTGGCTGTCTATAGCAGCTCACTAGAGTCATAGTTGAGAAGTGAACCGAAGAGCTGCACATTAATCTGTGCATGCATGGAGTCATAATTATGGTGGCTTGTTTCTTACAGAAGCGTCAATGCTAAATGTCCAGAGAGACGTGAGATCATTCAGGCTTCTGATGTAAAATCAATAGATTTATTTGACCTTCTTTATTTATTTCTGACAGTCTGACAGAACGAAGAGCCATAATTCTGGATTGGTCATATTACACTCGGTTTAATTGTTCCCTGTCAGTTGCAAGTGCGGTATGTAAGTTTAGCCCATTAAATAAGGTAGTTGTTCTTTGTGTTTGTCCGTTATTAAGTTAATTTTAGTGCTGGACTGAATCAAAGGGGGACAGAGGTCAATAACTTTGAGACAGTGAGACGTCGAATGGTAAGAGCATCGCTTTCTCTCCATTAGCATCTCACATGATGTTTATTCTGCAATCACAAGTCGACATTTCCTCCTGATCTAAGACATATTAGCGTGAGAGGAGAGTCCCTAAATCAGAAGAGGAACACTTTCCGTACTGAGCCGTTCCTCCTTCACCTCGCTAATGTCCTCTAATGGACTTTAATTCAGTTAAGCTTTAATTAGATCTCGGCTGAAGAGGAAAGCATTACGCTGCGCTGATGTTTCCTGTGCTGTAGAGAGTTTAGTTGTCCTGAAGAAGTGCTAATGCATCAGTGCAGCGTCTGAATGTGAAGACTGGATCGAGGGTTCGCTTTCTAAAACACTTGTTAGAGACATTAAAGGATTGACACGTACTCGCACAGAACCTGCTTTTACCAAGTGCGACATGTTCCTGGAACAACATTGTTATTAACCATTCAGATTTGAAGAACCAGTTTATAGTTTGTGTGAAGTGTAGGCTTACAATCAGTGTTTGGTGCTTGTACATCAGTGTCTTTCATTCATCATGTCCTCTGATTTAAGGGATTACTCGAGGGTAAGGTTAGGTTTAAGTGTAGGGAAATGGTCAAGATTCATTTTTTGCATTCAAATGTTGTTCCAGGGTCAATGATATATGTTGACACATCTAACCCAGCAAAATCAGGACGGTACTCAGCTTCAAGTCATTTCCAGTGGTGGACAAAGTACACAGATCAAGTACTTGAGTAAAAGTACAGATACGTATAGTAAAATATTACTCCAGTAAAAGTAAAAGTACTGCTTTTTCAATTTTACTTGAGTGAAAGTACAAAAGTACTCAATTTTTTATGTACTTAAGTAAAAAAGTACTGATAGACAGATTTATTTAGCAATTTTATATAGACTACTTTATTTAATTTTATATTAGCACATATTTTTATAATCATACTGCCCAAAATACCTGGGTTTTTCCCAAAATAACCACTATATAGAGTCAAGATATATATTTTGTTGATATGGACTACGTTGATGAGAGGGATGTAGTAATGTTCACTGTGAAGCTTACACTGCCATGTACCTGAGAGAAAACAGATTTGACCATCTAATCTTCACCAGGAAGAAAAAAGTGTTTTAGAACTTGTTGTTTTGCAGAACGTCAGTTATATATGACATGAGAATTAGGCCTGAAATTAGGAAGAACATTTTAAGGAAAATCTAATGATATTTTCATAATTATTTTTTCTGTGGTGTAAAAACACCCCTGGCCAAATGCCCCCAGAGGGCATCACTTCCCACTCTGATAATTACTGTAGTTACTATGTTCTGAACATCACATCCTTTCTTTTTCCTCAGATGGAATCTATCTAGGTGGCTGAATAAAAATATTTGGACTTTATATCTAAAAATTTCCTCAACTTAGCACCAGCAAGCTTGTTAGCTAACGTTAGACAGTTAGCATCAGCTAACAATATTTACTTATTTTCAGTATGGTTATGAATAAACATTCATATCTGTCTACTCGGCTAGTTGATCTAAACAATATAAAAATGTATACTGTTGATAAACAATATAAAAACAGACGTCACATAGGTCTAAATGCATAGCATTTTAATAAAACTGCGAACGTTACGGCGAATATGAACGTGCATGAGCAGCGGGGAATATGAACGTGCATGAGCAGCGGGGAATATGAACGTGCATCAGTTATTTTATTTAATCGGTGTTATTTTAATGTTTTGTTTTTTGACCTAAAACATAACGTTAGAGACACTGATGTTGATCTGTCTCCATTCAAGCATTTCAGTGGGCTTAAATAGATCACCCTTTACAGCAGATTTAGTTCACAAACAACTGACAGTTTTGACCTAAATATTATTTTCAGTTACAATAATTCATCTTAAAATTCGACATTAGTAACGTACTTTTCACAGCATCAGTAGCGCGCGTTCACGAGATCTCCCGGTTCTTTACTTGTGAGTTCAGTTCACTGAAGAAGACTCGCTCTAAACGGATCATTTGAATCAGTGAGTCGTCGACTCGAGAACAGCTGCAATCGGATCATTGCATCAGTGAATGAATCGTTTGTTGCGATTTGCGAACTGATTGAACAGGTTCATTGAAAAGAATGAGTTTGTTCATGAATCAGACACCGTTTCTGCGTCTCGGAGCACGTGATGTATCACGTGAGTAACGATATGTTTTATGAAATGTAGTGAAGTAAAAAGTACGATCTTATGCTTTAGAATGTAGTGAAGTAAAAGTAAAAGTTACTCAAAATAAAACTACTCCAGTAAAGTACAGATACTTGAAAAATGTACTTAAGTACAGTAACGAAGTAGTTGTACTTCGTTACTGACCACCACTGGTCATTTCAAACCTGACCTTTTCTCCGTGGAACATAGAAGAAGATATTTTGAAGAATGTCTCCATGTTTGGTTTTTAATTGGGCTTCAGTGTGTTTTTGTTCCCAGCTTTCTTCAAAATATCTTCTGCACAAGACAAAAGACTCGCAGATTTAAATATACATGAATTAGATTTTTTTGGGTGAACTATACTTACAATTTCTGTTATAGATGTGGTGATTTATAAATAAAAACGTGCATGCAGTATATAATATTACTATACATTTAATATAATAATATTCCATTTAGACTCTCTGAATACTAAATATACAAGAAGAAGAAGATTTCTTTATTTGTCGAATACACAATTACACCGAGTATAACCAGCAGGGAAATGTGTTCTCACTACAGTATGACACTACAGTGTATTAACTATTTCATTCATTATGTATCAATGCAATAATGAACAACGCTTTTGATTTAACACAATTTATTCTAAGTTAAAATAAAATTAAGTATAGGGTAATTTGACTTTATAAATATACTGCTGTTAATAGTTCATTTGTTTTTGTTCGTAATGGATCAAATAATGTTAATATACATAACTGTGAAGGTAATACAAATGTAGAAATTGACCTGCATATTGTAAAAGTTCACTGTATATTGGTAGTTTATTATCCCTCATGCATTAACTAATTAATTGTAAAAATGTCACAAAGGTCATATTTTTAATTTTACTATTAAAAACTATTATTTTATAGTTTTATGA
Source organism: Schizopygopsis pylzovi (assembly GCA_027422435.1). Classification (NCBI taxonomy): domain Eukaryota; kingdom Metazoa; phylum Chordata; class Actinopteri; order Cypriniformes; family Cyprinidae; genus Schizopygopsis; species Schizopygopsis pylzovi. The sequence continues at coordinate 34,189,948 of CM049830.1, forward strand.
TGAATGATCTACATTCATTACTTACACTACTGTTTTTTTTAATAAATAAATGCTGCTTTAGTTAGCAGAGATGTATTAAATAAATCAAAATTGCCAGTAAAGACATTTATAATGATACAAAAGATTACGATTTCAAATAAATGCTGTTTTTACTTTCTATAACAATAAAATATATCACAGTTTTCACAAAAATATTGTGCAGCACAACTGTTTTCAATATTGATAATAATCAGAAATGTTTCTTGAACAGCAAATCAGTATATTATTATGATTTCTGAAGATCATGTGACACTGAAGACTGCAGTAATGATGCTGAAAATACAGCTGCGCATCACAGAAATACATTTTAATAGATATTCACATAGAATACAGCTATTTTATATTGTAATGATATTTCATTGTTTTTGCTGTATTTTAATAAATGCAACTTTGGTTAGCAAAACTTCTGAACTTCTGCTTGGTAGTGTATACAGCATTAGACACATCTGTCTGTGTGTCTGCTCTTTTCTCTTTCATGTCTCGTGGCATAAAAAACGGTCGTGTGTGTTTGTGTTTTGTTCTCTGAATCAGAGCGATTCGCACCTTCACCCGTCACACACTGGCATTTGTGCAGCTGCTCTGAGGGTGTAAGGTCACATCAGACCCCACGGCACACCTAAAAACACACAAACACCCCACAGAGAGATCGTCCGGGTTTGTCAGGACGCTGTGGGTTTGTGGGACGGGCCGCGTCCATCTCTGACCGTCTCAGGAGACGAGCAGCTTCACCTCCATCACTGACTGACACGCTTGAATCATTTATCCCAAACCTGCGACGGCTGCTCTGCATGTCACATCATGTTAGAGCTCACACTGAGCACTGCGGGCAATCTCTCACACACACACACACACACACACACACACACACACACACACACACACACACACACACACACACCGCTGATGTCTCTGAACGTCAGGTGGGACGCTTGTCCAAGAGATACAATTACCACATTGGCTAAGTGCTGTGGGTTGGTGGGGTGACCTTCCATCGAGTGTGTGTGTGTGTGTGTGTGTGTGTGTGTGTGTGTGTGTGTGTGTGTGTGTGTGTGTGTGTGTGTGTGGTGCGTGTGCGTGTGCGTGTGTGTGTGTGTGTCCTTCATTGCTCTCCATTTGTGGTAAAATTGTTGTTTATGGCTTTGGTGTTTTATTGGTCAGATGTTGTGGTTGGCCGTTTCCCAGCACAGAGTGACCACTGATGATCACTTAACTACTCCATACTGACCGCCAGAGGAATAAATAACAAAGAACACAATGATTCAAGAAGAGCTGCACAATCATAACAATAAAACTTCATTTGCATGTTCTGAAGCCTCGTGACTCTGAAAGCCTCAAACTCTCTGAATGCGTCTCTCAGCATGTTACTGATGAAGCACAGCACAGATTCAGTGTTGCTCATGTGTGGGAGAAGCACTAGGAATTGCTGAAGTCCCAGATTTAACCAGCTTTTCCAGGGTATTAAACGAACAAAAGCGGGGGTTCCCCGCCCCCAGTGAAGCAGCACCTCTGATCAGTGCATTTGCATGCATTTGCTCTGGATCTTTAGCATACTCAATGATGAAACTAATGAAGTGCTTTCACTGATTCTCTGCAGAACATTCACCAGAAATCACATCAAATACAATATTCAGAGAAGATACACACCTCAAATATGTGTTTCTGTCTGTGCAGCTATAGCAAAATAGAAAAAAAAAATAAAATAAAAAAATATGCAAATATTTTATTTAAATAATTACAGCCATTATTATTGCTGTTGCTATAATGCATTTCATAGATATACGATAAAATATATTAAGCATTTTATTAATAAACAAAATCATTGATTTCACATTCAAATTTGAAATATATTTATATAATTTTTGTATTTTTTTTTAATGTGTATGATTCTGTTCTATTTAACATTTTGAGAAAACCTGAATAAAGAATGCTGAAAGTACCAAAAAAACAGACAAAAGAAGGTTTAACATTTAATCTAAAAAATCATGTAAAATGATCATAAAAATAAATAATAATAATAATAATACAGGATTTAACTGAAGACTAAACCTGACAATGCTGGCTTACTCTATAAAGAATGTTTTATATGTTAGACCAGGTAAAAGTAGATCCTAAATGTAGTTTCAGTGACGCGTCTAAAATGACTCTGAATAAAATCAGTATAATCTCAAGCTAAGAATAAACAGATCACGCTCTCATAATGTTTTCTGCTGATGGGAATAAGCGGAGGAGATGTTGACAGGTGCAGGTCTGTGCCGTGCATTAAACACACACTGGGACGAGTCTCTCTCTCTCTCTCTCGTCTCAGGCTGTAAATGGCTTCATTAGAGGCGGCGCTGTGGGGAATGTGTGGAGTATTTATGAGGGTGAATATGGGCAGGTAGCAGCAGACGTTTGGAAGCAAACCTCCATTAGAAGGATGAGAGAAGATGCTGCTCCCATGGCGATGCTGAATCTGTCGGCATGGCGACTCGGGGCACGTACGAAGCCAAACGGGATTTGCAATGAAAGGCAGTAACAGAGTGTTTCAAAATGACGAGAGAGATAGTGTGAGAGTTAAAGTGTTCTGCCTACATCAAGGATAGAGTAAAAACTGTCTGTTAAAACGCTCAGAGATGATACTGATGTGAGCGACTGTTTCTCCATCAGGAGAGCAGCAGGGGTCGCCGGGGGTCACAGCTGCGCAGATGGCCCTGTTTTTCTCATCTAAGTTGAATGTAAAAATTTGTGACACAAAGTGCTGTGTTTCATATCGGTTTAGTTCTGACAAGACAGATAATGGCACGGTTACACACACACACCTACTGATTAATGCATGAACCATGTGCTCACCTAAAGCTGATTTACTGAAGCCACACACACACACACAACACCACACACACACACACACACACACACACACACACATACAAACTCTCTCTCTCTCTCCTTCTCTCTCACACACACACACACCTGAGCAACACACTGACACACACATATACAGACACAGTCGTCTGCTCTGATCTACTATCTCCCTCTATCTTCACACATCATGATTCTGTATGACAACACACTCATTAACATAAACACACAGTCTGCTTGTACTAACAACATCACGCTACAATCATTACATCACAGCACACGACAACACACAACACACACACACACACACACATCTCCTCACATCTACACACACACACACACACACACACGCACACACCATCACACGACACACTCACACACACACACACCACGCACACGCACACGCACACACACACACACACAACACACTTTCTTACAACAACACAAGTCAAAAAGGTGTAAGAACTTGAAAGAAGTCCCTACTGCTCACCAATGCTGAATGTATTTGATCAGAAATATTGTAAAAAGAGTAATATTGTGAAATATAATTTGTATTCAAAATATCTGTTTTCAATGTGAATCAAATAAATTATTATCGAAGTTGTGCTGCCCAATACTTTTGTGGAAACCCTAAAACATTATTTGTCAGGATTCACAGATGAATAGAAAGTTCAAAAGAACATCATGTATTTTAAAAATAAACATTTTGTAAAATTATACTTAAATATATTTATTGTGACTTTGGATCAATTTAGCGCATCCTTGCTTAATCATTTTTTTTTTTTTTAAAGAGCAGAAGCAGTTTATTTTCAAGAGCAGTAGAGTACATTGTGTGCTATGTAATGTGTTTCCAGCACAGTTGAGAGGAGAAGAGCGCAGAGAAGATGAGATGAGAGGACAATCACACACACTGTCAGGAATACTGTGTGTGATTCACTCTCTGATCCACAGTTATGACATGTGTGTGTGTGTGTGTATGTGCATGCATGTGTGTGTGTGTGTGTGTGTGTGTGTGTGTGTGCGTCATGCATAATGTGTGTGTGTGTGTGTGTGTGTAGTGTGTGTGTGTGTGGTGTGTGTGTGTGTGTGTGTGGTGCGTCTGCATGCATGTGTGTGTGTGTGTGTGTGTGTGTGTGTGTGTGTGTTGTGTGTGTGAGAGAGAGGGTGTGTGTGTGTGTGTGTGTAGTGTGTATGTGTGTGTGTGTGTGTGTGTGTGTGTGTGTGTGTGCTGTTGCGTGCTGTGTGTGTGTGTGTGTTGATGTGTGTAGAGTGTATGGGTGTGTCATACCGAGTGTGTGTGATCTGTGTGTGGTGCGGCGTGCATGCGTGTGTGTGTGTAGTGTTTAAGTTGTTTGATTGTGATGTATAGTGTAATGTGTGTGTGTGTGTTTGTGCATGTGTGTTGCATTGTGTCAGAGTCTCATGGCATTTTCAATCAGAAAGATTTCATGAACTTGGTGTCAACATGAATAGTTTTAACTGTACTATAAAGTATTTCATCAGAATATTAAATGATAATAAATGTAATATAGGTATTGTGTTCCTTTTTTTAACAAAGAAGGATGTTTCTGTATGTTCATGAATTGTGCTTTTGTTAGTTTCGGCACTGTTTGGTACAACATCACAAGACATACACAGGGTATGTTTGCTTCATGTTTAGTTGATTGAATATGTCATATTCATGGGAAATCGTGAGGATTTTTCTAAAATAAATCGAAAACACACATCTCAGTCGTGAATCACACATTGTTAGTTACCTCAGATTTACAGTGTGTTACACACAATACAGCACTCAACACACTGCTGAACACACACACATACACGCACGCACACACACACACACACACACACACACACACACACACACACGCGCATTCACGCACATACGCACAGGGATCAATGAGGCAGTTTGTTGATTGTAATTGGTCTGAAGTTCAGACCATGTGTAAAATGAGATTTTGTAGAGCAGACGAATCTACTGACCCATCCTCAACCACACACACAAACACACACACAACCTTTGACCCTGACACACTACAGTCACCCATGAGTGACACTTGCTGACCAGAACAAGCAGTGACCCTAAAAAGGCCCTGATTCACTCTAATATCACAGCACTCACACTCATGCGGCCGTGACGCCCCGCCGCTCGCCCCAAACACGCATTAAACACACAGACAAACTTCTGATGACCAAACAAACTCTCTCTCTCTCACACACACTGAGCCATCTGGGAATATTAGCGCAGTGGATACATGCGAGCGACTGTGTGTGTAAATGAGATGGTAAGTGTGCTACGGAGATGTATGAGTGTGTTATCTCAGTCTCCAGGGTCCATGAGGAACAGCAGCTTGAGCTCAGCAGGGTTAAAACGCACTACACACACACACACACACAGCACACACACACACACACACACACACACACACACACACACACACACACACACACACACACACACACACACACACACACACACACACACACACACACAATACTGAATGCAGATCTGAACAATACAGGGAGCTTCATCCTGACAAATTAGTCACCATGGTAACCACAGTTCCTACCAAAATACCACATTTACAGCATCTACTGTAGTGCTACTTTGGTAAAACTCATTATCAGTGCCACTGAAATATTAAATAAATAAATAAGAAACTAAAGAATAAAGTGACAAACATTGTGAAAATGTCCTACACTATTAGAAAGAGATCTTACATTCATTTAATATAATTGTAATCGCAGACTTTTACATTCTCAGAGGAAAATGTGAATGAAATATGAATGAGAAAAACAACTCTCAACGATGCTAGTGCAGTCGGGGCGGTTGCTAGGGTGTTGCTATGGGATTTGATACAGTGTTCTGCAATACTGCTAGGGTGTTGCTGGCGGTTGCTAAGGTTTTCTGTGTGGTTACCATAATGTGTTCTATGTGTGTGTGACAGAGTTGCTAAGTAACTGATAGAGTGTTTGCATAGTTGCTAGGATGTTGCTATACTGCTTGAACAGTGTTCTGTTTGTTCTGGATGTTGCTAGGGTGATATTCAAGTTTGCTAGGGTGTTGCTAATCTATTCTGGATTAGTTTAAAGGTGTTGTTTGAGGGTGTTGCTAAGTTTTTCTGCATGGTCACTATACAATGTTCTGTGAGATTGCTAAGATGTAATGCAAGGTTGTTAGGGTGTTGCTAGGTGGTTGCTGTGGAGCTCTGGATGGTTTCTAGGGTGTTACTATGTGGTGTGGCTCGGGTCTCTCCTTTAATGTGCATCTGTGAGATTTATTCAGCTTGTTTCTGGTCCTGCAGGTGAAAATGGTTCGTTTGATCACTAAGTGCAGTTTCAGCACACTCTCCTCAACAACACACATGATCTGAGGAGTCATTCACACGCTGCAGGACGACACACACTCAACTCTTAGTGCTGAGGTGTCAGCACATCGCTATCAGCACTATACTAATGATGAGTACTAGTGAAATAATCTATAGTTATACTGGCAAAACTTGTGCTGTTTTATTAGAGTCGTCCTCATTCTGTGTAACACACAAACGGGCCGCAGCTGATCAAACAAGAGTCCTAAAAACAGCACAAGAGAGAAAATCAGCGGTTTTAAGATATAAAGACATCATCTTTAAGTGTTTGAGAGAAAATAAACCACTGTAAGCAGCACATTACACTTTTTTACAATCGCTAGGACTCATTTGTCAATACTAAGGTCCGAAACTCTTCACATAGTGAGCACAACAGCATCTATGTGAGCTAAACTGTAGATCATTTATCACTGCTTCGGCACAAAATGCATTCAATGACATGATTTCTTCTTTCACTCAGGCACAAACATCACAAAACCTATGTACCAGTTTCTACGTTTACATGCTCTTTTCAAAACTGTTAAACTAAAGTTCAAAACTTAGCATAATACAAGAATGAATAAGACACAAACCTGCATAATTTCTCCAGTCAATTAAAATATATTCTGAATCTGCAAAATTAAATACTTTCAAAAAAGTTAGATTTAGCTGAACTCTAAAGATGTTAGTCTTTCAGTTACTATACAATCTATACACAAGAAGATAAATGAATGTCACTGCAGTGAATTCTGTGTCATTCTTATTTTGTAAAGACATTTTATGAAGACAAACATTGTATAATTCTGTCAGTTACAGTTGTTAACGGTTGTGTTTTATGAGAGACAAAGTGTGTTTGTTCAGGTGAAAACCTTTGTTAGTGTTATGAAAGAATGAGTAGACAAGTGTGACGTGTTTTTGGTAGTTTAAATAGTGACAAACTGACAAAAAATGTATAGCCTGAATGCAGTGTAAGTCGCTTTGGATAGAAGCGTCTGCTAAATGCATAACTGTAAATGTTAAAGATTTTGAATGTAAAACCATCTGCTCGTGAAAAGATTAAAGTCACTAAGCTGTGTGAAGAGTCCTGAAAAAGCACCTGAGTATTGAGAAAAGTGTCCTAGCGACTGTAATAAACGAATCTGGAGCCACACAGAGTTTGATGGCATCGATGCTGATTCCCGCAGACGCAGGTGAGCGCATGGCGTGCCGAGAGCCCCAGGCAGACATTAGCTGCTCATATTAATTGTCATGTTTGATTGCAGGTTATTAGTGCAAGCTGCATTGTTGTTGTTTGTAAACAGGCACGCAGGTAATGCACCAATGATCGTGGTGCTCGGCCCATCTGCTCCCCGCAGCACACGCACACACACACATGCACATTCCCTGTGCCGTGTTCTCTAATAGGTTTCCCCAGCTGTTTCTATTCCTGCCGCTCTCATGGGTCGTGCATTTGCCTCTTGGCTCCCACCCAAAGTCTCGTTCAGAGCACTGATAAACACGAGACCTCTCGTCCCACGGCGGACCTCGTGTCCCACACCGGATCAGGTGCTGCAGGTGGTGTGTTAGACGACGAGCCTGCCCTCGACCTGCTGCTCCTCTCCCTCCCTCCCTCCCGCCTCGTCTCAGAGGCCTTTCAGAGCCGATTGTTCATGGTTGTAATTACATGTGCATTAATTGATAAGGTGGAAAAGCAGCATTGATTTGGTGTCAGAGTCGCGGATCTGAAGTGCACAGCGACTGTAATGACCACTCAGTTCTGCACTGACAACTTTAGTTTCACAACACGTCCACTTCCAAGCAACAGACCACTCTCTCACACACTTACACACACATGCATTAGAGAATAGAAAAATCACAGAGCAAACTCTGCATGCACTCAAACACACACATATATGCACGTTTCCTATGGCATGACATGCTATACTGCATCCACAACTATTTTAAACAGAAATTCTGCTTATTCTTTTATAAATATTATGACGCTTTTATGTTAATTGAGCGAATACATGCAAAACGAATTCATTTGTCACACTGCAGGATCTCAATTGAACTACTAAAGGCAGAAGCTTATTAAAAAACGGTGGAAATTTACCAGACTTAAGATATATACATTCATTTTAATATGAAATATTGATAAGGTTAAGGAACATGTTATGCAACTATCCGCATGCATGCAGAGTCTTTGTGTCTTTTTAAGAGAAGAGCTATACAAAGATGCATAAAAGCAAAAGCATACAAGGTTGTGTTATGATATTAATTATATTGTAAATAAACACAGAGTGACTATATTCACAAAATAACATGACCTCAAATACCAGATTGGTTGTACATTATTTAATGGTTATTGAATAAAATATAGCATTATTTGATTAAAATATTGTTTTCTGTAGTTTTACCTGTAGATCCAGTGATGTCATGCAAACTAAGTTTAATAATTGGTATCTATGGGTGCTCTGCAGTGATTTACACAGTCATTTACATTTTGTATTTTATGTTTTTAGCATGACTGGAATACTTTTTTGACCAGTTAGCATCCAATAAATGATATATCCACTATATTAGTGTGTAATTGTGTCAAAACACACAACTGTTTATTGATATCTGTTTTTGTTCTAGTTTTTTGGCCTAATAACATCTGGAAAAGGGACTACCAACGAAAACTAGCCATTGGGCTATTTTGGGTACATTTATATTCATGAATGTTGATTAATGTACACTGTTCTTTTTTGTGAAAAACAATTAATAACAAAAATAACATGAACTGTAATATACATGATACTACAGGACTTTACTTCTGTGATTCGGTGCTGGGTAATGGACATACTCTTGTACAGGGGAATTGAAATGGTACTTTAAGAATAACACAGTTACTACGATGGTACAAAGACACGTGTGCCAAACATAAGGCAGTGTCACGGTATTGTTTGTTGCTTTTTGTTAGTGAAGTATTTTGAAACTAGTAGCGCACTTACCGTAAGATGATTAAACAAATGTTTTTCAGTTTTTTTTCAAAGTAGAACTCTTTTATTTGATCGCCGTTTTTGTTAGTGATCTGCATTAGTGTTTTCTGATGTGCCTGAATCTATCTACATGAGCTGATGTGTCCTGTAGATGGCGCTGTACTCTACACTTCCACACATCCTCACTGCTCTCTCTCTCTCTCTCTCTCTCTCTTCTCTCTCTCTCTCTCTCTCTCTCTCTCTCTCTCTCTCTCTCTCTCTCTCTCTCTCTCGCTCTCACGGTGGCTCTTTTGTTGTGCTCTGTTGTTCTCAGTTCTCATTCTATTTATGTTAATGCAACGAGTTCATGCCGTGTTGATATGTGGCTATGAGTGTAAGTGTGTGTGTGTGTGTGTGTGTGTGTGTGTGTCAAGAGGGGGGTCAGCGCTTGTGTTTAGAGACAATTCCCATGACATTCTCTGGCTTTTGAGAGCCATGGAAAGTTTATTCCCAGCATCACCTAATCCTGCCAAGTTCCACAATCTCCTCTGACTCCTTACACACACACACACACACACACACACACACACACACACACTGACCTGGGCCGGAGATACCCTTCACTGATGTATGTGTGTGTGTTTCTGTCAGGATTGAAGAACTGCAACCAAAGAAAATAAATGATGTGAGCCTCAGTTTCAAGCAATCATAAAGTTCTGCCTGGCACATGCAAGACATATTTAAGACCGTTTAGAGACATCTATCTGGTGTCGAAGGAAAAATTAATAACTCTAGAATTGATACAATTAATGACTGTAAATGTCAGAGTTCGCTGTACACTTCATGAATCTGTCAGATTATTATTATCATATGTATATTGTAAGGCTGGTTATTTCAGGTATCATTTTAGTAAGCACTAGTTTGCAGTGCTATTTACAGACACAAAACTCAGAAATAACCATAGATTGGAGTCATAGCCAACAACAACAACAATAATACAAATAATTAAAAAATAAAATAATAATTATAATTTGTCTTGTTATTAATATTAATCATTATTATATATATATTTGCTTATTTATTCACATCTCTTCATCTCTATTTGAGGGAATCGGGTTTTAAAGTCTCGCACACATCCAAACAGTTTTTGTTATAATAAGGAAAAACACTTGCATCAGTCACATTAAATTTCCTCACACAGATTAAAATTTCATACTGTTGCACTGATAACCCTTATCACTCACTCTCATCTCTCTCTCTCTCTCTCTCTCTCTCACACACACACACACACACACACACACACACACACACACACACACACACACACACACACACACACACACACACACACACACACACACACACACGAGATAGTGCTCCAATTACCCAGAACATTTTCTCCTGAGTCTGGTAATGTATGACATTTTTAATAGTTCATAATTCGTTCATCCTTGTGTTGTTCTAAACCCATATGACTTTCTTTGATTAACATAGAACACAAATGGTGAATTTTTGGTCTTTCATCCGACAAACAAGCACCATAATATATCATAATGCTAATACATGCACAATATCCCATGTCATATGACGGCTATGTGTGGAATCAGGCCAAATTTTAATCAATGTTAAAATTTTAACCCTTTAAAATTGCACTATTTTTCTTCAATGGTGTCAAACGTCAATCATGACCGATTGTCACTTTCAAAACATTCATTAAATGTTTAAAAGGAAGGCAAGGATATTCCTCAAAATTCACGTTTTATTTTCCAAAATTGAGGAACATGTCAATTTTGCAATTCTTTCTCTCTTCACAGACACACAAACACAAAGCTGACTCACAGGACACAAACTGCTGCAAAAATCCCAGCTAGAGAAATGAGTGTCAGGGAATAATGTTGAACATGTGGCCTCCTGCATCCGTTCTGCCTGACCAATGACAGGTACCACAGCGAAGAGGACACAAGTGTGTGTGTGTGTGTGAGTTAAACTGAGTGTATTCACAGCAGGTAAACTTTAAACAGCTGTGCGATGGGGAGGTTTACTCTGAGCAAATGCCTGACTTCCTTCTCTTTTAGCCTAACATAAATTGCTGATACAATCAACAGGAATCCAAACACACGGACAGGAAACGTCAGGTTGGTACCTTAACCCGCACAGCACTGAAACTGCATTTACTGTGTATACAGAGTCTCATTTTGCAAACAACGGAAGACTTAAAAATCTTATAGCACATACCAGCCTTTGGAGTGCAGGAATTATGCGAGGATGTTATTGATTGATTGCAGCTTTGTTTTAAACAGCATCGCTCCCTCCAGGCTCGTCAACGAGCTCGGAGACCTGCGTTTGAACACCCCCGTCTGCCGGTGGATCCTGGTCTTCCTGTCAGGCAGACTCCAGGTGGTGAGGAAGGGCAGCTGAATATCATTGACCCTCACTCTCCACACAGGCGTCCCCCAGGGCTCTGTGCTGTGCCCGCTGCTGATCTTCCTCTATGCTCTCTTCTCATGGCTCCAGCTTTACTGTGAAGTTTGCTGAGCTCATGGGTTTGGTGGATCTGATCACAGACAATAATGGGAAGGTTTTTCTGGAGGAAACCAGTCTGACAGTCTCTCACTAAACAGGAATCTCTTAGAATGAATCAGTTGATACAGTAAGCAACTTCACAAAGCACAGAGACCATAGGCCACACACTGATATATTTAGTCTCGTATAGACTTCTGACATAAGTCAAAATAATAATTCACACTGTAGCCCATTCTGGTCAATAACCACCCACTCAAAACAGAACTGACTGACATGTAAATAAATACAATTTAGTAATATTTGAATTACTGAAACATTACGTTGATCGTTTAGTTATAAAGATCCAATTACTGCATTATTATTATTATTAATGTTAATGTTATGTAACAACAACAGTATATATGCAATATAATAATAATACTAATTACACTTAGTACACTGTTTATATAATTAATCATAATATTAAATTCATAAATGCATAAAAAATCAGGTAACATGTTACAATAGTTTGCAGTTTATTAATATAACAATACAAGTAATACAAAATAGAATATTATATTATAAATTCATAAATTATTAAAAATATATTTCTGATAACACTTCAATATTGTTTATTTGTTCAATTTTATTTAATGAATTAGCTATCATAAATGAACACTAAACAGTTGCTTTTTACATCATTTATTAATCTATGTTAAGTTGAATATATAAATATACCGTTCATTGTTAATTCAAGTTGGTTCATAATTTATGAACTACTGCTTAATTTATAAAATCAGCAATGTTAGAAACTGTATTAATATATGCAGAAATTCTGATGTAACTAATAAATTATGTAAACATGATGTTAATCATGATAAATGTTAAATGTAGTGATGTCAATCGATTAAAACATTTAAACGGTTAATCACAGTCATGGACTGTGATTAATCATGATTAATCGCAAATTAAAAATAATAGGATTTACACGTAAATGTGTTGAAATATTTTAATGCATGACAAACTAGTTTAAAGAAACATATCCTTTCACACCTCTGCCAGGTATGAGACATCCATTCAACCCCAGTATACATTTACCCCACTATTATCAAAAGTATTTCTAAATAAATACAACAAAACATTTTCTTGCGACCTTACGTGAAGTATTGTTAAAAAAATGCATTATGAAGAAGAATTGGACCTGTTCTGCAGCTGCATTAGAGCTAACATTAGCATCATGCGTCATAAGACAATATTTAATGAGATTAATAGTACACTTTTACTCAGAACTCACTTCAAACCACCATCGAGTGTTTGTAATAACTTCCTCTTGCGATCACATGTGGAATTTGGTCATTTACTGTTGTTAAAATATGCTATTTATAGCCTTTTATATTGCTGCACAAATTATAATTTCAGATGTACACATTCGTCTCAAGAAAATCACATACAAACCATATTTTATCGTAATGGTGTGTTTATTATCTTGTATAATCTATAGTGGCTGTTGTCGTGTTTATTTCTGCTGTGTGCAAGCCTTAACATGTATGCTCTGGCTGAAACTCCCGTTGTTTGTGTTACAACCGCCTCTCTGTTCTTAAGTTGCCAGGTATACACTCCAAGTATAATACACATTAGTGAAAGGATCTATTTGTATTTGTCTATATACACTTTGGGCGGCCGCGGTACATTAAAAGTTGCCCAAAAACCACAACGTACGGCTCTGTAATTTGTCCCGCGACTGTATTTTCAAAATAGCCCACGGCCACTTTTGCAGCGACCCTGGAAACACTGGTTTGCTGTACTCTCATCACACAATAATAGAGGACCTTCCACGCTGCGATTACGGGAAGAAGTTGGGGTCAAACCTTCTCACATGATTCATTTGCGTAAAAAAACATATTAACGCGTAAACATTTTTTGATTAATTGCATGTGTTAACGCGTTAATGTTGACACCCCTAGTTAAATGTTAAATAATTATGCCTAATGCATGAACTGATGTTACCGCCCTTACTGTTAATTGTTACTGCATTTATTTTCATATCTATAAATGCCTTTGAGAATTTTTAACAATATACTGGTAACACCTTTAAAAGGTAAATGTGTACTAGAGTGGGCAGAAGGCTGAAGTGTGATTATGAACTATGATATCTCAGACTGTATAAAACACACACACAGGTTTTGTTCTGGTATCAAAGCTGTAGTAAAGCCACGAACCTGACAGCACTCGACAAATACAATGTGTTTAAAATAAACCGGCTTTAGAAATATTCACACAGACCGGAGGGTTTTCAAGGTGTTTTACCAAGGGAAACACACTTCAGATCCACCCCCACACACACACCTACTCACACACACACACACACACACACACACACACACACCCCAGGGGTTTTCAAAGGTGCTTCCTGTGTAGTGAGTCAGAGGGCTCCTGGTTCGCTCACGTCTTCCTGAGGCGTACATTAAATTACTAACGGCCATTGCAAAACACAGATGCACACACAAACACACTAACACATCAACTGACACACCAGGCCGATCATGCCAGGTACGATTACATCACCTACTGCCCACAACCACAGCGGCCACAGAGAGCATCAGCCCCGCGGCTAACTGCTCTTATCTGCTCTGCGCTGACCACACACACACACACACACACACACACACACACACACACACACACACGCTAAACAAGTTTAACAGAATAAACCTTTAAAGTCTGACAAAACATCTTTAATGGTTTAATGCCAAAGTTTGTCGATCGGAGAGCTCTCTGGCAGCATTATGATGTCATGACAGTGGCCAACACACACATAACAATAAATGTCAAGAAGGAGTCACTGTTTGCAGGCCATGCGTCAGATAACTGACAAACTCTATTACTGCAAAAACTGCTTCATGCTCAGCGGACGTCCCATCCAGTGCTATTTTAATATCACTGATATATAGTTTTGATTTTATCTTTCCATTTTAATTTCAATTTTAGTTATAATTGTAGTATTTTTTTGTAATGCATGATTATTTTCTGAATTGTGTATAGTCCTTTTAAAATGTAATTTGTATAGATTATTACTTATTTTATGTTAAATTAAATGAAAATTATAAATGTTGCCTTTGCAAGCAGCTGAAATAAATAAATAGACAAACAAACAAATACATGTGAAACTATGGGTGACAAAAACATGACTATGAAAGTAGTTTTTGTGTTCTAGTTTGAGGCTCACTAGTGTTCAAAAGTGTTGTTTTCTATGTCTCTTCGGCTCACCAAGGCTGCATTTATCTACAAGAAATGTCATTACAAAAGGAAAATTGTGAAATATTATTATAATTTCAAAGAGCTGTTTTTTAATGTGAATTTCTGTTAAAATGTAACTGATCAAAGATGCATTTTCAGGATCATTACTCCAGTCTTCAGAAATGATTCTAAAAATAAACATTTCTGATTATTATCAATGTTGAAAACAGTTGTTAATATCTTAATATCTTTGTGAAAACAGTTGTACATTTTATTTTGAGGACTGCATTTATTTTGATTTTTTTCATTAACAATGTAAACGCATTTAATTTATAATGGATCCTTGCTGATTAAAAGTGTTAAAATCAATCAATCAATCAATCAATCAATCAATCAATCAATCAATCAATCAATCAATCAATCAATCAATCATTAAATCAATTAATCAATAATTCACCATCAATCAACCAATCAATCAACACAATCAACCAATCAATCAATCCAATCAATCAATCAATCAATCAATCAATCAATCAATCAATCAATCATTCAATCAACCAACATACAATCAATCAATCAATCAATCAATCAATCAATCAATCAATCAATCATATCACACAATCCACAACCAATCAACCAACCAATACAATCAACCAATCAATCATCAATAATCAATCAATCATCAATCAATCAATCAATCAATCAATCAATCAATCAATCAATCAATCAATCACAACAACCAACCAACCAATCAACCAACCAAACATCAACATCAACTCAATAATCATCAATCAATCAATCTCAATCAATCAATCAATCAATCAATCAATAAACCAATCAATATCATCTCCAAATTACCAAACAACAAAAAACTGTCATTATAATTGTAATGTTTAATGTTGTAACTCTCAATCAAGTAAGTATGAATTGTGCACCTCACTTACACACCTTGCTCTTTTAGAAACTGCATGTTTGATTTTTCTTGGCCTCACACAGACAGTTTGTGACAGTAACAAAAGAAGCACAACTAAAAGTTTCAGACGAGTCCTCGTCAGTTTAGTCCGTTATAAAGTCTTTGCCCATACTGTAACTTCTCCTCTCTCTCTCTGCATTTTCAGGGCTTTGCTAAAATGCATGACTTTCTTCAGAAACTCTGGCAAACTTAGTAAACTTCTGTTTGCGATGCTGATGTTTGTGTCTTGTTAGTGTTAGTTCTGATGGGAGCCGCTGCGTCTCATCCTTTGTGAGACGAAATGCAATGCTCAGCCGGGATTCTGAAGCGCAGTTCTGCGTCGCTGTTTATTTGATGTGACCTGGAGGCAGCTCTCGATGTGCAACCCAATTTAAGAGCACGAGGATGGGCTTTCTGTGTGTAACTGGCCCCGCTGCCTGATCTAACGCTGTAAACGGCCCTCTCGACTGTCAGAAACACGGCTCCCGCATGCTCCGCTGAGCAAACTGCAATTCAGCACAACACACACACACATCTCGCTCTCTAGATGCATGTTTTCTCTTTGTTTTTCCTCGCTCATCAGACGACTCGCGTTCCCCTTCGCAGCGCCTAAGCAAACAAATCGTGCGCGTGTCTAACAGAAACCACTTGGGTCAAACGGACCGCAAAGCGTTGTTTGTGCTCGAGCGCGAAAGGCCTTCTACCCGTCGCCCCCCCACGGAGAGACTAACCGGAGACTGACGGCTAGGGCCGAGCGATGTGGCCAAAATATCATCATGATATGTTTTCTATATCATACGATATCGATATGTATCGTGATATTACATTAATGGTAATTCTGCATATTTGTTAGATCATGAGAATGAATGTAACTTGTTTGTTCGCAAGTAAACGCCATCGAGCAGCTTTTAGATTAGAATTGATTTAATTAATTACATAATTTTGTGTTTTATGATTTAATAAAAATGTATCATCAAAAATGGCGTCTAAAAAGAAATAATAAAACTAACAATTTAATATTTTAAAATGTAATCACGTGAAAATATAACAATGAATTTATAACAAAGCTTGCAGTTTTATTTATTTACTTTAGTTATTTAAGCATTTTTCAAATAAAATTCTGCACAACATAACTGCACAACATATCTGTAGTATGCTTGGCATTCCTTGAAAACAATAATGATGTTATTGTTATGCATTTTCTATGCATAACAATAGTTCTATATATACATAATTTCTTCAATTTATACTGAACTTTTATAATGGAAGTTTGTGGTGATTTTCAATGTGTGTCTGACATTTGTGTAGTTTTTCCTCAAAGTAAATAGTATAAAGCTGCTGAAGTGAGACTCGGATCAGCTCTGGAGATGAAGTTCATGTGTTCATGTCTCAAACATTGACACAAACTGTGAGTGTTTGAGTTTGTGTAGTGGACAAAACTACATCACTCATTCACACAGAGAAAAGAACAATATGGAGACTACAAATAGACAGCAAAAGTCACATACATATATACATACACTAACATAATACTCTACAAAGAAATTATCTCATAGTAACATGGCTTCTCAACACATCTCCAAATAACTATTTTTTAATATGGTTAATTCAACTCGAAAAAACTACACCACACTACAAAATCTCACAATCAAACAAAAGTTAAGCCCGCCACTCGAACTATTTTACATTGGAAATATTTTATTTGTTTGTTCTTAAAATCTGTTCTATGAATATTTTTACATTTGTTTAATTCGAATTGTATTTAAAACTACTTTGCCCATCATTCTGTACAGAAATTCCACCAATCAGAGAGTCACCAAAAGAGATATTTAGCCCCGCCCACTCCGCGAAAAACAACGAACGATGCTCTCAAAATACGTACACATTTATATCTATGCAAGTTTTACGATGAACTTAAAATACAGTGTTTCTATAGATAATCTTTAAATTAATAGTTTTATATTTCTCCATTTTTAATTTGATGTGCAATGCTTCATGGGACTGTAGTTCTTTCCCTCATTAAGGCCACTGAGTTTACAGTCTTGTACTTTTTGTCAAAATGTAATTACATTTTTTGCTTCAAATCAAAGTTTTCGATGTTGTGATTTTCCTCTAGCTGGTTGGTTTGGTTGATGGCTTATAATGCTTTAAAACATTTTTCATATCCCCATGGGAAAAACAAACAATGTAAACATACTTTTATCTCAACTTGATATTGTTTATCGCTGAGCCGCTCACCTGCCTTTATGCACATGTCATATCTGAAGAGGATTTGGGGATTGAGCGGAAGAGGGATCGGATGGCTTCATCGCTGAGGTTTAGTGTACAGTTTGATCTGCTCTTTGTCGGAGGTGAGTGAGTGTGTGCGTCTGTCTTCCTTCAGCACATTTTCATGCAAATACACCAGCCTGCGTTTCCAGACCCTAATAGCTCCTTACAAATGATGTGTCATTACAACGAGCTTTATTTAAACAAATTTAATACGTCTTTAATCAAGGAGGAGAATGTTCTCAAAGGTCACACACCAAATCAAGCGGCGGGTTTGGCTTTCAGACTATTAGCTCAAGGGGGAGGAGAGAATTATTTCATGGACAAGTCATTCTCCTCCAACCTTTATTTACATTTTTATTCACTTATTAAATTTTATTTCATCACACACTGCAAAGACACACACACACACACACACACACACACACACACACACACACACACACACACACACACACACACACACACACCACACAACACACACACACACACACAGACACACACACACACACACACACACGCACTAGCACACGCACACGCACACGCACACGCACACGCACACACACACACAGCACAGCACAGCACACACACACAGTCAATCTGTAACCAATCTACATCACACAAGAAAAAGCACACACAACAAACACAACCACACACACACAACACACCAACATAAGTCTACAGCACAGAGAAAAACATACAAAACCAATTTACATCGAAACACACATAGAAATAACTACACACGAAACTAAACACAAATAACACATAAACACATAAATTAAGGTACAATTATAAAAAACATATTTTCTAAAACATATTTTTACATGCGTTACACACACATATGAAATAGACAAACAATTCTACTTGCTCTAAAATAAACAAAATATACGTTTCAAAGTAAAACAAAACGTTTATTAGGGTTAATTAAAAAAACTATGAAATGTTTTTCTTTAGTTTTACTTGCTTTTTGTAATTTACAGTAATTTGTAATTAGCAGTGTACTAGAAATTTCTGACATAAAAATAATTTCTACAACCTTTTATTGTAATTGTAGTATGACTGTGATACTAGTGTAGTTTTTTAAATATACATGTTCTGTTTGCTTTTAAACTTTAATTAAAGCATTTTTTTTGCAATGTGATTTATTTTTATTTTTTTATGTCCATATATCTTTGATTTGTTTTTATTTAACTTTACTTTTAGTTATTTTAGTATTTCAGTACATCAACGAAAACCAAATTAAAATGTTGCCTTAGCAACTAGCTAACTTAAGTATTGTTTTATGATTATTCCAGTTTACTTTAATGAAACTGTTTTAAATGGTTTAATTTTGAGTTAACTGTAATAATGCTGGTGCACTTGAACACATAAAAAATGAATTATGCACTTTATAAACAGCCAAATTCACTAAACACTCCAGTTGTCCAGGTATGATTTGTGGGACATATATTGCTTTCTCCTGTAAATGTGCTTGTGTGTATTGTGTGGGGGTGAATTCTGAACCTGTTCTGTAATATAAGTCCATCTGTAATTTAAACATGAATGCTCACAGCCATGAATCCTCCATATCTAATATTCCAGAGACTTTCACATTAATGTCACGGATTTTAAATTAGCACATAACATCTCATGGAGCCCGTCTGCGTGGATTTACTAAAACTGAGGGCACCGTGTCAAAACATCAGCTCATTTTCTGAGAGTCTGAGAAAGACTATGATAGAAAAGATGAAATTATAGAGTTAAAATGCAGTGACCCGTTCGGGAAAATCTCCAGCAGTCCTTCAAAATAGACCATCTGCAAACAGTTGTTGATGACACACATGCTGCAATTATCCTTTACGCTGTGCAGAAAATGAAACATCGTATTACTGCACTTCTAAAGGAATATTCAGGGTTCATTACAAGTTGAACTCAATGATGGATTAATTACCACAGAAAATGTCTTTTACTTCTCTTAATTTCTATGCTGTTTACAACAGTAGAAATTGTATTAATGCACATATGTTAACTTTTACATGCACAATGATTGTTATTTTAATCATAAAGTGCCACATGCAGATCTACATGGTTAGTGGTTCATCTCTGAGTGTTAAAGCGACACAGAACACGATAACTTACAGTCAGATTGTGATACTTCTTTACTTTACTACAATCGTGTTTTTAATTATTAGATAAAACTTTGCACACATAAGATTAATAAGTGATTATCACACTATAGTATCATGATTTTACCTTTACATTTATGCATCTGACAGATGCATTTATCCAAAATCACATTGGATTTTCACACATTTTAAACATTCATGCATTCCCTGGGAATCGAACCCATGACCTGTCGTTGCAAGCGCCATGATCTAACGTTTGAGCTGCTTATAACATGATCAAGCATTTGCATTCTTTTCTAACAGTGTGTATTTTAATGTTTATCCATCTTCCATTATAAAGTAAGTACACTACTATTTTGACAAAGTGAAGGACAAAAGGAAATTATTTTCAGTTGTAAATAATATAAAGAACATATATTGATGCACTGATAATTGTTCTGTTATGATCGTATCACAGATAAGACAGTGTAAATACAGAACGATGCAGGACTGATGTGTGTGTGTGTGTGTGTGTTGGCTATTGTTATCTTTTCTTAACCCTTGCTTTGCTAATGTGTGTTCTTGGGCTGGCATTTACTCAGAATGAATTGCTCGCTTAGACACACACAAGTAAATAAAAGTCAGCAGGGGCTGATAGTATGAAAAATGGATTTTCATTACTGTTTCATTGATTGTGGTAAATAAGGGGCCTGCGGCCCGCACAACACTAATAATTTAATCTAAGGTGACACCGACCAAAACGCATGTGGACCAAAATCATCCCTGAATATTAAACGAGGGCCTGAAGACAAGCGGCATCAGCGCATTTAAATGCATGCAGATTGCCGTCTAACCTATTTAAAAACAGAAATTAAACACTGTTGTCATAAATCACATTTGCGGCCGCGGATACGCCTGGTTATGTGAGCGTTTACCGGAAACCG
The DNA here is from genome assembly GCA_027422435.1 of Schizopygopsis pylzovi. Taxonomy (NCBI): domain Eukaryota; kingdom Metazoa; phylum Chordata; class Actinopteri; order Cypriniformes; family Cyprinidae; genus Schizopygopsis; species Schizopygopsis pylzovi. Next base: position 34,211,098 of record CM049830.1, read on the forward strand.
GAAAGGTTGAAGTATCCGGTGCATTAAATTGCACGAGGTAATTAACACTTTTCTTCTGGCTATTTATAAGAAATTGAAAATGGAGTCGGTTGTACTGTGACAACAAGGTAATTGTGATGCAAAATAAATGCTTGTGCACCGGTCTCAGAAGAGAGACGCTATATATTCTGCTCTTGTTCCAGTGCGTGTCTGGCCTTCTGATTCCACATATCTAATGATATTTTAGCCCTGCGTTTAAGCAGACACAAGCGACTAATGGCGTCTGTAACATAGTGACACGAGGAGAAAGACTTCATGTGCGAACTCACCTTGTCTATGGGCTGTGACAAGGAAAGTGTCAAGCGCACACCCGCTCTGATAGAATCAAACAGAAACACTTGCCCTGCGGCAGGTCTGAGCCCTGGAGCCCAAGCGCTTTAACAGGGTGCGCAGACTGTCACCAATTAGTAGCTGTTAGTGGAGCCGGCGAGGGCGTCCTAATTTGACAGCTCTATCTCAGAGGTGCTGACCTGTGTCACCGCCTTGAGCTCTCGCCCGCGATCCACACATCTGCTGAGTGTGAACGCAGACTCACCTGCTTAGAGACGAGTGCTCTGGCACTTCAGCAGTCGTGAACCTCTGTGCTAACAAACGGACTCCAAACTCACAGGAAGAGTTCAGCTAGAACAGATCCAAACATGCTGTTCAGAGGAACAAAGAGGAGCGTTTGAGGAATGTTCAGAGAGTTAACTGCAGTGCTGTTTTAGTATCATTGACATGCTAGTATAGTTTTGTAAATATTTTTAATTCGATTTTAATATAAAGTTTATTTATTTATTTATTTTGGATTGAATGACAGACAGAATGATGGATGGATGGATGGATGGATGGATGGATGGATGGATGGATGGATGGATGGATGGATGGATGGATGGATGGATGGATGAATGGAATGAATAACATACATAATGATGGCTGGATGGATGGATGGATGGATGGATGGATAGATGGAGAGAATGACAGATGGAACAATGGATATATGGATGGATGGATGGAAGGAATGACAGACAGAATGATGGATGGATGGATGGAATCAATGACAGACAGAATGATGGATGGATGGAATGATTGACAGATGGAAAAATGGATGGATTGAACAATGGATGGATGGATGGATGGATGGATGGATGGATGGATGGATGGATGGATGGATAGAATGACAGATGGAACAATGGATGGATTGAACAATGGATGGATGGATGGATGGATGGATGGATGGATGGATGGAATGACAGACATAATGATGGATGGATGGAATGACTGACAGATGGATGGATGGATGGATGGATGGATGGATGGATGGATGAATGAATGGATGGATGGATGGATGGATGAATGGAATGAATAACATACATAATGATGGCTGGATGGATGGATGGATAGATGGAGAGAATGACAGATGGAACAATGGATATATGGATGGATGGATGGAATGGAATGACAGACAGAATGATGGATGAGATGGGTGGAAGACAGACAAAATTAGGTATGGATGGATGGATGGATGGATGGATGGATGGATGGATGGATGGATGGATGGATGGATGGAATGACATATGATGGAACTGGATGGATGATGATGATGATGGATGGATGATGGATAGATGGACGAGAATGACAGATGAATGATATGGATGGATGGAATGACAGATGGAATGATGGATAGATGAGTGGAATGACAGACATAATGATAGATGGATGGAATGACAGACAGAATGATGGATGGATGGAATGACAGACGGAACGATGGATAGATGGGTGGAAAGACAGACAAAATTATGTATGGATGGAATGATTGACAGATGGATGGATGGATGGATGGATGGATGGATGGATGGATGGATGGATGTATGGAATGACAGATGGAACAATGTATAGATGGATGGATGGAATGACAAACGGAATGATGGATGGATGGAATGACAGATGGAATGATGGATAGATGAGTGGAATGAGACATGGAATGATAGATGGGTGGAATGACAGACAGAATGATGGATAGATGAGTGGAATGACAGACAGAATGATGGATGGATGGAATGACAGACAGAATGATGGAATGAATGACAGACAGAATGGATGGGTGGATGGAATTACAGAATACATGATGGATGGATGGATGGATGAAATGATAGATGGAATGATTATCACTATGATCTGGGGCTGTTTGCATAAAAGGTTTAGACTAGTTTTGCAATTATTATTTTTAATTTTTTTATGGTCATATTAAAACCAAAAAACAGTTCGTTAGTCTGAGTTGAATCTAAAAGATACGACTGATTACCCCTTGACTGACTACTTTTGTTGCGTTGAAAAGAGCTTCATTGAATATTTCAATTTTGCCCTTTTGTGTTTCACCAAAGACAAAAAGACAAATAAGAGTCTACCGTTGAGCTCCCGAACTGCTCACATCCAGCACTTCAGCACCAAGATCACCACAGACCACCTGTGTATGTGATGAGACTCTCAGCATCATCATCAGAAACCACCAGAGAACAGAGAAACACATGAACAAGCTGCTGACCTGAACAAATGAAGGAATGTGTACTTGAGCGTCATCCTAACGAAGTGTCAAATGGCCATGCTAACTGTAACGCTTATAGCAACGCTAACGTTCCTCTCCGCATCGCGGCTTCTGCGTCATTGACCTTTCCACAGTTTACCCACAGTTCCTCACGGCTCGTGCTGAATCATTACAATTACAGAGCTTCATTAGCGTGGGTCCGTCTGTCCGTCCAGCTACACATACTAATGTTTGCTCCGGTTTGCGTCTGACTGGGTTTCAGAAGAGCTTCTGCCGTAATCCAAACCCTCTAATGAGGAGCAAATCCAGTCACACTCATCAGTCGTAATCCAGCACACACACACACACACACACACACACACACACACACACACACACACACACACACACACACACACACACACACAGCTCATAGATCACCTCCTCATGAGTGCTGATGGATTACCACTCAATGCTTGGCATTTTAGGATTTTTCACATTAACTTTTCTTCTGTTTTGTCTTTCTTTAGATTTTTTGACATTCTATTCAATGGTTTATAAGCGCTTGAGTTCCCTTTGAATCAATAATTTGATTGTCAGGCTGGGAAGCATTGGTTATAATATAATACAACCGTGAACCTAAAAACTATATAGAACCTAAAGTGTCCAGTTTAGGAATTTCTCGCAATTTAAAGCAAGTTGCACATTTTTTAAAGAAAATACCAAAATGCACTTACACTACCTTTGAAAAAAAAAGACAAATAACAATAAAAATAATATAAAAATAAAAATTTGACTGATGGGGTGGGATGCTTTGGGAAAACAAAATGTTTAACTCCTCTTCCATAGATTCAATAAGGTCCTTATGGATTAAATCAAGTCTAAAACTAAATGCATGAGACTGAAGAGGTCAAATGTTGTAAAACATTGTTTCATGTTGATGTGAATCCTCTCGGCTCCACATAGAGTCTGATCATGGCATCAAAACTTAGAGTTTAAACACTTTCATTTAATTCAAATAAAAATATTTTTACAAAAGAAAGTGAGGAAAATAAGTATAGTATTTTGGTGGAAACTAGCATGATATGGAAATTTGTCACTGCCATGCAATACAAATAAAACTGTAATAGCACGATATAAACTTAAACATGTGAGATATAAGCACACACTTGCAAGACATATACTCAGAATTGCATGATCAAATCACAATTTATTCCAAGAAAAATAAAAAACAGATTTATGAGATATAAACTCAGAATTCAGATTGTGAATTGTGAATTTTAGTTTAATTGTGAAATATAAAAGTAGTGCTGGGCGGTATGACCAAACATTTATATCACGGTATTTTTCAAAAGTATACCAGTTTCATTGTGTATTGCGATATTAATTTTTTCATGCATGATGGGGTGTTAACCACTTTTTGTACTCCTTTACTGATGAGTCTGCTGCGGTGCGGTCAGCTGAATGTGCTGCTCACTGCACAGAACAGACGCCGAGAGAGGCGACACTGCGCCGGGAGTCAGATCTCACGCTCGCGTGGCAGCACTGGAGACATCTTCCAGCTGAACCATAGCTAAGGCTTATCCAAAAAAGATTCGCTAGGTTTGTCAGTTTGTATGTTCTATGGAGAACACAAGTGGCTAAAAGGGTCTGAAAGTTGCTATATATAGTGCTAAAGTCGCGCTTGTGTGTGTGAGACATGGGAGCTGATGGCAGCGGGCGGTGGATATTGTGGATGAGTTTTTCCGTGTCATAACTAGCTTCTACTAGCTCTACAGCTTCAGAACATCTCATGCTTAGTAACACATACAGCTAAGTCCTCGCCACAATGCACTAGTGAAAAGAGACCCATCTCTAACAGTGTTGTGTTCCAAACGTTATTTAAACGACACCGGTATTGCTGTATTTAAAAAATTCATATCATGAGAAAAATAAACACCTTATATTATTAGCCCAGCACTAATATAAAGTCATAATTATCTTCTTTTCTTCTTTTTTATTACATGGTGAAAACGAGCTTCCGTAGCATGGAGAAGAAATGGCACATGTCATAAATATTTTCAAATACAAACTTCACTGTTATGCAAAAATGAAAAATAATACTTAAAATCATTATTCAGGACAATTAGCAAAGACAAACACTTCCTGTCTGAGCAAACAGAGCCGCCTCTGGCTGTGCTGTAATTACTCCTATTAGCACATGAAGTTCATATCCACATTCCCCTGATGATGTTCAGTCTAAATATGAACTCGAGGCCTAATAAACGGAGGGCATTTTTCCCCCCGGATGTGTTTCAAATCTATTATGTAAGAAGAAAAGTATGTGGACTAAAAGCAATCATTAAAAAAACACAGTCCTTCCTCGTTCAACTGATTCACAATACACTCAAAAGTGAATCAAGGGAATGCACCACTTTTGATGTTTTCAACTATAAACATATTTGCATCATTTTAAAAGTAACTGATGGTGTGAATTCAAAGAGCAATACAAATACACTTGACTTGACTTCCAAAAAAGTCATCTGTTCTTGTAACATGAGTTACTTGAACTGATTACATTTTCAACAGAGTGTCGTTAGATCAGAGATGTGTGTGTGTGTGTGTGTGTGTGTGTGTGTGTGTGTGTGTGTTGTCACCTATGTCAGAGAAACTGCCACATATGGGGATGATAGCCACCCGCTAACATCTGCAGGAGCCCGGCGAACTCTCTTCGATCTACATCAATACCAACACAAACAACACTGGACTGGACTGAAACTTCAGGGAAAACTTGTATGTCTTTCCTCTGCTGATCATTCTGTTTCACATTCATTTCTGAAGAATATTGCACTCAGTGAGGACATTGTTATTTTCACAGTAAAAGCTAGACTACAAGTTCTCCCTAATAGACTCAACCTTTCTATCTGGTTTCCTACAACTCCGCTCCCTCATTGTTTGCATCACACTACAGAACAGATCACAGAAACATTGCCACATATCTTGAATGGCTGCCATGCTTACAAGGGAATGTACAGAGCACGCCACGACAGAATAGTGGACCTGATAGTGAAGTACATATCAAATCAAGTATCACCTTTAGTAAGAGTATACACACATGCCTGTGTAAAACCCTCTATGTTCCAGTGTTTCAGTAATACTTCTGACATGTTTTCTGATCTGTCTGCTAATACACCTGATGTTGTAGTGATTAATGAGGAGTGTAGAGAGGTGTTTGTTCTGGAGATAGCATGCACCTTTGACTAGTATGGAAGAAGCTTTTATGACCAAAGTTATTAAATATCAGCCACTCCTAAATATTATTTCAGAGATAGGTTATCGGGGCCGATTACTTGTTTTCATATTTGGCAGTTTAGGACACACACACAGGCTGGTTGTAAGAGGCCTTCAACAACTTGGGATGCCCAAAAAGAGGGCTAAACGGTTAGCAAAGTACTGTTCTCTGTCTGCTATCATAGGCAGTCGTCATATATGGAGGAGACGCTGTTATTTATACCCATAACAACTGAGTGATATGCTTAATATTGTGAAGATCTATAGTATGCCACTGGTCCATGATTTGTGTACATGTATTTAATTGCATCTGTAATATTTATGTCCCTGTAGAGTATTTATATTAAGTGGACTTAAATAAATTGTTAAAATGTGTGTGTGCGAGTGCGTGTGTGCGTGTGTGTGTGTGTGTGTGTGTGTCAGAACAGGAAACATCACGTCTGATGTGTTAATATGAGCAGGGGTGTGTGTTTAAAGCACATTACTGCTCCTTCAGGATGTTTTAGGACGTTTACGGGCGAACGGTGGGTGGTCGGAGGAGAAGTGCCCCTATTCTCAACCCATCTGGTGCTGTTTGACCTGTGACCTGTTTTATGTAATTGCTGCGCCCGAGAGTGTGCGATATTTTGAAACAAAGGTTATAAATAGGGGTGAACGGCACGACAAGAGTCGTTTACATCAGAGTAACGGCACGCATCAGGACACACACCTGCAGTTTAGCTAGTCTAAATAATCATGAATTTGAAATAATTCAAATGTACATCTCATTTAATTATGAACTTGATGAACAGTCCCTCTGAACATGTTGAAACCTGGTAATTTGTCCCACCATTCACCCCAAAATTGATTTCTCTGTCTTCATTTACTCACCCTGATGTTATTCCAGATCTGTACGACTTTACTTTGAAGATACTTTGAAGTAAAACAACACTGGAGCCCATTGACTTTCACTTTTATTCATCAAGGATGCATTATATTGATCGATATTAACAGTAAAGATATTCGCAATGAAAATAACGAAATAAAGTCTAGGATCAGAATTTTTTTTTAAGCAAGTAATAGTTTTATTAATCAAGGATGCATTAAACTAATGAAAAGTGGCAGCAAAGACATGTATAATGGTACAAAATATTTATATTTAAAAATAAATGCTGTTCTTTTGAACTATCTGTGAATCCTGAAAAATAAAACGTGTCACGGTTTTACACAAAATATTCAGAGTTCAACGATGATAATAATCAGAAATATTTCTTGAGCAGCAAATAAGGATATTATAATGATTTCTGCCACTGAAAACTGAGTAATGATGCTGAAATTTCAGATTTGATCACAGCGATTAATTACAGTTGAACATATATTCACATAGAAAACACTTATTTAAAATTGTAATAATATTTCATAATTTTACTGCATTTTTTATTAAATAAATGCAGCCTTGGTGAGCAGAAGAGCTCTTACCAGCCCCAAACTCTGGTTCAGTAGTGAATATATACAGTATGTTTTCCAGTGTTGGTTAGCTGAGGTATATGCTGTTGTATCAGTACGTGTTTATTGTAGCTCATGAGCTTTAACAGTTCTTCATAAAGGTTGACTCTGTGTTTGTGATGGTATTCATCTGTAATACTGAGAGCATCCAGACCAGCGGTGTCTGCTGTTACTGATATCCAGAAGATCTCATCCGCAGGAAAGGTCAGCCGGCGCTGGGCTGCATGTGCTCAGTCTGTAATCGAGGACGGCGTAAGTGCTGATCTTATCCTCATCATACATATGTGAAAGCACTGAGAGCATCAAATGGACATGTTCTGCACATTTATCTCGCTCAGCTCGTTTTTCAATGAGTCTATAGAGCTAGTTGTCATTTAGCAGACACTTTATCATCGATCAGAACACGTACTACAGGACTAGAGAAGAAGAAACTGAACACTATATGTCGAATGCGGTAGCAATAGTTCAACAGGTGCATCTAATGCACTGTACGCCACTCTAAAAATAGATACATGTAAATGAATGTCTGCATACTGTGTGCTATTGTTAGTAAAATATTAGCATGCAACAGTACAAAGCAACAAACATTTAAGACAGTGCTTTTCCACATTCGTGTCACCACATTATTTTGAGATTTATTTATAAGTCTCTTCTGCTCAACAAAGCTACATTTATTTGATCCAAAAAGCAGTAAATCAGTAATATATATATATACAATTTAAAATGACTGTTTTCTATGTGAATAAATGTTAAAATGTAATTTATTTATGTGATGCAGCAGCTGTATTTTCAGCATCATTACTCCAGTCTTCAGTGTCACATGATCTTCAGAAATCATAATAATATACTGATTTACTGCTCAAGAAACATTTCTGATTATTAATAATGTTGAAAACACCTGTGCTGCCCAATATTTTTGTGGAAACCGTGATGCATTTTTTATTTTTTTTAAAGAACAGCATTTATTTGAAATAAAAATATTCTGTAATATTACTGTACAAATGCCTCGACTGTCACTTTTGATCAATTTAATGCATCCTTGCTGAATAAAACAATACAATTTGTGAATAATAGTGCCTAGTAATTTTCTTAGAAATAACCAGCCAATGGTTATTTTGCTTTTTTTATATAAATATACAAATGTTAAAATGTTGTTTCTACCAATAACTTACATATGGCAGCCCAACAGAAAAATGAGAATAGAACTAGTTGTAATTTCTGCTCCACTAGCATCACCAATCATAATTGCATTCATGATAATGACTGTTTACAAACAAGTTTTCCGACTGCCATTGGACAAGAACAAACAGACAGTCCCGCCTCCAAATGTATGTGATTGGTTGAGTTCATACATTGACATGTCACCTTGCAGGGCACCACACTACAGTTCAGATGACTAATGTGAGAAAGTATTTAGCACACACAAAGTGACACACTCTATACTGGTTTAGGTTAACCCTGATGGTTAGAGATGCTGATGTTTTAGCGTGACGTATCTCTGTATGCTCTTATTGTTTATTAATCATGGCTGGCCTCATTAGCAGTAGCTCTGAAATGCCACCCATAATGCAGGGCCACTGTGAAATGTTTTATTACAGGCTAATCAAAAACAAGTTCCCTGAAGGAGTAGTGAATCCGGGGAGATTAGTTATCTAAAGCCCTCGCCGTGTTTCCGGCCCGTATCACCTCCAGATCTATAATGAAACATAACAAGGTTTCTGTATCGCTCGGTGTGTTTGAGAAGGTAACATTTATCAAAAGACCCTCATTTATCATTTATCAAAAGCACTCGCTAAAGGTCAATAACTGTCACGCATTTTACATCTTCGAGAGAAAAGCGAAATGATAAAAAACTCACTGATATTGATCCAAGGTGTTTCGGAAGCTTCCTCTGAAGTAATGGAGAGAAATGACAATGAACTGAAATTAAAAGCACGATTTCTCAGAGTCTTCTGATTGGTCGGTCTCTGCGCTGCACTTCATTTGCATTTCCTCTCCATCACATTTACATATGTCTTTTAGCCCGGCATAGAATCTCTCACCAAAATGATGTGCTTTGTATAATGCACTGCAATGACCAGAACTCATTCACATCAGCAACCTGTCAAACTAGAAACACACTGAAGGCCATCTGTAGTTCATAGATATTATCTTTAGTTCAGATATTCTCCTTTATTTGTTCAACATCACTTCATATGACACCGGTAAATAAATCATTATCTACAGGGTTCCTGTGAGTAAACCTTTAAGCAGGTGATGAGCTTTTTGTCCATTTAATTGTCAATAGTGGACAGGTAATTACTACTACTACACAAAATAATAAGGATAAAAAACATCCAAACGTTTGCTTTGATTCAGAAACGATGCATTAAACTGATCAAAAGTTACAGCAAACACATTTAGAATGTTACAAAAATGTCATTACATATGAAATAAATACTATTCTTTTGAACTTATTTTATTCATCTGTGCATCATGAAAAATAAAATGCATCACGGTTTCCACAAAAATATCATTCAGCACAGGTGTTTTCAACATTGATAATAATCAGAAATGTTTCTTGAGCAGTAAATCAATATATTATTATGATTTCTGACGATCATGTGACACATAGAAAACAGCTGTTCAATTTTAATAATATTTCATTATTTTATCAAATAAATCATCAAATAAATGCAGCTTTGATTAGCAGAATAGACTCTTTTCAGAAACACTATTCTAAAATGTGAAAGATTGAGTAACAGCACATAACATCCAGGGCATTAAAAATGGTGTAGGAACAATGCAACACATTTCATAACTTATATCTGAAAAAAATTATTTAAGGTGTTTTAATCAGGCATTTTCTGCATTCATTCAATACTTTGATTGTTGTGTGTGTGTGTGTGTGGGGGGGGGGTGGCTTCAATTTAAACACCCAGACTGCAATTACAAATTAGTTTTATGGTGTTCCTACAAAGCTCAAAGTCAGTTCACAACTGCACCGCTCCTGCACTGAACGTATTTTCTGAGACCTGTTTTATATCTGCAGTATTTATGATTTCCCATGGTTTCCTCACTATTAATCACCATTAGATGCTCTGCTAACCCTAACCCTAACCCTAACCCTAACCCTAACCCTAACCCTAACCCTAAATGCAGCTTTGATTAGCAAAAGAGACTTTTTTCAGAAACATTATTCTAAAATGTGAAAGATTGAGTAACAGCACATAAAATAAAGGAACAAAGCAACACATTTCATAACTTATATCTTGAAAAATTAGATTTATGGTGTTTTAATCAGGCATTTTCTGCATTCATTCAATACTTTGATTGTTGAGTGTGTGTGTGTGTGTGTGTGTGTGGGGGGGGGGGGTTGGGCTTCAATTTAAACACCCAGACTGCAATTACAAATTAGCTTTATGGTGTTCCTACAAAGCTCAAAGTCAGTTCACAACTGCACCGCTCCTGCACTGAACGTCTTTTCTGAGACCTGTTTTATATCCGCAGTATTTATGACGTCCCGTGGTTTCCTCACTATTAATCACCATTAGATGCTCTGCTATAGCAGGTTACTCATTCAGACTCAGATGTGCTCTAGTAACACAGCCTGACCTCTGCTGAGGGTTATCAAAACCGTGAGGATCGAGCCAAGTTCTCTCGCACGATCCATGTGCTTTGATTTGTGTAATAAAATTAAAGGTGGTCTCCATATGAACACGCGCATTTATTTATTTATCTCCAGCTCTTTCTGGCACTGGGCTCTTTAAACGAGCATCTCCATCTCTTTGAGGCAGTCCAGACCATCAGTGTTTAGAGGACGGGGAAGAAGCGTGTCCCTTTGGGGAAACTCTTCAGCAGCTTCAGGTGACTGCACACGCAGCACACCTCTCGTTCCCATCCCCACAGAGCCTCCTCATTATACCTCACTGACGCTCATCAACAACCAGCTCTGACGAGACTCGCACATCTACATAATGCTGCAGTGACTCTCATTAATAACATCAGCATTATACTCACAATCATGCATAACAGATGATCAGTTCATAGAACATTTCAGAAGTTATGATTTTCATATATCATCATGTCTGAAATTACATTAACTACAGATCAACTATGTAACGTCTGTTCATAACTTAATGAAAGGGATTGGTCTGCATAGACTTCAGATGTCCTTAACTAAAAACAATAATAAAACCAATAAAAAAAAAACAGTTTGGTTTATATTTGTATATTTATGACCTCCAAATCTAAATATGGCAAGTTTTATTATTTACATTAACAAACATTAGAATCAGATAATAATACATAACTGATAATCAGTTAATAGAATGTTTCAGAACCTCACAGATTCACATATTTTCACATAATTATGCATTAACTAATGTTATGATTTTCATATACATATATTAGGTATTATATGATGTTTGTTATTAACTTAATGAAACTATTATTGGTCTGTATAGACTTGTGTCAGATGTTTTATCTACAATTATTTCATTTGACTCATATTTACATATTTATGCAATACAATAACCTCCAAAAATAAACAATATGGCAACAGGTTTTATTAATAACATTGGCATTATAATCTGACAATAATTCATAAGAGATGATCAGTAAATATAACATTTCAGAATGTCATACATTCATATATAATTACAGTTATGATTTTGATCATGCTACGACATCAACTACAGATCTGTTAAGTGTTACATGATTATTAATAACTTAAAATGATTGGTCTGTATACACGTGTGTCAGAAGTCTTTAGCTAAAAAGAAAGGATTTGAGGGAAGAAAACCAGATTTAAGTCACACTGATCTGCATTTTGAGTCCTAACATTGTTGATTAGCACAAAAATAATTTCTCTTTTTCTTTCCTTTTCTTTACAAGAAGCAGAAACCTGCGTTACAGTGAGGAGCTTACACTGGAAGATAAATGCATAAATATTCAAATACTTTGTATGATGTACAATGCGTGCGCTAACATGAGGATGACGCATGTGTTAACATGATTCGTTTAGTATTTCGGCCACAAAACACACAGTAAACTACATGTGTGTTTACATGATTTTAGTCTTAAATTTGCTTACTAACCATTTCTGAGTGAAGTAATAATGCATTTTATAACTTCACAGCCGTGACAATGTAATGCCATAAATCTCAGCTGTAAAAATGGTGATTTCAAACAGCTTAACAGCACAAATAATATATATGAAATTGTAAGCTTGACATTTCTGCTTTAAAATCCCCCAAAAATCAGCTCCAATGACTTCCACTATAATCTGTAAAATTTTTGCATAAAAAAAAAAAAGGAATTAATTGAAATTATTTTTGCTGCTTTTACAACTGCTGCTGATTGAGCGTAACTTGTGCTGAACCCAGAATATTGCTTAAAAACCCTCTCTCTCTCTCTCTCTCTCACACACACATCACACACACACACACACACACACACACACACACACACACTCAGGCAGATCATTTCTCAGGACCTTTACATCAACCTAAACGAGAGCTGAAAGCTGCAGAAGTGTCCTAACAGCAGTGTGTGTGTGTGTGTGTGTGTATGAGTGTGTCTGTGTGTGTAATGTTGAGTGGGTTGGTTTAAACAGCTCTGAGAAATGATTGGAGTGATGTGACATTTGCGTTGTTTCCAGGGTAAAGAAAACAAGTCAAAGGTTTAACCTTCACTTCCGCTAAATATCCCCACATCAGCCTGAACTAATTTGAGTTTAACTTGTAAAAACTGTCCACTGGCCTGACATGGAAAAAGACTCAATACAGCACAAATGAGTTCCAGATGACCCACTGAACACACACACACACAGAAAGTCTTTCCACATGCCTTCATCCTTTGTTCTGTAAAGTCTGTGCAGCAGGCGCTCCTCTCTGTGAATGACGGCCGCCGCTGCTCTCTGTACTCCTGCAGTCGTGAGATGTGCGGCAGATTTCAGAAACATCAAACCAAACTGAGGGACTTCATCTGGCACATATTGCTATTTGACTGCTTTCTCTGTGAGATCCTAATAAAGGTGGAACTACAGGATAAAACACAATGTCTACGCATGTATTCCTGATTTTCAGTTATCTAGGGCCTTACGAAATCGATTAGATTTTTACCAAATACCGTTTTTTTTCCTTTAAATTTTTCTGGAATCCATTTTTTATTTAAATATTTAATTAAAGCTTGTCTAATGAATTGACATCATGAAACGTTTACAAGTTAACAGAATTGTATTCAAAGTAAAAAACAATAAAAAAACAATTGGGGGGCCTGTAAAATATGGCACTTTTTTAACCATATTCAGTGTTTTCTGTTTTAATTTTCATGGATTTCATTTTAAAGGTTTAATTAAATAATCAAATTTAATAATTAATAATCCAAATTAAATGTTTAGTTCTCTCAAAAAAATTGTTTTATTTATTATTATTAATTATTATTATTATTATTATTATTATTGTTATCATCATTTTATTTTATTATTTTATCTTATTTATTTATTTATTTTCTGGTAATAAAATGATGGCATAAAACATTAATTTATCCAAATCCTTTTTTTTTTGCAAAAAAAAGAGCTTTACTGTTAAAAGAAACAAAAGACAATTTGTGATTTTGGAAACACTTTATTTTAAGGTCTCTTAACTAGTTGCTTAATAGCATGCATATTGAAAATTAGCTATTTATTAGTATTAATTAAGCATATTAATGCCTTATTCTACATGACCTTATTCTAAATCCCTTATTCTACAACGTAACAACTACCTTACTAACTGTTAATAAGCTGCAAATTAGGAATTTATTGTGGGAAAAGTCGTAGTAAATGGTGAATAAGTGTTCTCTATTCTAAAGTGTTTCCGTGATTTTTTTATTAACAGTAGTAGTAATAGTATTACGACCATGCACATTAACACACAGAAGATGAACATTAAATAGTCTTTAGGGGGTTTAATATTCACATGCATTAGTCCATATTGCCATCTGATTTAAGTGCACTGACCTACTTTTGATCTGTTCATTAAAAATGTGTCAAATTCTGTGACATTCTGCATTATACAGTCAGTTTCAGTATCATGGAAATCATAGGGCCCTAGATCTATCTTAAAGCTGCTCATTAATTCCAGCATCTCTAGTGCTATATGTAGTGACACCTCTACTAAAGATCTGAAGTTCAGCATGTTACTCGATGTATTGATGAGATGCATGGTTTTACCTGCTGAATGATAAAACAGGTGCGTTTGTGCAGAACAAACAGCTCATCTTTTCTTCCGAACAAGTCACAGTGGAGTATAAAGAGCAGCGTTTAGCACAGAGAGCTGAAAGTGCGTCTTTGCTCAGGGTTTGACGGCGTTGGGCCAACGACCCCCCCGCCCTCCTGCTCGAGCTCCTGTTAGGATGGAAACCAGTCTGATACTTCAGACGAGCCTGAGGGACAGAAACAGCCAGAGGAATCCAGCATAAGACCCCCAACACACACAATCAGGAGAGCCGTGTTCCCCTTCTAGCCTTCCGCAGTCAGACGTTCAAAGCTTCATCATTAAAACTGTGCCCTGGGACAAGAGCTGATCCACCCCCAAACACCCACCACCACCGCGACACACACACACACACACACACACACACACACACACACACACACACACACACACACACACACACACATACACACACTGCGCTTCCATCCTTCACCTCTGTCTCTCTTTCACTGTCACACACACACACACATTCTGTTTCCCAACACAGCCTTCATCATAGTAGAACCACAGCCAATGACTGCTGCCACTGATCTCACACAGAACTACAGAGGGAATGATAGAAAAAAGACAAATAAAACAACAGATTCAATTCAATTCAAGATTATTTGTATAGCGCTTTTTACGATACAATCGTTGCAAAGCAGCTTTACAGGAAACTAAGTTTCTACAATAGATTTTTATATTGCAGAAACTTAATATATTTAACTTATGGCAAAATGTGGTTAATTCTGTATACTGTCTGAGGTTTGGATCATCTCTTCTCAGGTGTTCGGTCATCTCGGATCATTTAAAGGTTGGATCCAGACTGAAGCTTGTGTAACTCCTAGTTACCACGGGATGTTAATCCAGAAATCCAGAAACAGAGAAACTAATAGAGACATAATTAGCATAGCTTTTGTTCCATCCAAGCAAAAATTATTTGTTCAACCCAAGCTAAATCATAATGAAGTGAAGTGAAATGAAAGTGACTTAAAGCCAAATATGGTGACCCATACTTTAATTCGTGCTCTGCGTTTACCCATCCAAGTGCACACACACACACAGCAGTGAACACACACACACCGTGAACCCAACCCAACTTGAACACACACCCGGAGCAGTGGGCAGCCATTTATGCTGCGGTGCCCGTGGAGCAGTTGGGGGTTCGGTGCCTTGCTCAAGGGCACCTCGTCGTGGTATCGAGGGTGGAGAGAGAGCGCTTTACATTCACTCCCCCCACCTACAATCCCTGCCGGACCGAAGCTAGAACTCGCAATCTATCGATTATGAGTCCGACTCTCTACCATAAGGCCACAACTTCCTTCGTGTGCGTTTGATCGGATATAACTGCAGTACAAGATTATGAGATGCATTATATGAATGCTTGGCTAA
This sequence comes from Schizopygopsis pylzovi, assembly GCA_027422435.1. Lineage (NCBI taxonomy): Eukaryota > Metazoa > Chordata > Actinopteri > Cypriniformes > Cyprinidae > Schizopygopsis > Schizopygopsis pylzovi. Next base: position 34,227,004 of record CM049830.1, read on the forward strand.
AGAGTCTTTAATCTAGATTTAAACAGAGAGAGTGTGTCTGAACCACGAACGTTATCAGGAAGGCTATTCCAGAGTTTAGGAGCCAGATATGAAAAAGTTCTACCTCCTTTAGTGGACTTTGCTATCCTAGGTACTACCAAGAGTCCAGAGTTTTGGACCTTAGGGAGTGGGTTGGATTATAGCGTGATAGAAGATAGTTAGGTACGCAGGAGCTAAATCCTTTAGGGCCTTATAGGCAAGTAATAATATTTTGTAATTGTATTTTGTATTTCCAGCTCAATGACTCTCGACGCATGTGGCAGGGACTGAAGAACATTTGTTCCTCTGGAAATAACTCCCCCGCAGAGGTGAGAGCAGATCCGTTGCTGGCCGAAGAGCTAAACACCTTCTACGGCCGCTTTGAATGTAATGGCGGCGGCGCGATTCTGCCGAGCAGCACGTCAGAAAGCAGCAGACAGAGCAGCGATGATTATGCTATCACCTTGTCAGAGGTCGATGTTCGGAGGGAACTAAAGAGAGTGAACATCAGGAAAGCAGCAGGACCTGATGGGATTACTGGCCACGTCCTGAGGTCCTGTGCTGATCAGCTTGCTGGTTTGTTTACTTCCATCTTTAATGAGTCCCTCGCTACCTCTGTTGTTCCCTCCTCCTTTAAAAAATCTGTCATAATCCCTGTGCCTAAGAACAGTAAACCCTCTTGCCTGAATGACTATCGTCCAGTTGCCCTCACATCGACAGTCATGAAGGTTTTTGAGAGACTTTTAAAGAAACACATTTGCTCCTCCATCCTGCTACTCTGGACCCTCTTCAGTTTGCCTATCGGGCAAATAGGTCTACTGATGATGCCATCTCTCAGGTACTGCTCTCCTCCCTCACTCACATTGACAGCAAAAATGGCAACTATGTCAGGCTGCTATTCATTGACTATAGCTCAGCTTTCAACACTATAGTCCCCACCAAGCTAGCTGTCAAACTCTCAGACCTTGGCCTAAACATTTCACTCTGTGACTGGATTCAAGATTTCCTCACCGCCAGACCACAAGTGGTGAAAGTCGGCCAGTTCACCTCCAACTCCATCACCCTGAACATAGGTGCCCCACAGGGCTGTGTCCTGAGCCCCCTGCTCTACTCTCTATACACCCACGACTGCGTGTCCTCTCACAGCTCCACCTCTATTGTCAAATTTGCGGATGATACTGTGGTTCTGGGCCTCATTAACAACGATGACGAGGCCGCATACTTGGATGAGGTGGAGAGACTCACATCATGGTGCCAGGACAACTGTCTCTCTCTGAACGTGAGCAAAACTAAAGAGTTCATTGTAGACTTCAGGAAGAGACAGCAGCGGCCCTACACCCCTCTTATGATCAGCGGGACCCCTGTGGAGAGGGTGAGCAGCTTCAAGTACCTAGGTGTAAACATCTCCGAGGACCTAACTTGGACTACACACATTCAGACTCAGGTTAAGAAAGCCAGGCAAAGACTGTACCATCTGTGACAGCTGAGGAAATTCAGGGTCTCACCAGCTATCCTGAAAACTTTCTATTCAGGGGCCAAAGAAAGTGTATTGACTCAGTGCATCTCAGTGTGGTATGGTAATTCCTCAAACCAGGACTGCAAAGCTCTGCAGAGAGTCGTGCGTTTAGCTGAGCGCATTTTTAGGGTCGGCTCTCCCCTCTCTGCAGGACATCTACTTCAAACGCTGCAAAAGCAGAGCTACTAAAATCCTCAAAGACTCGAATCACCCTGGTAACCATCTTTTCTGTTTACTGCCATCTGGCAAGCGCTTCAGGAGCATGATGGCAAAAACTGAGAAACTGAGGAGGAGCTTCTTCCCTCAGGCCATCAGGCTCCAAAACACAAACCCAGTCTCATAATCACTTACAAGATTGTTACTGAAAAACATCCATACTCTCATCACCCGTATTTTTGTGTACATACCCTGAACAACCCGTCTGCACATCCCTCCTATTCATATCACTATTTATTAAGTCCCAGTACACAGTTTTTTGCACATCTTATAGTTTTGCACATCTTATTGTTTTGCACTTTTTATTTCATTGCACATTTTACTCTTATTTCTCTTTTTTACCATATATATGCTCTTGTGTTGTGTTACTTTTATATAATTCTTATTTTGTATTATTTTGCACTGTCCACTGAGCGGACCTGATTTGATTACATTTCACTTCTGGTTATACCCTGTATAATTTATTATGTGACAAATAAAGAAACCTTGAACCTTATAACTGATACGGAACTTAATAGGTAGCCAGTGCAGAGACTGTAAATTTGGAGTAATATGATCATGTTTTATTGACCGGGTAAGGACTCTAGCCACAGCGTTTTGTACTATCTGTAGCTTGTTTATTGAAGATGCAGGACAACCACCTAGCAGTGCATTACAATAGTCCAGTCTAGAGGTCATGAATGCATGAACTAACTTTTCTGCATCAGAAACACTTAACATGTTCCGTAGCTTGGCAATGTTTCTAAGATGGAAGAATGCTGTTTTTGTAACATGGGAAATATGATTTTCAAAAGATTAGTTGCTTTCTAATGTAACACCCAGATTGTTGACTGTAGAGGAAGTAACATTACATCCGTCTAGTTGCAAATTGTAATCCAAGATATTCTGTGTACTGTTTTTTGGTCCAATAAGTAATATATACAGTATATATTTTCTAAATTTAATAGGAGAAAATTACTGGTCATCCAATCTTTTATATTTTTAACACACTCTGTTAGCTTAGATAGTTTAGAAGTTTCATCTGGTTTTGTTGAGATATATAGTTGAGTGTCATCAGCATAACAATGGAAACTAATCCCGTATTTTCTAATAATATTACCAAGGGGCAGCATATATAATGAAAATAATAGAGGACCTAGGACAGATCCTTGTGGTACTCCATACTTTACTGGTGATAATTGAGATGACTCCCCGTTTAAATAAACAAAGTGGTAGCGATCGGACAGATAGGATCTAAACCATCTTAAAGCCTGCCCTTGAATACCTGTATAGTTTTGTAATCGATCTATCAGTATGTCATGATCTATAGTGTTGAACGCAGCACTAAGATCAAGTAAAACTAGCAACGAGATGCAGCCTTGGTCTGACGCAAGAAGCAAGTCATTTGTAATTTTAACAAGTGCAGTTTCTGTGCTATGACGGGCCTAAAACCTGATTGAAATTATTCATAGATATCATTTTTTAGCAAGAAGGAGCACAATTGAGCAGACACTACTTTTTCTAAAATATTTGACATAAACAGAAGATTTGAGATGGGCCTGTAATTTGCCAGTTCACAAGGATCTAATTTTGGTTTCTTAATAAGAGGCTTAATAACTGCCAGCTTAAATGGTTTTGGGACGTGACCTAAAGATAATGAGGAGTTAATAATATTGAGAAGCGGTTTTTCTGCAACAGGTAACAACTCTTTCAATAGTTTAGTTGGTACAGGATCTAATAAACATGTTGTTGGTTTAGATGCAGTGATAAGTTTATTTAGCTCATCCTGTCCTATAGTTGTAAAGCACTGCAGTTTTTCTTTGGGTGCGATGAATGAAGCCGAAGTACTAGACGCTGTAGAATCTACATTTGTTATTGTATTTCTGATATTATCTATTTTATCAGTAAAGAAATTCATAAAGTCATTACTATTAAACTGTGAGGGAATATTTAGATCGGGTGACATCTGTTTATTTGTTAATCTAGTCACTGTACTAAATAAAAACCTTGGATTGTTTTGGTGATTATCTATGAGTTTGCGGATATACTCGGTTCTTGCAGTTTTTAGAGCCTGTCTATAGCTGGACATACTGTTTTTTTCACGCAATTCTAAAGACTTCCAAGTTAGTTTTTCTCCATTTGCGCTCAAGAATACGAGTTTCTTTCTTGAGAGAATGGGTATAACTGTCGTACCATGGCGCGGCACGTTTTTCTCTAACCTTTTTTAATTTGATGGGGGCAACAGTTTCTAACGTATTGGAGAAAATAGTTCCCATGTTGCTAGTAATTGTGTCTAGTTCATCTGTATTTATGGGTACACAGAGCAGCTGAGATAAATCA